>JAHZTW010000001.1:197671451-197737897 GCA_020283515.1 Alliaria petiolata | reverse complement strand
GGGGGGGGGGGGGGGGGGGGGGGGGGGGGGGGGGGGGGGGGGGGGGGGGGGGGGGGGGGGGGGGGGGGGGGGGGGGGGGGGGGGGGGGGGGGGGGGGGGGGGGGGGGGGGGGGGGGGGGGGGGGGGGGGGGGGGGGGGGGGGGGGGGGGGGTTCTCTGGTGCAGAGCTTTTTCCAAAAACTCAGACTTGACTTGAGAAGATAGGGGCATTTTGGAAATTTTAGACTGACCACTAAAGACTTCGTATGCACTTGTCAATGAAAACCTCTGACACGAACGGCGAGGTGAAGTAAGAATGGCATTAATGTTTTGTTTCCTATTTACTGTGGCTTAGATTTTATCATCACATGCAATTTATCTCCACAATCCCTAATTTCATAACCGATCCCGCTTTGAAGAGAGAATGTTTCCCGAGAGTGAGATCCAACAGAATATGAGGAAGCCTAGCTTCTCCAAGTCTCTGTCTCCAGGACAAAACTGGAAATCTAAATCCATGGTAACACTAATCAATAGTATTAGTCTCTCCTCTGAATTTCGCTGTCGAATTGCTTCTTCTCTTTGCTTTGGAAGCTGTTGTAGGCTTGTAGCTTTTAGTCTCATGTTTTGTCTTCTATAATGTTTCTGATTTTTTTTGGGTTTATGGAGAGGATTATTCCGGAGGAGTTTTTGAGAAGCACCTCCGAGTCTTTTGAGCACAGGTTGGTGTTTAGTGTTCGTTGGGAGAATTCGTGGCAGCTCTGGCTCTATAGAGACAAGAAAGGTCTGTTGTTTATGGTGAAAAAAGTTTGGGATGAGTTTGTGGATGACAACCTTTTAGGTCCAGATGATGTCTTGGTCTTCACACACCAAGACACGATTTATTTTCAAGTTGGTATCTTCAAGAAAGATGGGAAAGAGGTCCTCTCCGTACCTCTTGAAGTTGAACCCCAAGCTGAACCATTCCATCATCATAAGCCCCAGGAGACGACAACCCCTGCCTCTAGTAAGACGGACCATTCAGAATTGAAAGAAGCATCTTTCTTCATGCTCTTCAAACTCATCAAAAACTATTCTTTTCTCTCTACGCCAAAGATTGACTCTTTTTTTTTTTTTTTTTTTTTTCTATTCAGCAAGTGGAGGAACAAGTACTGGTCGTCATGGTCGACCGATAAAGGGTGCTCATGTCGAAAACCCTGAGAGATACCTCGTAAATCCCGAAAACCCTTACTTTACGAAGACGCTGACGAAAACGAACCATCTTCTGGTAAATACTAGTAGTAGCATTTAAGTTTCTTTGACTTTTCAGTTTATGTGCTGTTTGCCTTTAAAAGCTAATAAGACTTGTCTTCTTCTTTTTTTTCCCGTAATTTTCCAACTAGTATGTGAGCACTTTGGTGATTGAAAACTATGGATTGGAGTTTGGTCCCTGTAATTCCACCATGTATTTCCATCTTCCCGACGGACTAAAACACAAGGGCTTAACTAAGAGTTACGGCGGTGCGCATAGTTTCCTTGGATGGGGGGATGTATGTCGAATCTGTAACCTGAAACAAGGAGACACTGTTGTTTGTGAGCTTGAGCTCTCTGGAGGTGTTGTTGCTGCTGTTCGAGTTCATTTCGTCAATGAGTGACTGAGACCACTCGAGCTTGGCTCCTTACTATGAGTCAGGTTTCTAGACTTGAGTTTTTACCAACTTTACTATTGTAATGCTAAATTAAGAACCAGAAGAGACACGAAACATAATTTGAACTTTAAGAGTGTTCAATCTTTTGTATATATGAAGAAGTATACAAGCTAATCGATTAAGATTTTCACACATGAAGATTTAAGAGCTGAGATTGTTTTTCATCTCTAATTTTTTTTTTAAAAGAGTCGCGAAAGAAAAGAAACTCTCTTATTATTGTTCTCACCCACGCGCCCTCACGTGCGCGAATGGGAATACTCAAGAAGCCAAAAACCAACGCGCGCGTGAATTATCAACCACACCCATCATCTCTCTAATCTCTTCGTCCCATTTCTGATTTCACTCTGTAACCACCGCTTCCGGGTTACACACATAAATGGCTTCTCTACCGTACGGAGTTTCGACTCTATGCAGAAGCCGAGAGGTTCTTTCGGCAGCTGTACGGATTCATCCGATTACAGGTGGGTTTTCCACTAATGGACGGATCTCCCCCAATCTTCTGTTTCCACAAAACCTATGATTTAGCTTATAACACTCTCCTGTGTTGAGATGTCGCAGGAGGATCGAGAGCTGCGAAGAAAGTCTTATATAGATTCGAGGGACATGGATTGTCATCATCAATTGAAAGCAGAGAGAAGAAACAAAGAAGGATGAGATGTAGAGTCAGCTCAAACTCTACTGAAACTGAAGAAGATTCTGCCACAAAGACCAAGGTCTCATTTCCATATCTTCATTCAATTTTACCTCAATTCATCATCATCATAGGTTCTTAGTGTCATGTCCTGAAGCAAACTCTCTCTTGTGTAATGATAATCTGGTTGCAGAAGACGACGCCGTTTGGATACACGAGGAAGGATGTTATATTGATAGGAGTGGGAGTGACTGCACTTGGTATCGGCCTAGAGAGTGGACTTGAGGTAATTCATTATCAAAAGAAGCGAATCATGATCCTTCTTTTCTCTCTTTTGTGTGTGGCTCTGAGTACGTTTTGTTATTGTGAAATGGGACAGTATGTGGGAGTAGACCCGTTGCAAGCAGGTAATGCTGTACAGCTGATACTGGTGTTAGGCTTGACATTGGGTTGGATATCTACTTATATCTTTAGAGTCGGTAACAAGGAGATGACTTATGCTCAGCAACTTCGTGACTACGAGTCTCAAGTCATGCAGGTCCGTTCTTTCTTTTAAGGATTTTAGCTCTTAATCCGGGTTTAATGTGCTTTACCTGATCAACATATGGTTTGGTTTTGTAATGGACAGAAACGGCTGGAGAGCTTATCGGAGGCGGAGTTAGAGGCATTGATGGAACAGGTTGATGAAGAGAAGAGACAGGTTGAGTAGGCTTCTCCATTGCTGTTCCATCTCCTGCAAAATTAGTAAAAGAATCACAACACAGGTTTTCAAAGTAGTTTTTCAGAAAACATTTTGATTTTCTTTCTTTGTTCCTCGCTGTTGTTTGTATGATACACAAAAGAATACAAATCAAAGAATATTCTGAAACGGTTCTATCAGACTCGACTCAGAGCACGCCACAATGCCGCAAGGGCTTTATACAAGATGAATCAAAACACAAGGAACAAATTAAATCAAATGAATATGAAGTTATGAACATTATGCGCCTCTGCACAAGGAGATTTTTTGTTTTCTTTTTCTAAAAAGAACTTTTACGACTTATATCTGACCCAAATGCCTTACGATCAACGGGAATTCTGGAGAATCCGGGTGCAGTCCTTTCACTAGAGCCACAAACTTGAGCACACACTTGACGCTGAATAATTTGAGCATCCATGTTGCTGTATTCGCTGTTCTGTATGGTCTGCTTTGAAATGTGGAATTCTTCTGCTTGAGCTTCAGTGACAAGCATGGGCTTACTCGGGATTCAATAACCTGGATGATACTCAAGTTTGTACATCAAAAACGGAAGGGGAAAAAACATGACAGTGAGAGCAAAAGGCAAGAATAGTTACCATCTCAAAAATGTCGGAGATGGAGCAACTTGAGTCAAGTGAGAAATATGGAGCAGAAGAAGCATCTCCTGGCAGAGAACTCAGCTGCCTGAAGTCTTCAATGCATATGAAAAGATGTCCACCCGCCACAAATAGTGACCGTGGCAGCCATGACACCTCTGCACAGTTTAATAGAGGAAAATCATAAATGGTCAGTGCTGACACAGCTTGAATTCGTTATACTTGTAAGCTAGCAAAAACCTCTTAACATAAATAAAACCATTCTCAATTCGACAAATTAACTAAACAAAACTGAAATCTAATACCATATAGTCTAGAAAAGGAACAAACATTACGAGGCCGCAACTTTTTGTGAATGTGAGCTTACATACTACGAATGAAATCATGAGCTACTGATCTGGTCTTACAACTATCAAGCCAAATTCATTGGTGTCACACTATCAGGTCTTACACTCTTACTTCATTTATGGTTTCAGGGAAAAAATTGGAATGTATACGAGAAAGAATATACCTCCAGGAGTGCTGCTCTGAAAATGGAGAATACTATATTGGAATATACTCAGCTTCAAACCACTACATATTTCTTTCTTAAACAATTCCACTTGAATATTCTCCAAACTGCCATTTAAGTTTCAATACATGTCAAATCAGAAAACGGAAGAAGCAATAGGAAAAGAGCTGAAGAAAAAGATGATGATAGCTCACCTTCCCAAAGAACATTTAGATTCTGTAGCCTGAGAATCCAAGACTTTAATGACATTGAGTAAAACTGTTGTTTTTTCGATGCTCTCCGTTATGAAAATGTACTCTGTGTCCTCCTTAAAGCGTAGCCTAAACCAGAAGGAAAGAGAGAAGTTAGAGACATGGGGACATAATCAAGTTTAAAAGCGGAATCATGAAAGACTAACCTCAGAACCTGAAGTCCTAGACCAACTGAGACGTCTTGTATATCATCGGTTGCATGCGAACACAATAAACTTAAGTTGCTCTCTGCAGACATCAGGGGTCAAGGAAAGTGAGTCAACATCAACAGAGCATAACATATTCAGACATAAGGAATAAAAGAGGAAGACGGGGAAGATCAGTCTAACCTTGTGAATCAGTAGAAACACCCACGAGCAGCACATACACTTTTTCTTGGCTACTCAGCAGAAGCACTACTTCCCTGCATTTATAGAGTACTGTCAGGGGGAAAAGACGAGAAGCTATCCTTGTATGAAATGGCTTCTCAAGAAAAAAAATGTAGTTATAAAACTACAGAAAAAAACATTATTCATACATGTGAACTACAAGGGAACCAAAAACATATCGATCTAATTTCATCGACCAATTTTTCATTTTCAAATTGAATATTAAGAAAGCCTATCAGCACAAGAGAAGCAATATCTACGCAACCTCAGTGACTTGTTTTTAACTCGGCATGTCCCTATCAAGTATCATGAGTCTTTAACTAAAGATGAAAGGGAGTCACATTACTTCTTTCACCTAGAACTACAATAATAAGGAGAACAAAACTTACCGTTGTATGTAGGTGGATCCTTGCTGTAGTATACAATCACAACTAACGTAAATCCTACAAGTCTCATCAATACTGGAAACTGACAATGTCGTTGTAAAATACTCCTCCACTAAACCACCTATTACTTCAAGGGATTTTTCAGCTCCCAAAAATCTAGTAGTGCTCTTACTATTACAACCTGTAGTCAATGAACCTTCTTCCAAATGATCGGAAACATACCCATCTTCACAAGAATCACTGATATTTGCATCACTTCTATGAGATGTTTCTCCATTATTTATGAAACTATTCTCCTCTAGTAGCGAAACAACTCTTTTTTTAGACTTCCTCTTGCTTTTCCTTTTGTCGAACCAATGGTAAATCTGGTTAACACCGGAAGCAAGCTCACTATTATGAAGTCCAGAAAGAAAATTATTGGTCTTTGCTTTGAAAGAATCATCTATTCTCCAAGTCTTTATGATGCTACTCTTCTCTCGTTGAGAATCAAGCAAGCTTGTGCCCTTTTTAGCAGATCCCAGAATCTCCTCCCCCGGTCTATTCCCATTAAGATGATCCATCAACATATCTTGTTCAGGATTTGATTGCTCAGAATCATAATTTTCATTTTCACTGCAGCTGCTCGTGCTATCAGACGATGCTACTGAATAAGAATCTGCTGATAGCTGCAAGATTTCTTCCACCAGGTTATGACGTCGGTATAAGACATCCTTTTGATAATGAGGGGGTGATCGCAGATATGTTGAGGGTGAAAATGATCCTGTCATATCCTGAGCAGCATCCAATGTTGACATGTTTCCATTTTCATCTGGCTTCCCATCAAGAAGAAATGCTTGATCCTTCTGATCTAGATCTGTAATTTGAAAGCCTGGTAAAGGCTTTGGTGGATATTTCAATGTTTCATCATGATGCTTCGGGCTTTTTTTATTCTTTGTATAGTATTTTTTCTTTGTATCAATACTCCAGCCGTCTTTTCTGACATCCACAATATCCTCTGACGTATGATCCATCCACTCCTTAAACTCTCGCAGCCAAAGAACCGAACGTTCTTTCTTCAACTGTTCAACTTTGCTTATTAGACCAAAGATATCACCTTCATGATCTGACTTGATATTCTCCTCTTTGCTTTGAGTCTCGGGTTCACATGAAGCAGACTCTTGATCAGAATTCACATAGGTGCTCTCTTCCTCACTATCAATAGACGCAAGCCGGTAGATTTTCGTCTATGAAAAAGGAAAAAAGAGGACGATGATAAGCTTTCAATAATTATCTACACCACAAAACAAACCAAGAAACTGAAACTCTGAAAGAGCACAGAGAGAAGCTGCCTATCGAGTGATGTGCATGTTCACAATGCCTTTCAAAAAGGCATACTATACTACAACCGCGTAATCGGTTTGTATATATTCTTATATTTTCATCTTAGGGTCACGCTGGAGAAAGGGGCACTACAGCCACGAACAGATTTTAAAATACGTAATAATGAACTTTCTTCCAATCACCTTTTTTCTATTACAACTTCCTTCGTCATCAGCTTCTTCTCTAGCTGGAGAGTAGAAACCATAGCTGGCAGGCTGACTTTTCCTACGTGTTACAACAACCTGCCTCTTCCAAAATTCTCTATTCCCAATGAGTTTGCCATCTAGCTTCAACTGAAAGCAGCACAAATAGGAAAAAGCATTCTGAATTAAGCATAAACGTAAATGGTGCAAATTCTTCTTTTTCAACAAAGCTTATATAGTTTCTAAAACAAAACTTACATCATTTGGAAGGGCAACATAGCTGAGGACATGTGCCCTGTACCATCGTGCACAACAAAAGGGGTTTCCTTCCAGCCACAGGTCTGTCAAGTATGAAAGACTCCCAAGGAACTCCAATTCTGAGAAGTTTGAAATAATATTGAAGGAAACATCAAGGCCTTCAAGTGACTTCAAATTCTCAATCCCACGCAATGTAGTTAGCGCGTTGTTCCTCAAAACAAGTTTAACAAGGTGACAGGATACCTGCATAGTCCAAAAATAGGTGTATGGGTCCCTAGGGTAACGCCTAAATAAAAATCTTCAGCACAGAAATTCAAAGTGTTCTTATATCTATGAGATTTCAAACTATATCATAGTAGTTTTAGAACTATCAAGACTAGCTAGATGGGTTTGAAAGATACTAATTAACAAACGCAAATGTAAAGCAACTTCAGAACGAAAAAAATTTAAAGATCATGCATAAACCTGAAGTTTCCCACCTCACTCAAGTGAGAGATTTTTCTAAGTTGATTGAAACCCAGATCAAGGTGTTTCAACTTGGAACATCTCCGAAGATTATCCACCTTTGCAAACTTGTTCCGACTCAGATCAAGCGACTCAACAGCTGGGAGAAGTTGCAACGACTCGTCCATGAGCACGAGACGGTTGCAGGCGCATGAAACGGAAGCCAACTTAGTCCACTGTGGTGAATCCTTTATATCGGCGATTCTACTAGCAAACACATGCCGCAGCGCATCCTACATTTAGTGGTGGAGACCTGGAAAAGATTAGTCAGGGACTTCCAAAACGATTCAAAGACAAGCAAAGCATACGAATAGAAAACTCCATACATGAACCTTGACGTCCTGAAACCTCTGAAGAAATGACATGAAAAACCTTCCAGCGTTCATTGCGCATTCCAAAATATACTAATAGTTCAATTTCCCTATATCCTAAAGCAGCAACACAGAGCAGCACATAACTATAACCACCACTCAATGCCATAGCAGAAATGCACTAAACCAAGGAAACACACACACACACACAAAAGAAGAGGAAAACTCACAGTGGAATTATGGCAGATGATCTTCTCCAAGGTGTGCCTGAGTTCGAGCAATCCCTTGGCAGAGGAAGTGGACAAATCACAGCCACGGAGCTCCAAGACCTTAAGCCTGGAGAAGGGAAGAAGAGAGAGCGGCGTAGGATCACGGGCCGGCGAAGGAAGCGAGGAAACGACCTTGAGAGAAGGGAGGAGGCGGAGGATACGCCGGAGCTGCTCGAGAGCGCGGTAATCGCCGATGTCGGAGACGTAGGCGCGGAGATAGTCAACGGGAGCTCCGGAGAGCATTCGCTCGAGCTCACGGAGAGATTCGAGACGGAGATGAACGTAGTGAAGGCCCGCGGGGTTGAGCTTGAGAACATCGGCGCCATCAATAAGCGATTCAGCCTTGTCTTCGAGGAACTTCTCAAGGTTCTCGAGATATCGATCTCCCGTCACGATCGCCATGGGAATCGAAGGAGATTATGGATTTGAGTCCTAAGGAAAACTGAATCACACGGGATTTAATACCGAAACGAAAAACGCGCGAACTGATGGTGATTGGGGTCTAGAGAGAGAAAGATGAAAAAGGTCTGGGAGGGGTAAATGAAGAAACTGCCATGGCTGGTGCGAGGAAGAGAGAGAGAGGGAGAGAGCGAGCTGATGGTGATTGGAGGAAAATAGGCGAATAAGAAACACAGCGAGGATGATTCTCTTCTCTCTCTCTCTCTGGTAAACAAACAACCTGGGACAAGACTGATTTAGCCACCTGGCCTCCATGCCCTTCCTTAATCAAATAATGCAATTTGATTTGGACATTTACTTACTGACTAATCAATTGATTACGTAATACTCGGTTTCACATTCATTTGCTGAATATATTCAGTTGACAATAATATTCATCAAAACTTCAAAAACAAATTCCCACCTCAGTCAGCTATTTGAAATTCAGATTTCGGTTCCTTTTTGTTTTTTTTTTCTTATTCTTTCATAAAAAACTCTAAACAGTCTCCACGTTGCATAGTCGATCAATTTTTTTGTTTCCTCCTTAGAATGAATGAAATTTCGTTCTAATCCTTTAAATTTAGATGAAAACCACCTTTTATGTGTCTTGATCGGCTTTGTAACATTTGCAATGGTTGTTTTTCAGAAAGAGAAACTCTTTGAAGTTTTGATGTACAACTGTTATTAAACAAAAATGACAATGGACCCATATCGATATAAAAAAAAGCTAAAAATATATAACGAAAGAGTCAACGACATTGCGGCAAAGATCCTAATATCCTATCTGCAGTGGAATATTGAGATTTCAGTTGAATTAAACAATTAACATACAAATTTTGAGTTCAGTCTTTTGCGTTTGGTAATTCTAACTTTAAGCCAACGTAGATATATATATATATATATATATATATATAATCAAATAAACTCTCTTAAACCGCAATTTTAACTTTAAGCAAATGATTTTTTTTATGGTAATACATATAATCGACATCAACTTTCGCCGATAGTCTACCAGAAAGAACAATGGTGATTACAAGCATTCAAGTTCGAACTTTCTTCCAACACAGAAAAAGTAAACTACAATTTTCTTTGATAATATCATCATAATTTCCCTTTTTCTTATAAAAGTTTAACCTAAAAGCCATTATCCACTGCAAATTATTACTTCAGCAGGACCAGTGACAAAAAAGAATGAGATTTGATTTGATCAGAGAAAGCTTATCTGCGGACAGACTTTGGCTTCACCCTCTTGTAAGCCATGAAAGTGACAGCAGCGGAGAGAGAGTACCTGTTCATCATTAGACACCGACACAAACACAATCTCTCTCATTCACCATAACAATTAATTAAGCCCAGACAATGCAAAGAACTATTCATGTTTCTGTAGAGTTTACCATGTTATTGAGTAGTTGAGATGGTCCTGTGGCATGACTTTACTGCGGATCAAAGTGTTGATGTCCTTGGGTACAGGATACGGTCTACTCCTATCTATGTCCTCATGAACATCCTCTACGTAGATTGTGTTTTCAGGAAGACCTATGGCTCGAGCCATTGCAGGAACGTCTACATAGAACCATTGCCCTGTACTTGGATCATTGGCTGGAACAAATATGCTCGGGTTCTCCCCTCCCCTGATCACACCAACTACTTCTACAGGCTTAATCGCGGATACATGCTCCTGCAAGATTTCAATTTCCACAAGTCATAACGTATGTAAGAGATTTGATGAAGACTGAAGATACAAAAGGAAAAGAGCGAATCTTTGCAGATAGCTAAATTCAATCTGTCTCCGTAGAGATCATAGATTTCTATTCAGATGCAATCAAAATTACCAAATATATGAGAAGCAATGGAAGAAGTTTCTGAACAAGGGGGTATAACAAGACCAACCTTGGTAATCACTGGCGTCTTAGACCAAAATTTCCACCAGGACTTTTGTTCACCGGAGGGTGGTTTAGCTTCTGTTGACTCGTTTGTAACGATGTTAGCCTCTGTAGTCTCTGGTGACTTCTCTCTCCAACTTCGAGGAACCCATCCGCGATTCACCAGAATAGGCGACTGTATGCTGGTTGACAAAGGAGAAGAGCAATCCAACTTCAGAAAAGGCCAAAAAGTTAACAGCTATAACTAAAACTGGCAGGCGGAAAGCTATGACCAATCAAAGGTTAAGTGACACTTCAGCCAAACACAAATAACTAATATGTCTAGTTAATTTTCAAACTCTGCATTAGTTAGTTAGAAGTTGTATAACGGTTGTCAACCAAATGATCGTAGTATTTCAATCCTAGCCAATCAGAATCTCCGAATTAATGCCATTAGTATAAGACAAGCATGGTCAAGAGTTTAGAGAGTAGGACTAGAGAACCCAATGGCCTATTATATCTTGGAGAGTGCTTTGATAATATCACAACCACCACCGAAAACAGATATATAAGAAGACCCTAATTTTACTTCGATATGGTTGACAAAAAAAAAGTCGATTTTTCAATAGTATAGGCAAAGGGTTATAGAAAGACTTAAAAGCAAGGAGAAAGGATCATTACCCTCACCTATCCAGGTCACCGGGGATTGGCATTAGAGGTGTGATGACATAAAATCCATTTTCAGTCACTCCCGATATGGACCTAGACCGTGGACCCAAAAAGATAGACCTTTGCTCGTCAAACACACCATTGCAACTAACCCGTCTAAATTCTAAGGAATCCAGATTCTTATCAGGAGGATGTTCTGTATTTAGCTTCATTGGTTCCATGTTCAATCGTTGTTGTTGGTACTCCAGTGTTTTGATCTGCGTTAACAAGGAGTGAATCAAGCTTTGGGCATAACTCAGCCGAAAGCACCAACTAATGTTAAAATGTACCATCTTTAGCAAATTCTCACTGGAATTGAGGTTTTATTTAACTTTAATTAATCTACAAAACTTTATTGCCTCTACATAGATCATCAGTGTGTGTGTAACCCCAATTTCCGAAAGACTGTGTACAGGATCATAGATCAAGGATCCAGGATCTAGGTAATCTAACTACTTCCCTGATCACAAAACCACAAGCACCGATCTAAAACAAACTATAACCAAGCTAGAGCCACGATGGGAGAAGAAAGTGACCCGGAAAATAAAATGTAAAGGTAGATTTTTTCACTGATTCGAAACAGCTGAAGAAGAGACACCGACCTTTTCCTCCCTTCTGACGATCTGCCATGACCCGAGGCCGAAGGTAATAGCTCCAGGCAAAAACAGCAGCAGTTGTGACCACTTCGACCCTCGTTTGTTATCTGAAACATAAAGGGCCTCCTCAATTTTGTAACCAAATGATTCTTAATACCCCCAGATTCCAAGCTCAAGCAATCGGAAGACACAACATACCTTGCGGTGGAGCAGAAGAACTCGTTTGGCTACCAAGCGCGGCGGGGCTAGAGAAGGAAGGGTCGGCGACGGCGGAGAAGTGTCGTGACCAGAATTGTATCGGAAGGGGAGACTGGGAAGAGACACTGGTTGTAGTAGAGCACCTGTAGCTGCTAGCTTTCAATCTGGCTAGGATTTTAGACAACGATGTCGCCATCTTCGTCTCTCCAAAGATTTTTGATCCCGGAGGTAAAGGGTTTTTGCCTCCACGGCGACTTTGGGTCACAGTGGAAATGGCTTCAGATTGAAACAGCTGCGATCCCCTGCACTCTGGTGCACCTAATTTCAGTGGTCACCACATTTGGTGCACTCGGATGCAACTTTTTTCTTAACTTTCCAAGATAATATGAGGATTTGTAGATAATTTTTTTTTTGCTGAAACCTCGGTTGATTATCTGATTTTTTTTATAACAGGTAACAGATATAAATTCGATAACAAAGGTTGTCTCTATGCACGTTTAACAGATTCAATCAATTACAAAAAAAGGGCAGGGAATGAAAACACAATCTCAAATAATTAGGAAACAAGTGGTTTTACAACATAACTTTCTTTCAAACCTTGAAACATTGAAAACCAAAATCAATTTTAGACACACACAATCTTTGGATGAGCCTGTTGAGATGAAGATGAATCTGTGAAACGCTCAGTGTTTGATGACTCTTTTTGGTTCTCAGAAAGGCAAAATGGTGGTATTGGGGTGGTAAGACTAGAAAATCCCAGAGGAAATGCTTGAAGTTGCGTTTATCTTCAGTGACTGCTCTGGAATGTACCTACGACCTGTCACACACACGAGCCCGTTGGTGTTTCAGTCATTCAAATTGAAGCATCAAAAGATTCTTTGTCAGAAAAGAAAAAAAACATTTTGAAGATTTTCACTCCATAGATGTTGTCATGGAAAGAAACAGTGAGTTTTTGTTTTGTTACCTTTCTCCTTGACGTGGATTTGGAGAGTATCAAGAGTGATTATGCCATCAGTCAACGGGAGTAGTTCCAGTTTGATTGTTGCTGTAGATTTCGAAGGAACGCATCTGATGCAATTAGAGAGTAAAAGCCCGTTACGAATTTAGAATGGCAAAACCTTTACCAGCAGAGAACAAAAAAAAAACTGAAATGGATAATGATGAGATGTTTACCCCAAGGGAACTCGACTTTGTAGCCAGAGATGTGTGCAACCTAAGCCGCTCTTTGGAACAACATCTGAAGGATTGGAAGAAGTAGAATCCAGTTCACCACTTGTGTTCTCTGTCCTTGTCTCCAGTGGAATTGGGGGTAACGAGTGCAGTTTACGCATCGTTGTGTTGCGTTTCTCGCTTTGTACCCTCTCTGTGAACTCAGAGAACCCTAGGAATGGGCTTAAAGGGGAGTTAGGCGTCGAATTTAGGGACACCACAGACGGAGGAGATGTGAAGGATGCTGGAGCGAGAACGGTTAAGGACAAATCTTCAGATGTCAAATTGGATGCCTGAAGAGTTAAAATCTGAAACCAGTAGACAAAAAATTATGAGGAACAAAAAATAAAAGACGCCATTGGGATTTAAGCTAGGTGGTCTTTGCAGATGGTCAGTAATTGATCTAATTTGAAGATTAAGATGTGCAATAAGGTGCTTTGTAACTATTTCATGAATAAAAAGCCAGCGTTAACCGAGGAAGGGCACAACTACTAACCACACGTTAGTGTTTAGAACCTTTTGCAACCAAAATTCAGTGCCATAAGTTCATGCACTGCCACATTCAACTTCTAGAGATAGTCAGAGAGGGATAGAGGGAGAGTATGACCTGAACAGGTAGCTGGGAGGCCCTCCCATGGGGGCCACAAGGCTCTCCTGACATTTCAGACGCAACAGAGATCATCAGGTCCCTCGAAACTCGTGGTCTCCACTTTGTCCGTTGTTTAAAAAACAGCCTTGATTCTGAATCCAATAAAAAAAAAAAATTCAGATCCCTGAGGAAACAAATAGATCTACAAAGAAAAAGACAAAAACATGGCTACAAACCATGGCAACAGGGATCTACCTGTGTAGTTGCATCGACATGACACCATAACCGCATACTGATCACCACTTAATCCGCTCCCTTTTCTTTCAAAATTTACAGCTGGAAGAGACAAACTCGATGATTTGGTTTCTTTTCTTGCAGCAGAGGCCTTCGGATTACTTCCAACAGAAAAGGCAGGCTTCACGATGAATGAGTGCTCCTCACCTTTCCTAAAAGGTTGCAAGAAAACCTAAGGGTGGGTAAGTGCATTCTATAATGTTCCTAAAAAGGAGCATTCTAGCTTTGGTTTTAGCCTCCTGCCCTCTATGCTCAAGTGGAGTTACTCTCAAAAGAAACAAGTGCGAGTTTCTTTAGAAAAATAAGCTAACCTGAGAGTTAAATTCGGCAAACTGTGCTCGTTTCCAGCTTCAATACATGCAATTGGCACTGATGAAGGAGAAGCACTTTTCCCTGCCTCTTCAAAAACAATTGTTATGGCGTCCACGTATATTACAATATCTGGAGTGTGGGTAGGAGCCACATTCTGCCAATAAAAAAGGCAAATTTAAGATGCATCCCAGATATCAATTGACCAATGTTTAACAGCGCTGCAGAGACGCACCTTTATCTGAACGCAGAGAAGATCATCTGTATTGCAGTCAGCTGCAAAAGAATTGATATCAATAGGTTGAATGATTTCGAGTTTCCTCCTCCACCTTCTACCAGGAATGCAGATGCCTTCGAGTCCACAACGAACAGAGAACCTATCCCGCTCCAACGGGACACCCCGGAAAGATAAGAGCTCTTCAGTCCCAGACTTCTGACCGTTTCGTGGTGTTTGACCTGAGTAACTGTCCCAATCTTCAATATCAAATGATGGTTTAGAGCTCGGGGGTTTTATAGGTCCAGTAACTGTTGAAGTGTTTGGAGGCAGAGAGGACATGGAGTAGCTTCTAAAATGGCCGAATGAGAAGAGTTGTGAGCCTGAGGCAGAAGAGAGCGCTGGCTTGTGAGCAGAGCTGCTGATACCTGAGCTAGAGCTTATAGGAGGTGGTAAAGAACGGGATTGCTGAGAAATAGTGTTGTTATCCAACGGTATCAACCACTTTAAAAGATTCCCATATGGATCCTTGTCTTCATGATCCGAGTCATTATCGTTCTCAGAAAGTCGGTCTCTGTCCTGATGCTTCTCAAACTGCAATATCTCAATGATAGGTTCTTTGGGACAGTCGACAATATAAACTTGTAAAGAGACCTGCATCCTTCCAAACAAAGGTGTTGTGTGAGAATCGGTAGGTTCATCAACTCGTTATAAAAAAAAAAATCAACATTTAGAATATCTGAACGAGTAGCATGGCGAATTGACATTAATCAGAGAATGTATTAACACCAGAAAAGGAATTTTGCTGGTTCATATGTCATTTCAAAAAGACTACCCTAGTCTTATTAACAAACCAGAAAGTAACAAAATTACCATCACATACCACTATATCTCCATTGGGTAAGGCACAGCACTTTGCCCTACTTCTAGCTACACCTCCAGCAACGTTAGGATCGAAGTCTCCTCTATCTACAAAAGCACTAACACAAGGTCTCCTTTTCCGGCTTTCCCTCTTTTCATCTGACTCTGCATCTGCGACCAGAGAGCTTTTCTTTGACCAAAGTGGCTCACCAGACTCTGCAATCCTAACAAAGAAATGAGACTTCTGAAACCTGGAAAGCAAGTCCTCTGTCCGTCTCTTGTGATCTTCCATCCTCAATATTGATTCTCCATCAGATACGTCCTTGTGTGAATCCAAACTCTCTTTACCAGGACTGTCACCATTCTGAGTCGCAAACTGACCATCAGGGCTCATTTCTCCATCCCCTGATGGTGTACTCGTCCCATCAGACATATCTCCATTTTGCTTGTCAGAGACCTTTCTCTGTCCAGTTCTGCTCATTACCTCAGCAACTTTGTTCTGCTCATTACCTCAGCAACTTTAAAAGGGGTAATAATCTCTGTGTCTCCTTTACTTCCAGATAAGCATGCAAGGATTTGGATCTGTTCCCCTAAAGTTGAAAATGTCTCTGATGTTCAATAGCTTAAAAAAAAAGCAAATGGTGAAAAGATCTGAAATTGTGTAGCATACCAGGAAAAACAAAGGAACGATCCAGGGACCGTAATGAATGAATATCAACTGACTCAGACCAGTTATCCGGGATTTCCTCTGTGATAAGAAATCAGCACATGAGGATTTAAGTAGAAAAATTCAATACTTTGAAAACCAAAACTGAGAATTGTAAGTATAGAGAGTAAGTTGTTATACTATATGGAATTGCGATCCATCCTTCTTCCTCGGACACATCTGAGAACCTCTCCATACCAGAGCCACCAGTCTTTGCATTCAACTCTCCATTACCATCGCCGTCTCTAGATCCGTCAGCAACACGATCCAAATGATCTTCTACTGATGGGTATTGTGGGAAAGGCTCCTCGGCTATTAGCCCCTCCAAAGTCGCTCCGGGCTTCGTTGTTTCGGGCGGTGTAGCTGGTGGTTCGCTCACGGGCGGCCGATGAGTAGCGGAGGAAGCAGATCGAAGCAAGAAATTCATTCCTCAGAGGCCCAAAAACTGCATCAGAGAAGAGCCAAGTTTAGTCAATCCCTGCAGATTCATGGGTTAAAGCGATTTTCAAAACAGGATTTAGCTTTATCTGATCTTCTTCTCCATTGATCCTCTCCCTCTCTCTCTCTCTCTCTCTCTCTCTCTCTATCTCTCCATAAAGTTTACAGATTTATCGCCAATCCCGACTTCCCCGCGTCTTTAAATCACTTGACTGGATCCAACCCCGAGATGGAATTAAAATCGAGAAATCGATAACGAAGCCGATCCAGATCATACTTACATGACTCGAAATTGAACAGCTTCAGCAACGGAAAATGCACCAATGAGACCAGACAAGCGACTTGTGATCTTCCACAGTGGTCTACCTCTGATGCAGTTTTCTCTCGATTCGATCTCTGGATTGCTAGGTGGTGATGATGTGTACGCAGAAATAATGTATGAATCGCGCAGTAAAAGAGAGATCTTCGACCGATATACGAGAAATGAACTACATACTTACTATTCCTCAACACTTCATGATCAAATTTTATTTTCCTTTATTTTTGTTGGATGAGAAAAACATTTTTTTTTTCTTCGAGAGAAAAACATTTTCAAATGTCGAAATTACAAGTTTTTTTTTGTTTTTAGTCAAAAAAATTACAAATTAGATATGCTATTGTAGTTAACATCATTCAAGAAATGAAAGTTTGAAGATATGTTTATAATTTTGACCCAAAAAAACAAAAAAAAAGATATGTTTATAACCAATCTACAAAATTGATAACTGAAAATTATTCAAACTCGTTTAATAGATGTAACTAGATTCTACCATGCGCTCCATATTGCGGGATCAATATTTTATTTTAAAATAAAATTTGATAATATTTAAATTTATAAAATTTAAATTAATCCACATTTATAAATGTTATATATGTAAAAAAAAAACTATTTGATTTTGTTAGCGTTGGTCTAAATTTTGGTTTATAAGTTATACCGGAAAATATTATTTACCATCGAAACTAAAACACAAAAAATTCTTCATTCGGTTAAAAATAACCTTAAAAGAAAACATTTTTCCCATCCGGAAAGACATGAATCGATTCCCAAAGCAAAGTCATCTACATTTGTTTTGATTTTATAAGATTTCATTTCATTAGGTTTTAATATATTTGTTCACATTCGCTTTGTTTTCTCAAACTTTTTAGCCTAATGGTTCATTGAAACATCTTTGGCAATGGTTCACATTGAAAGTTAAATCAGTAAGCGAGTAGATTAATTAAGTGGATCTAAGTTAAGCCCTACTAGTAGTAGTATTTAGTCATTGGCATTGAAGTTAACCACTAGTATATCTACTACTAATGAACCAACAAAGGAGTTTTAGGCTTTTAGCTAAATAATTCTTATAAACCCAACACACATTAAATTGAAAAGCCCAATAAAGAGATATTAAACAGGCCCATTAGTCAATAAGCCATCACGAAGCGAACAATTAGGGTTTTTTCAAGAAATGGCCGTCAGTATAAATACACCAATCTCTCCTCTGAGGTATTCAAGTGTGATTGATTAGAATCTGTATCGTCTCTCTGCGTATATGAATTTATGTAGTTTGTGTAATTTGAGTTGAGAAAAGGCAGCACGTCACTGATGCGCTTGAGAAAGTGGTGCTTTCGGTCCTTTTAGTTGCCAAAATCGAGAAAATCTTATTTTCACGAGCACTAATGCTTTCGTTTGCCGTTTTCAATCGGCTTATGAACTCAGTTGCTCGTACATTATCTTCCTCGTCAGTATTTTTTTTCTCTCTATTTTAAAACGAAAATCTTAAGACTTTAAAAAACAAGTAGATGACCTAATTCTGACCTAGTACTTCCGAATCAATCAATGTTTAAATTATTATCCTTACTGTTGAGATGTCTTGAAAAAAGGACCCAATATCAATTCTAACATGTCCGCTGCTGTTGGATCTCCGGTTTCATTTGGTTCTTCTCTTTGAGATGATGTCATGTTTGATTCTTCCACAACGACCATTGATTCGGATATTGACAAGCTTTCCCGCTCCTTTCTCGTCTGGTCTTCTTCTTCGCCTTTGACATACTGTGAATTCATGGTTTTAGACACAAGTGAACAATGGACCGTAAGCATATTGACAAATTCACTGATAGTATTGACAAATTCACTGACAGTATTGACAAATTGGAAAAAACCATTCTCGCATACCTCCTGAGCAAAGCTTAATAAATCATCAACAGTGAGATCCTCGGCTTCTGGACCAGTTACGGATCGAATAATCTCCGGATTCTTGCCATCACCAATACTAGGAGGCTTAGCTTCTTCTTCTCCGATTTTGCTACCAACTTGTTCTTCTCCTCTTCTCTTGATTCCCACCTTTTTGGCTTCTTCAGAACCATCTCTCTTTTCGATTTTTACGCTTCTTCTCGGTCGTTTCTCGGCCTTTGTCTTGGTAGCTTCTGGTTCATGTTTTCTTTTGCCCTCGACACTCTTGTTGTCTGATCGATTGCTTGTGGCTGTAACACCGGAGGATGCGCCGGCGAGCATCCACGGCGGTAACCGCCTCATATTCCCATCCATCAGATTTGACCCTTCGTTCTGCGCTGACTCTTGAAAATCGAAAGAAATCAGGAAACTGTTCCTTTGTTGGGCCTAAAGCTGAGCCCATTTTTATAATTAAAACTCAAATCTATCATCACCGCTTACCACTTCACCGGTCTTAGACGGTTAAGGAATAAAATTGTTATAATTCTCGCTGGTAACCTTATAATTCAATCTATCAGTGCTCCAAAAATATTTCAAAGATTTTTTTGTTAATTAAAGATGAAGTTTCAATTTTGCGACACATTACCGTAATTCTGAACCAGCACAATGCCAATGGAACTAAGGAAACCACATGTACACCATTACAAATACTTGAAAAGATTGTGCATAACAAATTTTTATCAAATTATGGGACAACAGTTGTGTTGTAAAAATAGTGTGAAATCTCTCTATACGAAAATACCATATTAGCTCCTTAAGCGGCAAGAGATCAATAGGACAAGAGAGAAACGAGGCATACCATTACTTAGAAGAAGAGTGTTGCGCAATCTTCTGCTCAAGCGAACCTTTATCAGCTCCGACAACTTTGTCCACCTGTTTGCCGTCTCTGATGAAGCAAAAGGTCGGTACGCTGCTAATGTTCCAAGAAGCAGCCACTTCGTTGGCCTCATCTATGTCAACTTTCAAGAAGACAACTCTCGGATGCTGCGTGGCCAGGTTTGAGAACAGAGGAGACATGTAACGGCACGGTCCACACCATGTGGCTGTGAAGTATAGGATGAGCAGACGAAATGCCTTCTTTGCGGCCTTTGTCTTTCCTTCTAGCTCGCTTGTTGAGTGGATGCTAATCACTTGTCCTGTATTAGCACAGGGGACAAAGATGGTTATCTCCTTTTTGACATGTAAATTTTATTTTTGGTTCTACAAAAGCTGTAATATATGAACAATCTTAAGCAAGCTGGTTAGCGGCCTAATCAACTGGATTTAGTGGCTGACAAAAGCTTATTGAGCTTTGATTCTTATTGCTTATTGCGTGCAGACAATTTTTTTATTGGGACAAGTCTCACACATAAATGTTCAGACACATACGTAGTTCATTTGCAGTATAATAATGAAGAAGAGAACCGTTGAAAGAAATGGATAGAATGTTTACCGTCTTTGAGTGTAGCCAGAGCTTCTCGCTCCTGCATTGATAGGATCCAAGAGCAAGGAGAAGCAAACCAATGAGCGTGAGATGTTTGATATGATATGAAGTTGATAATCTCAAAAGAGGTTCTATTGCTAAGAATGTAAAATTATTCAAAGGAGAGCAACGCAACAGCAATATATAAGAATCACTAATCATGGGTATGTGTCGGTCAGACCTGGGCTTCTTGCTGTTCTCGTCTCTTGCGTTCAGCACTTTGGAGTTCCTTTTCTTTCCTCAGACGTTGATATTTCTTTCGGTGTTCTTCGATTTTCTTTGCATTGGGTTCAACCTGTGAAGTATGCATTAATAGCATATCTTTGGTACAGTAGACTTAAGCTTTTATTCAACTTCATTATGAGGCTATGAGCATACTGTAATCTCAACAAAGGTAAGAGGTTTCCGTAGTTACCTTCTTAAGTGCCGAACCAATCTCCTCATCGTAATCTAATTTTGATGCTACATGAAGATCAACCGCAGCTTCTTCCCATTGGCCTAACATGGCCATAGCCATACCTCGTGCTTTGTACCCTTTTGCTGAATCAGGGTTGAACTAAACCCCAAAACAAACTAGTTTAGCTGATGTATGGAAGAAAACCATTGAGATGGTAAATTACATTCCCCAAACCATAAAACTATTGAGACATAAACTTGCTTTCCCAAGTTTATCTTCTGCACAAACTGAATAAGTTTATGTGACTGAAAGTAAATTCTCACCTGTAAAGCCACGTTTGCATCGCGGATTGCAGCATTTGGCTTTTTAACCATTAGAAATACAGTAGCTGTGGGTATAACAACCAAAAATATTCAGAATGATCACCCACATTCGGTTGAAAAGGGAGAGAGAGAGAAAGAGAGAGAGAGAGTAGAAGAAACTTACCTCTGGTGGCGTAGAGAATTGCTGAAGTGGGGTTTAGCATGATGGCTTTTGTTAGATGATCTATAGCTTCATCAAACTTTCCTGGATGCCGATCAAGCATTGATGAAACCATGTAGAAAGTCTATGTACTTAAAAACAAAAAGAAGACATTTAATGGTTGTGTTGTACCTTGAGAGATTGCATCCATAGCTTTGCTCTTCTCTGACTGAGCAGTATCCCTATTTTCATCCGTCACTTCAGCTGTAGGATCTCCCATCTAAGAAAGAAAGTAAGAAAATCAAACGATCATGGAAGATTTTCTTAGAGACAACCAACCACTATTTATATTCAAAGATGATATCTTCACCACCCACCGGCTGAGGAGGCTCATTGTCTGGTTCAACTACATCAGAATTGTCCAGTTCAACATCTGACTCGATAATTTCATCATCATGCTCAGGAGAGAAACTGGGCTTTGTCTCAGCCTTATCTTCATTATCTTTTTCCTGCATTATGGTCCATCATTAAAACGTGACATACAAAAGAACCATCGATGAACATATAGAAAGGGTTTTGGTCAATCAATTCTCGCTGGTAACAATACCAAAGGCAAACCCCAAACAAAGAACAATCATGACTAAGTGACATTCATTACCAAAACCTGCTTTACCCATTGATAAACTCACACAATTGACTAAGTGCAATTGAGAAAGTATCCAAACAAACAGTATTCAAGTGGAATCTCGAAATAGACAAACCAAAACCTGATACTTCTATCCAAGCTCCAAAAACAAGAGTTGCATAAGAAGACAACTTACAGTTTTCTCAATCTTAGGAACATGAGCTCCTAAACTGTAAGAGGAAACGGGAACAATCATCGATCAGAAACTCACAGCAGCATAAAGTCAATTCATCGGGAGAAAGAGGAAAATTGAAGTCAGAGAAGAATCAACGACCTTCGGAGATATTCCTTGAAGAAAATCAGACAAGGATCGTGAAGAATCGAAGGATTCGATTTCAACTGTTCGACGAATCTTCGCAGCTCAGCTACCTGATTCGCATCCATCATTCTCTCTCGAATCCTTCAGCTCCTTATGATCGATCGTCCCGGATCGGTTGATTCGTTTGTGTTCGTTCGGCAAAATCCGAATTAACGTCGCCTAAACCGAACATAGCATCGTTGCTGTGTACCGGTCGAACCGTTTTTGATATCAGGTCAGGTGTAAATTATTATGTCTTGGTTAAATATCGGTTAATCTTGGGTTTCAATTTTGCGACACATTACCGTAATTCTGAACCAACAAGGCAACAACGCAATGCAATGGAACCAAGGAAACCACATGTACACGATTATAATTACTTGAAAAGATTGTACATTACAATTTTTTGTAAATTATGGGACAACCAAAGATACAGTACGAAATATCTTTATACGAAAATACCATATTAGCTCCTTAAGCGGGAAGAGAGCAATAGGAGAAGAGGAAGCATACGATTACGAATTTACGAGTGTTGTGCAATCTTCTGCTCAAGCGAACTTTTATCAGCTCCGACAACTTTGTCCACCTGTTTGCCGTCTCTGATGAATCAAAAGGTCGGTACGCTGCTAATGTTCCTAGAAGCAGCCACTTTGTTGGCCTCATCTATGTCAACTTTCAAGAAGACGACTCTTGGTTTTGGGTGTTGAGTAGCCAGGTTTGAGAACAGAGGAGACATGTAATGGCACACCATGTGGCTGTGAAGTATAAGATTAGAGACGCGACGCTTTTTTCTCGCAGCCTTGAGATTAGTAGAGGTTAATGGGGCATGAAACCTTAATCTCTAGAGAGTGTATGTAAGATATGTCTCACATTTAAAGTTCGGAAGGATCTTAACTAATATATAAGTAACTTGGACCAATCCACTCATTGTCAATTGGCTTTGAGTTGGAAGTCCAGAAAACATAATATGGTATCAGAGCCCGATCTGCATACTCTCGTAACTCTGGCCCAAGAGTGGTCTGATTATGGTTTATCTCGATCCAAAAGTGTCATTTGTCCCTCGACCCGAAATTGATGGTCTCGTGAGATTAATGGCTAGAAGAGTCATTATCTCGAGGGAGGATATTGGGATTAGTAGAGGTTAATGGGCCATGAGACCTTAATCTCTAGAGAGTGTGTGTAAGATATGTCTCACATCGGAAGTTGGGAGGGATCTTGACTAATATATATATATATATATATATATAAGTAACTTGGACCAATCCACTCATTGTCAATTACTTATATCTAGAGATTAAGACTTCATAACCATTAACATCTATTAATCCTAATAGCCTTTGTATTTGCTTCTAGCTCGCTTGTCGAGTGGATGCTAATCACTTGTCATGTATCACCAGGGAGAAATTAAAGGTGGTTATCTTTTTTTTGACATTTAAAGTTTCATTTTTGGTTTTATAAAAGCTGTAAATGAAGCTCTCTCACTCTGGAAACAAATACAATGGGCCTCATACTTGTGATCAGCATATAAAACCTTAAAGAGCTAGCATACTTGTAATTTTGAAAGGTTTTATTACGAACGTTTGTGAATTTTTTTTTAATAAACACGTATGAAAAGTTGACTAAAAAATTTTAATAATTAGTTTTTCAAACAAAAATGTAATGAAAACCATATTTCAACAATAAAATATTGTTTCAGTAATTTGTTTTCTTCTTTTACATATGTTTATAAAGTTTGGTTGTTTTATGAAGTGTAATGTAATTTTTTTATTGTCCACTACGATTACGAGGATCTCGATAAGGCTTTAGAAAATTATTGTCAAGAGCTCAAAATCTTCACTATGGAGAAACAGTTTATTGGCTCCCATTTGAAGCTGATTCTAGTTAGCCTTAAACTAGAAGATGTCCTGGAGTGGGTGAATAAAGTTAGGCGGCGTGATCTTGTGGAGAGTATCTTCGCTGCGAAAGTGACATGTGTATGTGCATTAGGGCAAATGGGACTAAGAAGCTACAAAATCGCAGCCCGTGAGGTAAATTTTTCAAGTGTACATTTTATTCAAATTTGCCTAATCTGAACTTAAACCATTTTTGTTTTCTGCTTCTCTAGTTCTTAGATATATCTTTTAAATGCATTCGACGAAGTCATTCTCCCCCGTGATGTTGCCATATATAGAGGTCTACGTGCGCTTGTAGCATATGATCGATCTGAAATTCAGGTGTGATTTTTTTTTATAATTTTGTTTTATGTTATTCCAACATTGTGTATAACATAATTATCATTAACAATGTGATAGCAAGAAGTTTTAGACAACAACCGCGTTTAGAGGGTTTTAAACCGAAAATAAAGAAGATTATCGAGGAATTCCATATAAGGTAACATTTTTAACCTTGTTAATACAAACTTTGGGGTTGGTAATTGGCAGTGTGATTTGGATCACATCTTATTCTTTATCATAGATAGAGAGAAAGGCTTGAAAAAGATCATGTGGATACAAGGTAAGTTTGCTTAGACAATGCAATTTCATATCCATTCCAATAAATAATTTTTTCAGGCTCACCAGTACATAGTCATATAATCATGGTGAAAATTAAGCTAGCAGAGAGGAAGAAATGGATATGGTTTTCCCCAATTAGATGTACATAATTTGCACAAACAGTTTGTTTGTGAGGTATGTACTGCCTCTTAGCTAGCAAATTTGGCCAACAAATCCATTGCTATGACCAACTCACTTGTATAATCTCCATGTTATGTTTGCAACCAATGTGCTTACTGTCTGGAATATCTTCAAAGTATCAAGCCAATTTTACTCTTGGACATTTACCTTTACGAACATGTCGAGTGGTTGTTTGATCAGATTCCGTAAAAATGCGCTCGTGGAATACAACAACCATTTTCATCTCTCAATATGCACACCATGGCACTTGAATTCAACATCAGCATCTCTGGCCCAAAGAAAGAACTCGTCGCCTTGATCACATATAACAAGCTACATATACATTTCCTTCTGTTTCACAAGACTTTGTTTTTATGATTATAATGATCAGTATTTCATCCACTGCATGACTTGTTGCATAAATTGTGAAGAATGAGAAAAATTGTGAAGAATGCTTACTTGCCCATTTTAAGATTTATGAAAAAAATATATTATGTTGAATCAAAATTAGTAAATTGAATAATTCCTCTAAAATGTTACCATTTGAATTGAAAAAAAAAATCCACTAAAAACAGAAAAAATGAACAAATTTTAAAGAAAAACATTCATCTACTATTTTGCAAAAAAAAAGTTAAAGGAATTTCTTTCCTTATTCCATTTAATTATATTCAATTATATTTATTTATTAACTCATGCCTCATGGGCCCATGGCTACCATTTGGACCCTACAAATTATGTTTAGTGGCGGCTTAGCATTCTTAAGTACTAGATAAAATTCTAATTTTTATTTGCTTCACCAAAATATATTGGATTTTAATTTATACCTTAAACACTCTCAGATTTTTGAAAGTGAAACTGATATATGTTGGAGGCTTTTTATGCAAAATTTCCCGTATTCGCCTAATAAACCGAAACACATGGGCTCACCAAAGTAGAATTTATATTAGGTTGATCGGTCTATTCTGGTTCAAAGTAACCCTTATATTAAAAACTGATTCGAGAAATTAAAAACAGAAGCGATCCGATTCCATTGTTTGAAAATACAAATGCTCGCTTGAGTGATATATATAAAAAGAGTAAAGGCAGCAACGAATAGTTTCTATATTAATATCCGAAGTACATATCTGATGTGCTTTCATAAGTTCCGACCAAAATCTGATAATTGAAGTATACAATATAGTAGTATAAGCTAAAAAGAAACTCAGTGTGGCCAGAGAAAAAAAATTCTGTATCAAAAAAAATAAACCGAAACTGAGAAAAAAAAGGCCATTGAAATGCAAATATGGATCTGGAATCTGGAGTGGTCTGAAGCAGCCTTAGTGCAAATGAGATTAGGTTGCAGAGCTGAGAGAAGAACTTATGCATTCAGATATTGGTGTCCGACAATCTGTTGATGACTTCTTGTCTAAGCAATATGGCGATACGACCCTGAAGAAAGAGTGAGAGATTTAACTTAGCTCATTGATCAATAAACCGTTAATTGGTTTATTCTGTGAAGAATTGTTGTGTACCTTTCTTTGCGTTTCTCTAAGAACCTAGCCAGGGATGCTCTGCGAGCCTGAGGTAAAGCCACTGCTGCACTGCATAAGAAACAGAACGAGATTGAAGCTTCAGCCACAAAAATAGCAGTAAGCTAGGGCAAATTTAGCATCAGGTATATAAGACTTCATTTACCTGTTTGAGCCATTACATTGGTAGAACAAGAAACTGGCACTGAACCGTTGATATTGGATGCATTGGTTTGGTTGTTGTGGTATGTTGACGTAAAGCCTCTTGTTGCTTTCGCTGCTCCGAGTTCATTTGTGCTACTTCCAACTTCAGGGCTAAGATAAGAGACTGTAGGCATGAAGCTAGGACGCATAGCTGAAGAATCAACAGAGGTACGAGCATGATGGACCACTTGTTGATGAGTTTGAGGTGGTGAAAAGGCTTGAGGCATAGAGGAACCGTTTCCAGCTAGCAACATTATCGCCTTGGCCTGTGATGGAGGAATGATATTATTAAGCAAATGAGTGCCATAATTTGCGGGGAAAACAAAAAGAGAGACACTTATACATATGAGGGAAAGTGATTGAGTTACCTTTTCAGGAGAGATGTCATCATAAACACAAACTGAACCGGCATAAAAGATGGTCAACTGAGCAGGTGAACCTAATGGCTTGGAAGAAGATCTGACAGACAATAATCTTTAGTCAACTAATTAAAGATACCTCTCTATACGAAAATACCATATTAGCTCCTTAAGCGGGAAGAGAGCAATAGGAGAAGAGGGGCATACCATTAAGAGTGTTGCGCAATCTTCTGCTCAAGCAAACTTTTATCAGCTCCGACAGCTTTGTCCACCTATTTGCCTTCTCTGATGAAGCAAAAGGTCGGTACGCTGCTAATGTTCCAAGGAGCAGCCACTTCGTTGGCCTCATCTATGTCAACTTTCAAGAAGACAACTCTCGGATGCTGCGTGGCCAGGTTTGAGAACAGAGGAGACATGTAACGACACGGTCCACACCATGTGGCTGTGAAGTATAGGATGAGCACGAGATGCTTTCTTTGCGGCATTTGTCTTTGCTTCTAGCTCGCTTGTCGAGTGGATGCTAATCACTTGTCCTGCATCATCAGGGAGAAATTAAAGATGGTTATCTCCTTTTTGACATGTAAAGTTTCATTTTGGTTTTAAGATACATGGGAGTTGCTTTTCTCACTGTGGATACAAATACAATGGGTCTCATACTTGTGATCAGCATATAAAACGCTGAGGAACTAGCGGAGAGGTGTCCTCACCAGGATTGTCTCAGAAGGGAAGGAGAGGTAGAGATACTCAACTCATCATCTGCACAAACTGAACAAGTTTATGCGACTCGAGCAAACGCTCACCTGTAAAGCATCGCAAATTGCAGCATTTGGCTTCTTAAGTATCAGAAACACAGTAGCTGGGGAATAACAACTACAGATATTCAGATGATCACCCACATTCGGTCGAAAAGAGGGAGGGAGAGGGTAAAAGAAAGTTACCTCTTGTGGCGTAGAGAATTGCTGAAGTGGGGTTTAGCATCATGATGGCTTTTGTTATATGATCTATAGCTTCGTTAAACTTTCCTGGATGCCGATAAGCATTAACGAAAGTAGGAAACCATGGGGAAAGTCTATGAACTAAGATAATTAAGAATCTCGATGGTTATGCACCGTTCGGAAATTGCCCCCAAAGCTTTGCTTTTCTCGGACTGAGCAGCATCTCTATTTTCATCCGTCACTTCAGCTGCAGGATCTCCCATCTAAGGAAAGAAAGTACATCAAACAATCATGGAAGATTTTGCATAGACTAGACAGAACCACCAGATAATATCCAAAGATCATAGCTACACCACATACCGGCTGAGGAGGCTCATTGTCTGGTTCAACAACATCA
This sequence comes from Alliaria petiolata, assembly GCA_020283515.1. Classification (NCBI taxonomy): domain Eukaryota; kingdom Viridiplantae; phylum Streptophyta; class Magnoliopsida; order Brassicales; family Brassicaceae; genus Alliaria; species Alliaria petiolata. Next base: position 197,709,877 of record JAHZTW010000001.1, on the reverse strand, counting down.
GAGTTGTCCAGTTCAACATCAGACTCGGCAATTTCATCAACGTGTTCAAAAGAGAAAGTGGGGTTTTGTGTCTGCCTTATCTTTTTCCTAAATTGTGGTTCATCAATCAGTGTGACATACAAAAGAACAATCGATCAACGTATATATATAGTCAACCTATTTTGGTCAAATCAATTCTCGCTGGTAACAACGAACCCAAATAGCCCAAACAAGAACAAAAAATGACAAGGAATTCATACCAAAATGTTTATCACCGCTTTAGCCATTGATGAACTCACAATCACCCAATTGACTAAGTGGGAGACATATAAAATCCATGAGGAAACAGAGATGACAAATTTATCCCAACAACAGGATTCAAGTGGAAATGATAGGATCCAAGAAACAAACATCGGGCCCGTGAAGAAATCTAAACCAAAACATGAGAGTTGCATAACAAGACATCTTACAGTGTTGTCAATCTTCGGAACTTGAGCTCCTAAGCTGTACGATAAGACGGGAACAAAACAACCATCGATCAGAAAATCAGACAAGGGTCGTGGAGAATCGAAGAATTCGATTTCAACTGCTCCACGAATCTTCTCAGCTCTGCTACATTACTCGCATCGCATCCATCACACCCCGCTTTTCTTCTACTCTCTCTAGTCTCTCGAAACAAAAGCAGAAAAAAAGCGTGAATCAGTGATGAGAACGAAACCTCCAGCTCCTAAGGATCGTACGGTGAGAATATGCCGGAGCACGGTGATAAGTGATAATCCTCCGATTTGGCTGATCGTACGGTGAGAATATGCCCGTTTTGAATAAAATATTTTAAACAAGTAAACAAATATTTGAAAATAAAATTGTGAAAAGAAAAAAAAATAAAAAATATATATAAAATTTATTTATTTTTATTTTTTATTTCATGTTGTTACTATTTTCATATAGAATTTTGATACAAATAGAAATTATTCTTTCCGAAACAAAATCTGTTTTATAGTGTCAAAATTTGATGGATAAACTTTAACACGTGTCACGATTATATTAATTAGCAAATTTGAAACATTAAGCTTTAAATAATAAGATTGTATATTTTTCTAAATTTGAGTTAATTTTATTTACATTTGTTTTTATTTCAGATTTACATTGAACTATATATATTTTTATTAAAATTTTCATTTTTTAATCATTTTATTTTTAGAATTATTATTTGATTATATAATTTTTTTAATCTAAATTTTTATTTACTAATATATTTTAACCATAATAAAAATAATATATTTTTCTTTATGGCGTCTTATTTATAAAACACAATTTTATTTTATTATTGTTTAACTTATATCATGATTGTGCATTTTAAGTCTCGCATAGATGTTATTCTTTGAATAAAAAAATCAAACATTTATTAAATTAAATAAATCATTTATGATTAAACAATTTTATTTTTTTATTGTTTAAGTTATATCATGATTGTGTGTTTTAAGTCTCAAATAATTGTTATTCTGTAAATAAAGAAACTAAACATTTATTAAAATCCAACTCTATATAATAAGATATATAAAAACAATAATGATTAAGTGAAGTAGAGGTTTTCTTCACATATATCTAAAAACAATACTAATTAAATGGTTTTGGTATATAAATAGAGTATCATGGAGACAATAATAGATGATCCATTTATCAAAACCTATATGGAGGATATGCTAAAGAAGGTGAGAACACAAAAGTTACCGAACCTGAGAAAGCCATACACAAAGATAGGGACTCAGTTCATATCAATAAAATTTGGCGTGTTAGAGAAAGAAATTATGGAGTTGCTGAGGTGGTTGTTTAGTGCTCCATTTATATTCAATGCTTGGATATGAGTGTGGGTTAAAAAGGTAATACTAAACTCGGTTGGTGATACTTAGAAAAAGTGACCTGAGTTTGGTTCTTCATTTATCAATCGCCTTATGTGGCACTGTCATCTCTCAGCAAGCAACTGTTCATTTCATCAATGGACACATCGATTCAACTGTCGAGTATCAACAGAACTTGGCGTGTCGGAGAAAGAAGTTATGGAATTTTTGAGGTGGTTGTTTAGTGCTCCATTTTTATTCATTGATGGATAATTGGATATGAGTGTGGGTTAAAAAAATAATAATAAACTCGGTTGGTGATACTAAGAAAAAGCGACCTGAGTTTGGTACTCCATTTATCAATTGCATTATGCTCTCAGCAAGCAACCGTTCATTTCATCAATGGACACATCGATTCGACTGTCGAGTATCAGCCACCTCAGCAACTCCATACCAAAACCATTTAATCAGTATTGTTTTTAGATTTATGTGAAGAAAACCACTACTTTACTTGCTTTTAGTTTTCTCTCAAACTCTGCAAAATCCTTTTTCTGATATGCTTCTATCGAACCTTTCATTGCCAAGATCCCATGGTCGTTTTCGTCCCTGTTTAGAGCAAACATCATCTCACGGCTGTGCCTGCATAGAGCCAACAAGAATCAGAATTTTTTTTTTTTTTTTTTTTTTTGTTGAAAATGAGTATACAATACAAATATTATGGAAATAAATTACGTCTCCATGTCAAATGGATCCAATTTTGACCCCATCATGTTTGCTTCGCAAAGCCAAATGAAAGAAAGCAAAGACAACCGAAATCAATTACTCTTAAGTAGTTTGGACAACCACAATACAAAAAGCAATATATTGGACAAGAAATGTTCACATGTCCTTAAAGTCACAACTAAAAAATACAAATTTACTTTATTCATCCATAAATTTCTTGTTTATTTACCTTTAAACCATGATATTAATCAAATGAACAGAGTGTATTACAGAGAAAAGTAAATAAAGATGAGAAGATAAAAGAAAACGTATTTTAGGCACTGTATACGTCTCTTGTTGCCAGCTTTACAATGCTTTATAAAAGCCTCACGGAACTCATAGGCAGCTTCTACCCACCGATGTTCTGCCACGTACATTTTTCGAGCACACTGGCGAGGTATACCAATGATCAAAAGAAAGTATGCAGCGAAAAATTGCAGAATCTCAAAAATAGTTATTTGTTGTTGAACTTACTTAACCTTACGATTATTGTTGTCATTTGTTCCAGTGTAGAGCAAAAATTCATTTGCATAAACCTCCAACAGCTTACTTACTTTATTCGGATCATTTGTTCCATCTTTCTTCTGACAGTATTTATGGTGATTGATTAGATTTCGAGGGTCTTACTACTTAGCATTCTCTGGATTACTGCTAACAACATCAGCAAACCAAGCAATTGCAGCTTCAGTTGCAACTTTGGCAGTAAGAAAGAAATCATTATGTATCAAGATCCAAAACGAAAAAGAACATTTTGTATCATAATACATGTTTACTAGAAACAGTGTCGGTCCAACGTTTTGGGATACCTTATGTAAATATAAAAAACGTATACGATCCAAAATTATAAATAGTAATAATATAAGAAAAAATTATATTAAAACTTCATATAACAACCCAATTTCATAAACCGTATTGAAAAAAAAAAAATTAGTGAAACAATATTTTATTGTTGAAATACAGCTCTCGTTACATTTTTGATTGTAAAACTATTCATTAAACTCTTGTAATCAAGTTTTTCAGCCATGTTTATTGAAGAAAAGCTCACCAACATTCATAATAAAATATTTCAAATATTACTATTAAAAAAAGATTTATAAATTTTTTTACATATAAATGTTGATGAAAGGCTAAATTAAAAAAAATTAACTAAAAATATTTTTCAAATTAGATACCCTAATCGTTGGTTCACTAGCTTATGATGGGCCGGGTCTGACTAGAAGATGTTCTTGTTCACCCAGTTCCTCAACGAGGGACTCGTATTCATCGTCATCCATATCAGCATCCACGCGCTATCAATATGTGCATTTCATTTTCAATGAATCGATGAATTTTCTATATTTGTTAAAATGTTATAAATAATTTATGGTTTATCTTTTCAAACTCTTTAACGATGTAGAGATTTTAAATCAATAAAATTCTTATATTCTCTTCAATATCAATATTAATTTTTGAATAAATTTATTATGTATTATGTGTACATTACTTTTCTCTATATCATTACATCTTAGGAGTAGTTGAAGATTAAACTCGACTTGAACGTTAGACTCTATTCAATTAAGTTTCTAGTGATAACTTAATTTCATTTTTTATGTAAATAATTTGAAAAACTTTAGCAGTGTAAATTAAAAAAACATAAATTGATTATCATTGGTCAGTAATTTCTATACTACATATTTGTGTGTTGTTCATGTTTTATTAATTTATTAGATAGCTTTTAATGTAAATATACATTTTACATAAAATAAAAATGATTCATGCTATTTTCTTATACACAATGTAACTTTATAAAAAAAACATGAAATAAAGACGGTTAACTACAAAATCCAAAAATAATTTGGTATCCAAAATAAAGAGAATATGTACAATAATCACCAAGTAACACATACAATATAGTCTCATCATGAACAAATACTTGTATTTGATATACTGTATGTGTTACTTGGTGATTATTGTACATATTCTCTTTATTTTTGGATTTTGTAGTTAACCGTCGTTATTTCATGTTTTTTTATAAAGTTACATTGTGTATAAAACATTGTAACCATAGATCAAAGTGAAACACGTATTTTTGTCTAATATGTGTTTTATATTCTGAATGGATCATGAAGTAAGAATTTATGTCATGTATTCATTTTCTTATTCTATAGATAGTTTCATCGTCATGTTTAGGAGATAAACTGGGTTTTGTCTCCTACTTATCTCGGTTTATTCTGGTTTAGAGTAATCTTTGTATAGTTATCCTTGTACATGTTGAATTGTGTCTTGGTTGTTGAATGTTTAACCAATTTCTTTTTTTTTTTTTGTCGCAATGTATTTTTAGGCCTTACACTTAACCAGGAAAAAATAGCATTTCTTAACAGGCTTCTCCACATAGAGACAACCTGATTTTGACTGATTAGAGAAACAAAAAATAAAAGCGATCCGATTCCACGGTATGAAAAATACAAATGCGAGCTTGAGTGATGTACACAACAAAAAGAGTAAAGACAATACAACAAAAGAGTAAAGACAATAAGTAACAGTTTCTGCTACTTTCTCAAGTACATATCTGATTTTTTCTCTGAAGTTCCATTCAGCCAAAAATCTGATAAATGAAGTATACACTATAGTGTATAAGCTAAGAAGAAACTCAGCGTAGCCAGAGGGGGAAAAAAAAGCTAAGAAGAATTTCGGTGTAGCCATATTCTGTAGCAAGAAAATAAACTGAGAAAATGCAAAGATTGGTCTGGACTGGTTACTGCAAATGAGATTAGGTTGCAGAGCTGAGAGAAGAACTTATGCATTCAGACATTGGTGTCCGACAATCTGTTGATGACTTCTTGTCTAAGCAATATGGCGATACGACCCTGAAGAAAAGAGTGAGAGATTTAACTTAGCTCAAGAAACCGTTAATTGGTTTATTCTGTGAAGAATTGTTGTGTACCTTTCTTTGCGTTTCTCTAAGAACCTAGCCAGGGAAGCTTTGCGAGCCTGAGGTAAAGCCACTGCATAAGAAACATAACGAGATTGAAGCGGCAGCCATAAAAATAGCAGTAAGCTAAGGCGAATTTAGCATCAGGTACTTCATTTTACCTGTTTGAGCCATTACATTGGTAGAACAAGTAACTGGCACTGAACAATTGATATGTGATGCATTAGTTTGGTTGTTGTGGTATGTTGACGTAAAGCCTCTTGTTGCTTTCGCTGCTCCGAGTCCATTTGTGCTACTTCCAGCTTCAGGGCTAAGGTAAGAGACTGTAGGCATGAAGCTAGGACGCATAGCTGAAGAATCAACAGAGGTACGAGCATGATGGACCACTTGTTGATGAGTTTGAGGTGGTGAAAAGGCTTGAGGCATAGAGGAACCGTTTCCAGCTAGCAACATTATCGCCTTGGCCTGTGATGGAGGAAAGCAAATGAGTGCCATAATTTGCGGGGGAAACAAAAAGAGAGACACATATACATATGAGGGAAAGTGATTGAGTTACCTTTTCAGGAGATATGTCATCATAAACACAAACTGAACCGGCATAAAAGATTGTCAACTGAGCAGGTGAACCTAATGGCTTGGAAGAAGATCTGACAGACAACAATAATAGTCTTTAGTCAACTAATTGTAGATACCTCTAAAGAGATTGTGTAGCTACAATTCATGATATGATGACTAACAGGGAAGGGAGAATCAGTCGGTACCTAATATCAGTTGTCCCTACAATGGAACCTGGAGCAGGAAGTACTGAAATTGGAGGTGCCATTATAGGAACTCCTACCAAAGGTTGTGAATTTATGCTATTGCCGATGAAGATTTTTCCTCCTGGCGCATAATGAGACTGGAGACCCGGCATAGACATGGAAACTGCGATAGTTTCTTCCTGTTGATTGGAATTTGGGAACATCCTGCCTCCCTGAGAGCGACAAGCCATAACGTCAGTGTAAGGCAACTGTTTGGACTAGTTTATCGATAATGAGAAGCTTAGCTCACACTCAAAATGAATCACTATTAAACAAAGACTAGAGGCAGAAACTAATTGCTTTTAGACTACCAACAACAGTGTTGATCCATGTGGAGTCACCACAGAAACAGCTTGTTCCAGAATAAACCAAGACCGATAAATATACAGGGCTCACTTTTGAAAGCTACCTAACAGGGAAAAAGTGCACATGACATGGGTCTATAATCTCTAATTAACCTGATAATTGGTTAACATAGGTTTTGATGAAAAATACCTGTACAGAACTGTAAGGACTTTTCCGGTTTGAATCATATACATCAGCAACTGATGATGGCATGAAGGAACCAGAGTGGGGAAGATGATAATTTCCAGACTTTCTATGTCTGTCCTCTTGGGATGGCCTGAAAGATAGAAACTGAGAAGAAGCAGCAGAGACTTTGTTTGAGAATGACCAATTCATTCCTCCTCTATTTGGAGCTGCCAAAAACAAAAAAACAAAAAAAATTAAGGAAACAATCGAGCTTCATCGGTTTAAAAGTCAGACATGGAGTGGTAATTGTTAACCATAAATGTCTCGAGATCTTACATTAATCAACAGACGATTAATTCAACACCCAACCCAAGAAAAAGATTCACCAACTATGTAAAAAGAATCTGATATTGTTTAAAAATACAACGAGGCAACAAAACCACCTTAGAAACCATGTCTGATTTAAAACATTTATTCAGAATCATTGCACGAAACCAGTAGTATAATTTAATATATCTATTTTTTGTTAGAAAAAAATATTAAAGAGATACTCCACACAGCACATGTCGATGCACTACTTTTATGGAATTGCACGTTTTGGCTTAATAAGAAAACAAAGTGGACATAATTTTTATTCCTCGTGGTGAGAAAACTATTCATTCTCATTGTACCTTGAATTTACTATTTTAATATCCTAAGCTAGTTTCTTTCACTTAATCAACACACAATCATCCAATATTTTTAATCATCTTATAAAACTTTTTTCCAACTTGCACTTTTGTGTATGCTTAATCTTCTACCTACTACCCAACCGTCTCTAATATATATATTTTTTTTTGTACCCGTCTCTCTATTAAACCCTTCTTTTCCTACAATTTACGTATTCGTTTCTAAATAAACTAATTAAAACTACACCTTTTTCTCAATTATTAGACTCTTCAAAGCCAAAATTCCCACTAGAGATTGATTGTGTAACCCAAAAAAAAAAAAAAAAAAAAAAAGCAAGCAAGCTTGAGATTTGTTCTCGTTAATACCTAAAGGCTATCTAAAAATATACGACCTACAAACATGTTTTTCACCGGCTTACTAATTTCATAAAATCCAAAATCCCCAGTTCGTTTCCAGCTCCCGAGCACGCAATAAAATCCGGATTCCAAAAAACAAAATCCCAATCTATTACTACTACTCATAACGCATGAATCATCATGATTGATTCAGAAATTACAACGTATCGACGATTTGGTTGAAGAACTAGCCTATTAGCCGAACAGAGAGATTTAAAACCAACCAGATTCAGGGGAAAAACAAACAAAAACAAAAATCGAAGAGGAATAACCTGAATCTCTGGAGCTTTCGCTGGTTTCCTCCTTCACAGTGATGGGAGAATTTTTCGAACCCAGCCCGAGAAAATCTCTCTCCATGTCTACAAAGCCGCAGAGAAACCACAACGATACACAAATAATTCGATCTCAAACCTCCAACGATTAAAACGCTTATCAAACGCCGGAATCAAACAAATATCTCTATCAGGAAAATTAAAACAACGATTAAGCGTCGCCGGAAAAGGGAACAAACGAGAGTCTTGGGGGAAAAAAAAATGAAAAAACGTGGATTGAAGTTAACACACACACACACAACACACCGCGATTTCTCTTTTTAACCCTCGCATGCGACATGTGAACAGCACGATTAGTTTTGTTTTTTTTTTTTTTAAATTAAAAATTAAAAAAACGAAAAAGATTCCTTTTTCTCCTCTACTATTGGCGCAAAAGGGCAGCTCCAGGCTGGTCCGGTTACGTCACCGGATATAGTCGGTCAAAAGGCACGTGCATCGTCGTGCAGTGCGATTTCTGCGTGTGGCGTTTCTTTTGGTTGGCTCGACACGTGTCGTGGCACGTGCGTTATTTTATGTACCCGCGTCACTAGCTGCCAGTCGATTTTTAATAACGTGAATGATTCACGAGATGCGAAGCGGCAGTTTCAATTAATTGTACTTTATTTTTATTGAATAACAAAAAACCGAAATTGTTGGCTGACGCGCGAAACGGAGCGCGTGAGAGTTAACGCGTTGTTTTACCTATTTCTAAAAATTTAAAACCTTTTTAAAAAATCTAATTACTATTAGTACTTTCCTGCACGTTCTCTATTGACCAATATAAACATTTGCAAGTTGAATTTTGTTGGCGAAAAAACTATATATTCTCAGTATTTTATATATCAAATTCACCGGATAGTATACTAATATAATACACCATGTGATTATGTCAATACTCTGATATTCTGTCACTTTAAAACTAGTATTATTTTTGTCAGTGTACTTCGTTAATATTATATATGTTCCTGAGTTAAATTAATAGTACTATATATGTTGCTTAGACTATACTTTTATTACTGAAATTATTGGTATCAAAGAAAAATGTTTTTTAATGTAAATAATACTAAAATGACTCGTTGACATCGTTTTGTGGTGTACTTATAGATGCATGTGGTCCGGGGGAGGAAATTACGCCATTTCGTGCGTCACTTCCTTGTTAATTTAGTAAAATTATCTACTTAATAATGTTATGAATTGGTTTTATAATAAAGAAGTAAAATTAAAATGGAAAGTAGTCAGGCACAACAACTCGCGATCTAAATGTTCAGAAAAAAAAAAAAACAACTCGGCGATCTCTCCCACGATAATATCGTTATTTCGAGTCTGGGGAAATGTAGCACACGTCATTTTCTCCAGCCTATTTTATCGCTTTTAATATCAAAATAAAATATTCATTAATACGAAAATATCACGATGCAATTTTTTAAAAACACAACATCATCCTAATAGATCAGATCAAAAGTGGTGGACCTACAGAGAGAAGAAGATCATATCAGAAGATGCCGTAAACGTATCTTTCACGCTATGCTCCACATTGAACATCCAGCGATAGAGGGATACTGAATAAATGGTTGCTTCAGTTCCGATATCTTGAATAAAATGAATCTCTCTTTTATTGAACTAGTTTGGCTGAATTTTGTTGTTGGCTATGCTCTGAAGAGATGGTAAGTTTTATTAAATCTGAAACATATATAAATCAATTTTTATACAATTATTGAACTCAAATGTAATTGTTGAGAGCTGCAAAAGAAACAACGTGCGCTATTGAAAAAGCCATTTATCAGTGCAATTACGGTGGAATTTGTGCATGCAATCTCGTAGCCTAACATAACCAAAACCTACGTTGAGATCTTCGAGGCAGATAGCGCGACCTTCTTCTTCATCTTTGTCTTTGTTTTTTGTTTTTTTTTAATTATTGATAATGATCCTTGTCTTTTTAATTGTGTTGATAATAGTTTTGTTTTGTGAATTAACTTGAACAAAGAGATTTGGACGAGAGAATGAAAATCTGAAACTTGTTATTTTATTAAGGTAACACAAATTTAAACAGATATTTTAAGGTTTTATGTGTGAGTATAATTGTAACAAACAAAATAATTGGTTGGAATGTTTAAAGTGCGAGTGAGGAAATTTCAAGGTTTAAAGTGCTTAACTTCATGTGACTTTGAAAGTTAAAAATGCGATTTTCTCCTTAATCATTATCTTATAGTATAAATTTTGACCAAACTCAATAATAAACTAACAATAAGAAGGTTGTCCGATCCAATCTGTCCCGAAGATCTCAACGTAAGTTTTGATTATATACTACGAAATTGCATGCATAAATTCCATCGTAATTTTTTTTTTTTACAAAGATAAATTCCACCGTGATTGCATTGATAAATGGCTTTTCAAGAGTGCACATTGTCCAACATGCTGTTCGTTTGCAATTGGCAACAACTATCTTCGAGTTCGATTATATATATATATATACAGCTAGTTAATCTAGTTTTTAACTGTTGTATGTATTAATTATCTATTAATTTTGCAATTGCTATAATGGGATAGAGCTAAAAAATACTACTTTCAGTCCCGGCAATTTTAAATCGCAGTTATGAACGTCTTTCGAGTGATGAGAAAAACACCATGTTAGTTTCTGAAAATATTAACTCTTAAGCGTTTTCTTATTTGCAAATATCTCGAAATTTCAATGTAAGCATTATATATCATGAGTGTTTTCTCTTTTCAGTGGATGCTCCCTTGAATTCTTGAAGCATTTGGTGAGCAAGAAAGCATTGTATATATAGTTAGAAACAAGTTGATATAATTTTTACAAAAAAAAAAAAAAAAATTGATATAATTTGGTGAATGTATTTAATTAATGAATATTTCCCTCAACGAGAATTTGTCTCGAAGTGGCTTCCCTCAACGAAAACGATTTGCTACCACTCTTATAATATTTATACATTTTATCCATCAGTTCCCGTTTACGCTTGCGTGTGATGAGATAGAGCTAAAATGCTATTTTTAGTCCCAAGAGTTCTCCATCTTAGTCATGGAAGTCTTCTGAGTGATGAGAAAAACACCATGTTGGGGTATTCATAATAATGCATATACCATTAGGTTCTATACCATTAGGCCATGGTAATTTTTTCTGTCCTACAAGTTTGGATTACTACTTTTCCCCTAAAATGATATGTTATTAATTAGCGGAATCTGAAACGCAAGTTGGATGAACAACTAGGCCCGAACCATAGTAAATAGCCCAATGGGTTTCTTGTCAATACAATGAAAACAATACATAGGCTCTTCATTAAATTTTCAACGGTGGATAAACAAACAGTGCTGGGAAGGAAATATGAAAATGGGAGTTTCTGTTAGAAATGATTATAGATAATTAATTTTAATTTTATCGGTTTAAAAGTCAAAATCTAGTCTTAAGTTTTAACCAGCTTTGACCATTTTTCTTTTTTAGTCATTATATATTTACTAGGCAACAACGTTTGGGACTAAATCTACGCTTTCTACTACAGTCACGCCTTCTTCTTCCTCGTCGCTTCCTCGCCTCGTATTCACTGAAGCACTGAGATCTCCAGGGAGGCAGATAACCAGATCAGAGAGAGAGAGAGAGGGATAGCTATTTTTCTTCCGAAGTCGGAGTGTGGAAATGACAACTGGATTTTGAATTGGATTGTAGTGTACTGATTTAGGTTGAATTAGCGGAATCGAAAATGGTCTTCAAGAACAAGCTCTTCTTCTCTTCGAAGAAATCCGGATCTTCTAGCCCCGATAGTTCTAACAGTCCCAGATCTGTTGGCTCCAACTCACCGATACGATCGGACAAGAAGAAGGCTAAATCCGCTTCCAAGGAGGAAACCCCAAGCCCTAATCCGAGCTCCGTTGGTGGATTTGCCGGAATTGGTTGTAAGCAGACGCAGATTAAAGATGGTTCGAAGAAGAAGGATGGATCATCCAAGGGAAAACAAGTTCCAACCGAAGTTCAAGCACACTCTATCGGAAAATCGAACTTGTCTCCCAGTTCCGAGCCGAAGAAACCAGCCGTTGGACCTCCGCCGCGGGACGCGAAGGAAGGACCCGATTTTGTTTCTCCAATCATGGCCTCCTCTCTGGGTTTGAACCGGATCAAGACGAGATCCGGACCGTTGCCACAGGAAAGGGTTTTCAATTTTAGGAATGATGGAGAAACTCCGCCTCTGCTATGTACGAGCAAACTGTCGAAGATGGGTACTGTTGGGAACTCGGGCTCGGATTCAGCCATTTCTGGCTTTGGTAGTGCCAATAAGAAGCAGGAAGCTGGGAGTAGCAAGTTAGGGCTTGAAGATAACATGGGTCGCGCTCGAACGAGTGACAATAAGAGTGATCGTGATAGTATGTCTCCTGATACTGGACCACCGAGGAGCCTCAGCCCTACTTTGCCGGCATCAGCATCTCGATTGCAGAATGTAGCATCCTCATCGGGAACTGGTATGTCCTCAGATTCAAATCACATCTTGTAATGGTTGGTGGGAGAAACGATGTTTCTGTCTCAACCCTTTCCCTTGCTCTGATGTTAAGTGGGAACTCGATTAAGATATAATAACGCATTGTCAGTTTGCTGAATGCTGGTAATGTGATGGAGACTTGTGCTCGTCTCATCCTCGATAGTTTCCTTCCTGTACCTACCTGTTATGAGCATGTTCGCTTGTAAGATATCATAGAAATACTAGCTTCCCTCTGTGTGTTAATAACTGGAGCTTATCACCGCCTTGGCACATCTGATTCTGAACCGTATCTAGATATTGTGTGTCACCTGTTGGTTTTTTAGTTCTTATTTCTCAATTTTCTTATAATGGCACTTCGCAGGTCGATCCGAGATGTCATCTGGACGCTCGGGCCCTCTAAGAAATTCAGACTTTTGTACTCCAGAGGTACCCCATTCTCCATCACATAAATATTTTTAAGTAGTTTGTGCTGTGTGTATTAGTTTTAAGTGATCTTAGTGACTTGACGTTTATCTTTTTAGAATTCCTATGAATGGGAAAATCCAAAAGAGTCAGAATCACCACGTTATCAAGCCTTACTTCGCATGACCAGTGCACCACGAAAGAGGTTTCCTGGTGACATCAAAAGTTTTTCTCATGAGCTGAATTCAAAAGGTGTACGGCCTTTTCCATTGTGGAAGCCTCGTAGGTCGAACAATGTGGAGGTATTTTAGAGTCTTCTATCTCTATTAATCCCTTGTGATTTTTGTTGTATGCCGAATCTAATAGTCTGTCTTTTCCAGGAAATTTTGGTTCTAATTCGGGCAAAATTTGATAAAGCAAAGGAAGAAGTAAACTCTGACCTTGCAGTATTTGCTGCGGACCTGGTGGGAGTTCTTGAGAAAAATGCAGAAAGTCATCCTGAGTGGGAGGAAACATTTGAAGACCTGTTAATTTTGGCTCGCAGTTGTGCTATGACTACTCCTGGAGATTTCTGGCTTCAGTGTGAAGGCATAGTTCAAGATTTAGATGATAGACGTCATGAGCTTCCTCCGGGAGTTCTCAATCAGCTTCATACTCGGATGCTTTTTATACTTACCAGATGTACGAGATTACTTCAGTTTCATAAGGAAAGTTGGGGGGAAGAGGAACAAGTTGTACAACTACGTCAGTCAAGAGTTTTGCATTCTATAGAGAAAATACCTCCTACTGGAGTTGGAAGGAGTTCAAGTGCTGCAAAGGTCTTAAAGATACCACCATCCACCAAGAAAGCTTATAGTCAGGAGCATCGTGGTTTGGAGTGGAAGGAGGACGTTGTTGTACGCTCAGTTCCTCCTCTCTCTCCTCCTGAAAATTATGTTCTTAAGGAATCTGAATCTCCTGCAAACATTGATAGAATGTCTTCCTGGAAGAAACTTCCATCTCCAGCACTGAAAACTGTGAAAGAAGCGCCAGCATCAGAAGAGCACAATGATATCAAAGTTGAACCACCAAATATGGTTAGAAATCGACAACCTAGCGATGATACGGTTGTTTCTATTCTCAACTGTCCTCCAGCAAAAGATTCTCATGAACATTCGCCCAAGCATCGGCACAATGTTTCTTGGGGTTACTGGGGGGAACAATCACTAATCTCGGAGGAAAGTTCAATAATGTGCCGTATCTGTGAGGAGGAAGTTCCCACTACCCATGTTGAAGATCACTCTAGAATTTGTACATTGGCTGATAAATATGACCAGAAAGGACTGAGTGTTGACGAGCGGCTGATGGCAGTTGCTGGAACTCTTGACAAGATAGCAGAGACCTTCAGGCATAATGATAGTCTAGCAGCTGCAGAAAGCCCAGATGGTATGAAAGTATCCAATTCAAATTTGACTGAAGAATGTGATGTTCTCTCCCCAAGGTTGAGCGATTTGTCGCGAAGAGGGTCAGAAGACATGCTTGACTGTCTCCCGGAAACTGATAATTCAATTTTTATGGATGATTTGAGAGGTTTACCCTTAATGTCATGTAAAACCCGTTTTGGTTCCAAGTCTGATCAAGGCATGACGACTTCATCTGCCAGTAGCATGACTCCTAGATCCCCCATTCCGACCCCTAGACCTGATCCAATTGAACTGATTCTAGGAGGCAAGGGTACATTCCATGATCACGATGATATTCCACAGGTTTGTGATGGTTGTGCTCCATCTTTGCAAATATTCTTGTCTTTGTTATTAGATAACCCACTGATAAAAAAAAAACTCTTGACGATTGATTATGCAGATGAGTGAACTTGCTGACATTGCAAAATGTGCAGCAGATGCCATTCCGGGTGATGATCAGTCAATTCCATTCTTACTTTCTTGTCTTGAAGATCTTAGGGTTGTCATAGACCGCAGAAAGTTTGATGCACTTACAGTAGAAACATTTGGGACTCGCATAGAAAAGTTGATCCGGTGAGTTCCTTGATGCTACTTTTGTATGAGATATGTTCCGGAGCCGCTCCCTCAATCTTCTTTTCCCGTGCACGTATATTTTTCTGGGAGATGTTTTACGGTTTCCAGAAATTTTGTGTTGAAAGTATACTTTTTTTTATTATGTAGGGAGAAATATCTGCAGATGTGTGAGCTTCTGGATGATGAAAAAGTTGACCTATCAAGCACTGTAATTGATGAAGATGCTCCTTTAGATGATGATGTTGTTCGGAGCTTGAGGACCAGCCCAGTACATCCCCGAGACCGCACATCCATAGATGATTTTGAGATCATAAAACCAATAAGTCGGGGAGCTTTTGGGAGAGTTTTTTTGGCTAAAAAAAGAACAACAGGAGATCTATTTGCAATCAAGGTAAAATATATCTTGCTATTGTTCTCTTTTCAGTTCTTTTTTCTTTTGTTACAGTTCTATTTTTTTTTTGTAGTTAGGCTGACGTGGTTGGCAAAATCTTTAGTAGGGTTTTTTCTAATCTTGTGTTTGAATGTCTGTCATACTCCTCAGGTTCTGAAAAAGGCAGATATGATCCGCAAGAATGCTGTTGAAAGTATACTTGCCGAACGGGATATTTTGATCAATGTCCGCAATCCCTTTGTGGTGAGCAGGTCTAGCCTTTTAAGCATTTTCTTTCGATAGATCGGCTTCTTTTGACATAACTTGTTTTGAGCAGGTTCGTTTCTTCTATTCTTTCACTTGTCGTGACAACCTGTATCTGGTGATGGAGTATTTTAATGGAGGGGACCTGTATTCGCTGTTGAGAAATTTAGGTTGCTTAGAGGAAGATATTGTCCGTGTATATATTGCCGAAGTTGTAAGTTCTCTGTGTTTATCTTGTTAAGTCATGCCATAAAAGTTATAGAAATTGATTTCATGATGAATTTCCCTTTCAGGTCCTTGCTTTGGAATATTTGCATTCTGAGGGTGTTGTTCACCGTGATTTGAAGCCTGATAATTTTTTGATTGCGCATGATGGTCATATTAAGGTACCTTTTTCCATTGTTAGAACTCTTCTGCCATTTTGGGAACTAATTGGTTTTATTATAGTCCTTCACAATATTGTTTTCTTGCAATTTAGAGCTTAGGAGATTTTGTTCTGGCCTTAGCAATAAATTTTCAGAATCAATGTAGACCTTATGGTTTCTTTGTTTTATTGAGCAGTTGACAGATTTTGGGCTCTCGAAAGTTGGTCTCATCAACAGCACCGACGATCTGTCTGGTCCTGGGACGTCTCTGCTTGATGAGGAAGAATCACGATTACCGACATCTGAGCACCAGCTTGAAAGGCGCAAGAAACGGTCTGCTGTGGGTACTCCTGACTACTTAGCACCAGAAATTCTTTTAGGGACAGGACATGGTGCGTTATATTCTTGGTGTCTGCTTATCTTTTACCAAAGATTGTGTTTTTAGTAGAATTATTGGTATTCGGCTATGATTGGTTATTTGTGTAGTAAAAAAATTACGCTTCAACAAATCTGTTTCTCTATAAGTAGAAGGGTTATATATTATTTATATGCTTAGTACTCTGGACTACTGAGTTTCATATATTACTGTTCCGTTTATCACATGCCAAGACTGCAAAAAGAATTATATATACTTTGCATTATATTTCAGGTGCAACTGCGGATTGGTGGTCTGTTGGCATCATTCTGTTTGAACTCATTGTGGGAATTCCACCCTTCAATGCAGAACAGCCCCAGGTGAGAGACTAATCAATGCGTTGTTTCCTGTTAAATGCTTTGATAGAGGTACAAATATTTCTCAAGCTCTTAAAAACTAACAAGGTACAAATATTTCTCAAGCTCTTAAAAACTAACATTCGTACTTGGGCTGGTCTTCAAAAACTTATACTGTATTTGGAGTAATTACTTATCTTTCTATAAATAGTACTTTGCATCTAATTTTGGTTTTTAACATTTTATTTGCAATTTTTTTTGTTTGTTCTAGCAAATATTTGACAATATTCTCAACCGTAAGATACCATGGCCTCGTGTCCCGGATGAAATGAGTGCTGAAGCCCACGATATCATAGACCGGTAAGAGATACTCTCTCTCTCTCTCTCTCTCTCTCTCGCTCTAATCAGACGCTTCACACTAGGGCCGTTTCCAAAATCATCAGTTGTGCAATAAAATACATTGATGAACAACCCTATCTGCTCATGTTCTTGAACAACTATCTGTTTCGACATGCCAAAGACATTCAATTCAAATTCTGCGTTTTTGTCTGTAACATTGTGTCATCTTCTTTTTCTAGATTTTTAACAGAAGATCCTCATCTGAGACTGGGAGCTAGAGGGGCTGCTGAGGTAAAAATGGATGTCTTTTTCTGTGATGACTAGTTCCAGTTTGTTGTAAACTGTTATTGACACAAATTTCATGACGCAGGTCAAGCAGCACATCTTCTTTAAAGACATCAATTGGGATACACTAGCGAGGCAAAAGGTGCTATTTCTTTTTCTTTTGAAGATATAAGCTTTGCAGAAGCAGACCCTCATGCCGCATCCAAAGTTTAACGCTAGTTTTCTTTAGGCTGCATTTGTTCCAGCTTCAGAGAGTGCAATTGACACTAGTTACTTCAGAAGTCGCTACTCGTGGAATACATCGGATGAGCAATTTTTCCCGTCGGGAGAGGTTGCAGATTATAGTGATGCTGATAGCTTGAGTGGCAGCAGTGGTAGCTCCAGCAATCGTCACGAGGAGGGAGCGGTAACATTCACTGATCCACTCTTGGAATTCAACCTCCTTAAATATAGTCGAAAAAAAACTCTATCATTAATGTTCTTTGGATATCTAAATTCCCCGAACTGGATTAATGTTGGTACACAGGTTGAAGAATGCGAAGGACTTGCAGAGTTTGAGTCTGGCGTACCTGTAGATTACTCTTTCAGCAATTTCTCGTTTAAGGTACTACTTATCACTTGACTTCCCCGTTAAGAGCCAGATTTGTATGTACCACCGTCTCTGTGAATATACATCGGGTGAGTGTTGTTGGCTCGTGAGAGAGCATCTTACTTAGCGCTCTAACTTTGCTTTTTTTTCACGGTTTGCAGAACTTATCGCAGTTGGCATCAATCAACTACGATCTTCTATCTAAAGGCTGGAAAGATGACCCACAACCAAATTCCCGTCACAAGTAACTTCCATTTCCAATTTGGCGCCCTAGCCAACCCCAGTGTTCATGAAAATGCAACATACATGTATATTACATCACATTGACACTAAAAGATCCATATTATTTTGACAAAAATCAATACATCTTATGTATTGTGGTGATACGACGACTGAAAACTGAAAACTTTTTTCTTTTTTAGCAGTGTATCAAAATCTTTAGTCATTTCTATACACCAATATTATTAACAAATAAACTATAACTGATGGAACTCAAACACGTGAAAGAACACATCTTGCTTCGTAGCTGCGCAAAACATTTTCATCTGGTTTATACCATTTAGCTCCTCGTTGAGTTTATGAGGATAAAATGTGTGTTTTCGTGGGAAAACAAAAACAAAACAAAAAAAGCAAAGGTGAGTTTATGAGGATAAAATCAAAGAGATACATGACCATGTTCTCACATCCATATTGATTTTGTAACGCGATAGGGTCAATAATTTTATATTTATTAACATGTCTACCACACAACTTTAAATTCATTGCACCCAGCCTTTTTTTGGACTTGTTTGCAAGACGACGTCGTATCTAATATCCCTTACCGCGCCATCATATTATTATTCCTTAACCTGTTGTGGTCAACTTATAATTCTTAGCTGTCACGATAGCGTGGATTGCGAGAACCGGACGTGAATGCTGCTTTTTGCTTTTGAAGCGGACGTCAATGCTTCTATAATAACTTTCTTCTCTTTCGTCTCTACTCTGCAGACTACAGCAATAAAGAGACAAAAAAGCTGAAACAATATTGAAATAAGTTAAAGTTAAAAGCACTAATAATTACAACCATAACGAACTCCTCATCATCAGTGCCCCCCACACATGAGATCAAAAAAAAAAATAAAAAAAAGGGAAAACCAAAATTAAGAACATCTAATTAACGACCCCAGCTCTAATTCCCCGCCAAATTCTTAAACTAACATTTAAACATCAAAGATTCCACAACTTGGAGACATTAAACACCGAAAACGCCGTCGTTTTTATATCGATTGTTCCAACTCGTGAACCTCTCAAGCCTCCATGCCTTCATTTGCCTCTTAGCCCACCCGATCCGAACCCGATTGGCGCAACTCTTGGATCCTCCTAACCACCTCCACCATCACTGGCCTCTTGTCAGGGTGCTGCTCCGTACAATCAATCCCAAGCTGCAGCAATTCCGCCATCTCTCCTTCCACCGTCTCCAAACTCATCAGCTCCGAGTCAAAAACCTCACTCCTCCACTCCTCTCTCTCCACCGAGTGCACCCACCTCGCCAAATCCATTCCTTCCTCGTTCATCACCGAGTTAGACGGAGCTTTTCCGGTGAGCAGCTCTAGCAACACCACACCAAAGCTGTACACGTCCGCCTTCTGCGAGACACGCCTCGGGTCGGTTACTTCCGGTGCACGGTACCCTGTTACCCGGTTCGGGTTTGTGGATGATGACCCGACGAGCTGAGCCAGGCCGAAATCAGAGACTCGTGCGTCGTGGGAGTTTGTTAAGAGGATGTTGGAAGACTTGACGTTTCCGTGAGAGCTCGATGGGTCTTGAGAGTGAAGATAGTCTAATCCACGTGCTGCTCCAAGGGCAATACGTGATCTGATTTCCCAGTCCAGTGGATTCCGGCCTGCGCCTTTGTTTCCTGTAACATAGCATGACATTAAGCACAACACAAGAGAATAAATCTATTCTCTGAAACTAGAACACAGGAACTCTGGAGTTTTCATTGTTCAAAACACAATTCTAGAAGATACAATTATCATTTACAAATGTCTATACATTACTCACTAAACCATGTCAACAAATCTAACAAAAGCTGTTTACACTAAATTGGGAAATCGAAATCAATGTGAAGCAGTACCAAACTAACCATTTTCATGATAGAAAGCTTTGACATTTCTGTCTTTAACAGTAATTGTAAATAAACAGATTCATATGCTTACATCCTAATTGCATCAAAAATAAAAAGGCTATATTTTGAAATAATTCACCACTTAAAGTTGCAAGATTTCTTCCCTTTAAACAAATTTTGGTAATAGGCAAATCAGACTTGCAAGAACTATTATTCTACAAAACTTCCTGATACTTAAGACCCAGCAGAGAACTATTAAGTATTAACAATAATAAAAATCACAATTTTGAGCAGAGAAAGAGATAGGTAGCTCTCACCGTGTAAGAGAGCTGACAAGCTTCCCATAGGCATGAAGTCATACACAAGCAGCTTCTCGTCTCCGCTGTAATAGTAAGCTCTCAACGGCACCAAGTTCTCATGATCCATTGCCCCAACTACCTCAATCTTCTCCTTGAACTCTCTGTCCGCCATCGTCACTTCCTTCAGCCTCTTCACAGCCACCAACGTCACCGCGTCAAGCACCGCCTTATACGCCGTCCCGAACGTCCCCTTCCCCAGAACCTCCGCCGAAGCTCTCAACAGATCCTCCAGATCGAAAACCTTTGTCGCGTTCCCAAAGAACACCAATTTCTTCGTCCCTGAACAGTTCATTTCCACGGCTTTCGAGGTTCCCGACGACGCCGCCGCCGCCGTGGAGTACTCATTTCCGTAGTTCCCGCTCTCCGGTGCTTCCACCGCCGCTTTCTCGCCGGGAATTTCGATCTCATGCTGCTTGATGGTTGCAACGTCGACGGCCCTTGTTCTCTCGTTTCCCTTTTTCCGGAAGAGAACCATCAAAACCAGAACAATCAGGGAGAAACCGACCACGCATCCAATCACTATTCCGGCTATCGCTCCGCCGGAGAGCTTTCTCCTCTTCCCCTTGCTTCCCTCAGTTCCGGGAATGTTTCCGACGGAAATTGGCTGGCTTGGCACAGTCCCTTCACTGGAGCAGATACCGAGCGGTTTGCCGCAGAGTGAAGTTCCCACAAACGAATCGGATTCTAATTTCTGTAGGCTCTTTGGTATGGATCCGTTCAACAAGTTATTGGAGACGTTGAACTGATCCAACGGCGAATCCATGTCTAGAAGAGACCCAGATATCTTGTTATTCTCCAGGTACAGAGTCTTAAGCCTCGTGAGGTTTCTAAACCCTGAAGAGATCTCGCCGGTAAAATCATTCCCAGCTAGATTCAGCCTGACGAGGTTGCTGAGACTGAACAGAACCTCTGGAATCTCCCCGGAGAATCTGTTTCCCTGCAGGTACATACGCCGAAGGTCGGAGCAGCTACCGAGATCCAGAGGGAGAGTGCCGGTCAGGGCATTGAGACGGAGGCTGAGCGTACGGAGCTGGGTTAAATTTCCGAAAACGCCGTCCGGAATCTGGCCGGAGAGCGCGACGCCGGGAAGACGGAGGGCGGTTACTCGGCCTCCGTCGCAAACGACGCCGGTCCAGTTGCATGGTGTGGTCTGGTTGATGTCCCAGAGGAATGTTCGGCCGCCGACGGCGGAACGAAGCGAGAGAAGGGCGGATTTGTCGGCGGCGAGATCCTGGATCGACGGAAGAGGAAGGGAGAGGAGAAGAATCGAGAGGAAAATGGAGAGACTCGCCATTGACGAAGAGAGAGGAATATGGAAGAGTCGCATTGTAAGAAACGAAGACGGAGAGAGAGAGAGAGAGAGAGAGAGAGTGAAGAGAAACCCTAGAAAGCTCTGAAGAAGGTTGTGATTACAGAGAAGAAGGAGTGAAGTGAAGCTCGTCAACACTTAACAGTCTCTCTCTCTCTCTCCTCTTTTTCCTCCATTTTTAATCGCTTTATTTTATTTTATTTTAAGTTTTGAAACTTGTTAATATTGACAAAAACGACATTTCTATACAACAGTGACGTCTGTCTTTCTATGCTTCGACAAAAATATGTGATTCTTAATTTTATTGGTTATGTTTATGTAATGGATATTTTAGTATCCTATGTGGTGGATACCTTTGGCTAACATTGTCCTATCTAATTTCGCTGTCTTACCCATCTAACTGCTAAAGATTCTTTCAAAATATTAAGAAATTAGCAAGTGGATGTGTTTAGTTGGAGACAAATATTAAACTGATATAGGAGAAATTAATCAAAACAAAAGTTAATAAAAAACCGTGTTAACATCATGAAATTCCCTGCATTTGATGAGTAAAGTGGGATCCCTCTTCTCGAGATACACTCAGTTCTAGTATGTATTTCTTCATTGATTAAATTGATTTTCTATATAATAATGCATCGTTGTAAAGGAGAAAAAAAAAGAAAAGAATGATCCACAGCCTGTAAAAAAGCCTACAACAATAATTCACAGCATTAAAGTTTTTTACAAAAAATAAAAAAAAACCATTCTCTATTCTGTGATCGATTTTTCTTCTTTTCGATATGAATGATCCACAGCCTGTATTATTTATCTCAATCAAAACTCAAAAGGGTCCCAAGAAAAAAAATATGGGTTTTAAAAAAAAAAAAAAAAAAAAAATCACGACGGTCACAGTGATATAAAAACAAAAATAGTTGAGCGTTACATCTCTGGAAGGTAACGGCTACGATATACTTCAATCGTAATCCTTTATTGCACCAATTTGTTAACAATTACAAGTCTCGCCATACGCATGAAATAAATAAAGAAAGAAAGACTAGTTTGAACTTTGAGGTGGAAGCTCTAGTTATTTATAGTTTACACATGTATAGTTTCGTTTACAATAATCAAATATTGGGAGATTAAAAGTTATATAATGCCAGAAATGTGAAAAATGTATTCTTCTATTCTATATTAAAATTAAGTTATTCGTTTTATATGGGAGATAATCATATGATTGAACAAATTGGTTGCTGGAATATTTGATCAGTTGTTGTTTTATTTTGGAAAATTGAGACGGTAATATAAGTACAGTAGTTGTCTTGTGAACCAGCCACTTAAGCAATAAAGACTTTTCAGATAGAAAACCTTTTCTTGATTTCGTAAAAACGTTCTCTAGTTGAGAGATACAAAGCTAAGATGTATTTACATTCTCTAATTTCACAGAGTTAAGGTAACACAGCAACACTCCACGCGCTCTATATACATATCTCAATACTGCCACAATTTGCTTTTAGCTAGACCACATTATTTGATCGATCCTCCTGACATGTTTATTATATTGGATTGTGTCAGTGTCGTCGCAGTGTCGCTATCCATATTCAAATTTGCATATTTACTTGTACGATTTTATCAAATTCAACTAATTGCATAGATTCTCAATATTAGAGAAATCAAAGGACTGAATTGAGTTCATAGTCGATATGATTCTTCTTGGAAAAGAGTTTGCTCAAGGCTTTAAGCCGGTTTAACATACATAACCATTGGTCAGAGTACTATATTCGTTTAATCATAACTCTTTAACAATGTATAAACGAAAAAAACATACATACAATATCATATATTTTCTCTGACAAACAATGTCAACCTAGAATCTAGAATTGTATGGCAACGAAGGGCCTTTCTAAAATCATGCTATCTGGTAAGATCTCTGTTACTTGAAACTAAAGTTCTCCATCTGGATTTAGGGCTCTTTCTTTTGTTTCAAGCGATTACCCTTCTTCTGAACCAATGCAAAAGCTGAGGTTATAACGCACAGAGCCAAGAAAGAGAGAACAATTGAAGTCTCTGCCTCTTTCTTTCTTCGTAGTGGCAATGATGAAGTCAAGCTCATAGTCCCAAACTTCGTTCTTGAATCTTCTGGTCTACAGATAACATGACAGTTTAAAAAAATTCATATATAAGACCAACGAGGACTAATGGACAAGACAAACCATGTGGAGTCCTTTGATGAACTGCTGAAAGGTTTCATGAGATTACCTTATGAAACTCTTCATTTTATGCCACAGAGACGGTTCTTTTCTAGGTTCTGACCCAAAACTATGATCTTCTTGACGAGCTTCTACAAAAGGGGAATATAAGTTTTGAACCTTTTTTAAAAAAAATTATTAGTTTCTGAAATAGATTCGAATAGCGTTGTACCAGTACTACTGCTAGATCTTCTAAGCGACGAGAATTCCTCTACCAACTTGCGCTCCCTCTCACTGTCATTTACGTTGTTTCAGGGGTTTTAGTAAACAAAATATGACATAAAGGGCTAAAAGGGGAAGTGACGTGACACAAACCTTAGGGTTTTGGGGATGGAAACATTCACTACAAAGCAATGATCACCCCGAACTGAAGGTCTATTCGTGTCTGGAACTCCTTTCCGATATAGTTTCAAAGTGTCGCCTGGCTGAGTTCCTGGCGGAATCCGAAGATCCGTTGTTCCCTCAACTGTTGCTACCTGAAACAGAAAGATGTCATACCTACAAGGTTCTCACCATCGAGTAACGTCAAAGCAACAAACGAGTATAAGAGCACCTTTGTGACTGCCCCAAGTATTGCATCTGTGAAATCGATGCTGATCTTGGAGTATAGATTAAGCCCTTCCCTCCGGATTCCACGCCTCTCATCAACTTGCAGCACGATGAACAGGTCACCAGCTCGCCCACTGTGGAAATTAGAAACCATATTGAGAAAAAAGAAAAAAAAAAAGAATAGCCAGAGCACTAGATATCAGGAAATATAAGTCGACAGTAGCAGATTTTCCTGTACCTTCTCTGGTCCACGTTACCTTCTCCTTGAATCCGCATTGTGGCTCTGTCGCTGACACCAGGAGGGACAACAACATCCAATTTTTTCCTAGACCGTAGTCTCCCGTTGCCAGCGCACTTTCGACACTTATCAGTTATGATTTTGCCATCGCCACCACATTTAGAGCAAGTGGAAACCTAGAAATCACAGAGATTATCATCTATATAGCACAAGTCCAGGGAAGTGAAAATTTCCATTTTAGGAATATCAGAACAGTATTGGCTACAACGAGTTACCTGAGACATGATTCCAAAAGGTGTTCTCTGAGTATCCATCACACGCCCTTTACCACCACAATTGCTACACTGTTTAACAGCATTACTGGATTTAGCACCTGTTCCTCCACAGCCATCACACGTTTCTAAATGAGAAACCTCAATCTCCCGTTTTACTCCAAATACCGACTCTTCAAAGCTCAACCGCATATCATACCTAATATACATGTTCCCACAGTATCAGTCAAGAAACAGAAACTCCCAAAGATTAGGAGACAGATAATTTCCTCCATTCTCAAGAAAAGAAAACACATTCGGAAAACAGACATAATTTGAAAGCAAGTATAACTCGTGAACAAAACTTGAATAAGAATTCTACCGAATGTCGAGGTCTAGGCTTCTCTTATTCATGAAATCAAAACCCATCCCTCCTGATTCACCCATTCCCCTAAAGAATCCATCAGAACCTCCAAAGAATCCATCAGAACCTCCAAAGAATGTACTGTACAAGTCAAATGGATCCACCTGACGAATGGGAAAAAAAGAATCAAAGAGGTCATTAGACAATCAAACAAATTTGAGATCATCAGAATTTATTCATTAGTGACTTACTCCTTGTGAAGCATCCTGTGATCCATTAAAGTTTCCTTCTAAACCTGCCTCGCCGAAGCGATCATACACGGATCTCTTCTCCTCATCAGATAATACCTACACAAATGCTTCATTCCCAGGTGTAATAAGCAACAGTAATACACAAACGAAAACGGCAGATTCCATCAAAACCAGGCATTAAAAAAAAGACGACAGAACTTGTGTTACCTCGTAAGCAGCACTAATCTGTTTGAACTTATCTTCTGCACCAGGGTTCTTGTTCAAATCCGGATGATACTGTTACACCATCACAAATCTAAGCTTAAATCCAAGAAAAACAAAAAAAAAACAAAGAAAAAAGGGGGAAAAGTGTGAGTAAGCGAGAATCTCGAAGAGTAAACCTTGCGAGCGAGTTTTCTGTACGCGCTCTTGATATCCTGCAAGGTGGCGTTGCGGGAGACATTTAAAGTGGAGTAGTGATCCGTTTCGGCGGCCATGGTGACTCCACGGCGGCGATTTCCGCCGGAAACCCCACATTTCCGAACACGCAAAAAAATCGGTAGAGTAGGAGATAAACAAAATGACGTATTGGGTTGTGGGAATTGATGCCGGAAGCTATGAGGTGGATTTACAGATGGAATCAATGCACAGCGAGCCATGGCAGCCATTTCATCTCCCTCGAACCTCCGGGAATTGAGAGGGGAGGGTTTTAACGTGGTTTTTGCTCAGTGGTCGGTCATCTCCACA
Organism: Alliaria petiolata; assembly: GCA_020283515.1. Lineage (NCBI taxonomy): Eukaryota > Viridiplantae > Streptophyta > Magnoliopsida > Brassicales > Brassicaceae > Alliaria > Alliaria petiolata. The sequence goes on along the minus strand of JAHZTW010000001.1, from coordinate 197,683,541 downwards.
CGGCAACATTGGGCTAGATAGAATGGATTTCAGGCTCATATTCAAACGACGTCATTTTATGTTTATAGAAATTTATTAATGTTTTGGGCCGAGCGGTTTCAAAATAAAAACCCAATAAGGCGGCCTGCTTAAATATATCATAACGATTCGTTTCTTTTTTTTTCCTTTTCTTTTTTATATTATGATTCCAATTGTTAGCATGTAAAAAATTAAAGTTGAGTTGCAATAATAGTTGTAATTTGCAGTAAAAATTATCACGATTTTAGATTTTTATTTTACTTTATCAATCCACATAATAATTAAAAAAAAAAACAGTTTCTGAAATTCAATTCAACCATTAAATAATAACGAACTTGCAACTTTTTGTTAAGGAAACATATATTTTCTATGTTCTTTTTTTATACATAAAATATATTTGTAGTTAAAATAAAAAGGTACAAATATGTTCCAAAGGAAAAAAAAATGAATAAAATATCCCGAGTTTTGTATGCCAATATAATATGAATATATGATATTGAATAAGTGTCCAAGTTTTGGATGCCAATAAAAATTGAATAGCTGTCCAAGTTCGATGAATGATTGAATCATTATTCAAATAGTATAATATTCCATTCTAAGAAATTAAAGTTTCCTTACAAATGCCCTGTGGAAACTTCAATCGGAATCTGATTTAATAAAACTCAGGACACTTCTTCTACTATCTAAATTACTCGAATATTACAGTAGTTCATATATTCGGAAATTTTCTTTATAGTTTATTTCAAAGTTCACCAATCGTAGGTTTCCTTTTTTAAGTTGGTCGACAACACAAATCACAACTTTGATATTACTTTCAATTTCTTTATTTTAAAGCAAGATCAAGTGGGTTGGGCGTCATGATTTTTAATTAATTACTTTATGAAGAACGTTCACAAATGGTTGCAATGAATAAAGTGTGATACAAAAATGCATTCGAGGTACTAACAATATGTACTTGCGCTTTATTACTTACCAAAACTTTTGAAAACGTTACACAACTTTTCCTCATCGTTTTCTTTTTAGTTGGTAATGGGCCTAATGGCCATTATATGCCTAACTTAAAAGAATTAAATGCGTCTCAAAAAGACTAATTTTCTTAGTGGGAGAGTCACGAATGTCCCCACTCAGAAATAAATATCACAAATATCTAAAAAATAAAAGTTGTTTTGACTTTTTCGCCGAAGCTAGTCGCGAATTTCAATGCATGAGATTAGGAGTACAGAGTACAGAGCACGTGACGAGCATTACGGTGTTCCCACCTAAAATCCCACCACCCTGCGTCTTCGGAATTTAGTTCCTTTTTATATGTTTTTTTTTTTAATTCTAAGTAGGTCACATGCCAAGACTTATATTGTTGTAAAGAATATTCAACCTTTTTTTTTAAATCATATCATTCGTAATTATTAATCACAAAGTCTTATCCAACTACTACCCCGACACGTTCAACCTCCGACGCACCGGGGACGTACTTTGTTGTTCATTATTATATCAAAACAAGAAAATCACTAATACCATTTTTAGACCATAAGAAATTAAGAATCCTTTATTTTTATATTATTCGAAATGAAAACACAAAATGTCATACTACTAAGGGGGACATAATAAGAGTTATTATAATCGTGATAGTGCAATCCGAAGCACAAAACTCGGGAATTAAAAACCAAACCGGAGAAATCGAACCAGAGAAATCGAGTATTAAAATGTTTTCATCAGCCGAGGATGGTGGTTTCGGCGATCATGGAGGTGACGACATAAGGGTCCATGTTAGAAGCTGGCCTTCGGTCCTCGAAGTAACCTTTACCTTCTTTCTCAGTGTCTCGTCCCACTCTAACCGAAGCTCCACGGTTCGCGACTCCCCAAGAGAAGGTGTTGATGTCTGCGGTTTCGTGTTTCCCCGTGAGACGACGCTCGTTGCCTTCACCGTATGCAGCAATGTGTTCCTTGTGTTTCAACTGAAGCTTCTCTATTGCCTTCTTTATCACTGCTAATCCTCCATCGTTCCTCATCGACTTCGTACTGTAGTTGCAGTGAGCTCCAGCTCCGTTCCAATCACCCTGAAAACCCCATTCACAAATTGTAAACAACACTAGACTTGTACTAGTAATTGCATACTGTGAAGTGTTAGAGATTGATAGGAAACTAACCGGGACTGGTTTTGGGTCGAAGCTGACCATTACACCAGAGATCTCAGTGATCCTCTGTCAAAAGAGAAGATGACATTAACAGATTTGAAGCTTTTATTATCAGCAAATATAATTATCCGGTGAAACAGATTACTACTGTACCTCAAGAAGGTATCGAGCGACCCAGACTTGATCACCAGCACCAATACCCTCAACGGGACCGACTTGGAACTCCCACTGGCCAGGCATGACTTCTCCATTGACACCGGAGATGCCAATACCGGCGTAAATACAGGCCTTGTAGTGTGCATCAACAATGTCACGACCAATGGCTTTGTCTGCTCCCACACCACAGTAGTATGGTCCCTGTGTCAACCCCAAAAAACATTACTATTAGATGATATGTCAAAAAATACGTTGTGTGATTCATTAGGATCAGATGATAAATAGATTTACCTGAGGGCCAGGGAAGCCACCAACAGGCCAACCAATTGGCCAGTTCACATCCTTCTGCATCAATGTGTACTCTTGCTCAATCCCATACCTTTTGAATCACAGAGGATTAGTATATGATTGATTTGCAGAGTGATCAACAGAAGAAGAAGAAGAAGAGGAGAGAGTAGTACCAAGGCACCTCAGAGGCAACGTTGGGGTGGCTGAAGATCTTAGCAGCGTTGTGCCTCTTGTTGGTCGGAATTGGATCTCCGGCCGGTGTGTAAGCATCACACATAACCTGCATATATCACAATAACAATCATTTCTTCAAATCTGATTTAGATCCAAACTGAAACTTGTCGCAGTAATCATATCAAATCAACCCACCAGAATGTTGTTGCCTCTCCTGAACGGATCACGGAATATCGCCTGAGGGCTTTCGATTCACCATCACAAAAACAGCAAACAAAACATTAAAGATATGACTTTTATATTTTTCATACACTTGGTTTTTTATAATGGAGAGATAAAAGATGATCGAAGATCATACTATAGAATGACTTCACTGTCATCTCCGGCGGCCTGACCGGTGCTGGATCCGTCGTAATTCCACTTGGGAAGCTTTGATGGATCGCTCACTGGTCCTTCGAGTGTCTGTATTATCCAAATCAAAATCAGATCGATCAAAAAAACAAGAAAAGAGAAGGAAAACAGAGGATGAATAAACAGAGTATCAATTACCCTGGCTTTGCTTCTAATGTCCATTCCAGATCCACCGATCCTGTTCATTCCAAATTCACACGAAAACTCACAAACCCAGGAGACGACAAAAAATTATAAAAGAGAGAGAAACAAGATTTATATTGTACACGTCAATCGCTAGCTTAAATCTACGCAGGACAGCGAAAACCCGGTCAAATGAATCGTGTTCATACCGAAATTCAAAAAATCATAAGAGATCAATAGCAAAAACGAAAAAAAAAGGACGAAGCTTTTCGATCGCAGCAGTAGTAACAAACAGAGATAATGAGACTCGACGTGAGAGAGAAACAGAGAGAAGGGAGATCGAACCATATGTATTCGGCGATGATTTTCTCAGTGGCACTGGTGAGGCTGAGGTTGACGAGATCTGAGAGCAGAGACATGGCGGCGTCGGAGAGAGGAGAATACGAAAAATAATAATCAGTGTGTTTAGGGAAGACGATCAATAAAACTTTATCTCCTGAGAGTGTTTATAGAGGAGAGCTATTTTTGTTTTTTGTTTTTAATTTGTTTTTTCAAATAATTACGGTCAAATACATGATTCTACTAAATTGGTAATTTCTTTATTGTTGTGTGCCAATATTATCTGGTATAATTTTAATTATTAATTAATATTATTATATCGCTTCAGTTAGGATTCTCCTGAGATTACAGAATACAGACAGATTAGAACCACAATATTTATTTTAATTCTGTAAGGTTTACTATAATTTATACGCGGCCGAAAAAAGAGTTTATTTACCAAACGGAACTAGTTGTGACAAAACGAAAAAAAACGGAACTAAATTATCGCTATGTGTTACGTCTTACGATATAATACACATTCGGTGGAAAAAAATGTTTGCACTTTTTTTTTTTTTTTTTTTTTTGAACTTTTTTTTGAACAAAATGTTTGCACTGTTTAGACGAACAATTATTTCAAAACATCAACGAAAACGTGGAGACAGATCGAACTAGAAGTTTCCTTGTAGTTTTTGAAAAAAAAAATTAAAAAAAAATGAATCGTAGGAAGATTGAACGAGTGCGAGTCGCAAAAACATGCCATCGATTAAAATGCATTTTTATGACAACTAAGAAATTAATTTCTTGATATTAATATTCCAGTTGTTCATATCATTTGTCTTGTAGTACAAAAACTGACTATGGATATTCGAAGATGTTTATGAATAAATTAGTAAAAATAGAATTGTTGATGAACACGTAAACGTAGTTAGGTGCGAAATGGCATGAGTTTTGTATTTTTGTTGGCTGTAAAAATATCATTGTGATGAATAAAGTCGTGGACACTTTTGTCTTTTGCGTACATTATGTGATAAAGCCCATTTTGTTTGCCTTTTTGCTCTTTGTCTTTGCATTAACCTTATGTGTTTAAATGGGCATATGACCTTTTGTTAAAACTAAGCCAACTCGAAAGAAATGGTGGCAATGGATGCCTCTTAACGGAAAGGAGAATATAATCGTGATTCAAGCCTTTCCCAGGATCTATAAGGAAAAGAAAAACACATGATACATTATGAATGATACACAAGGAGAAGGAAATAAGATTCATTGACTTTTTTTTTATTTTTTTTTCAAGTGAGAGACTTAAGAAGTCGATGCGAAACGATAGAAGCCTTTGCGATTTGGTTGTGAACGAGGTTTGCAAACTTTCCATGGCTTCTTCAGGATACTGAACTTAGTTAGAAACCATACTCTCAGTCTCCTTCACGAACCCATCTCCGGTCCAATCTTTATCAGATTTCAAGCCTCTCCTCTCGGCTTTTCTCTGCTCAATCGCTTCTTTCTGTCTCCTGACTAAATCTGTGTGCGTTGTAAAGTACTGAAGCGAATGCCTGCGACGACAAACATAATGATGAGCAAAGCAAGAATAAGGATTAAAAAAAACAAGAAGCTGTTCATACCCTCTGAAGTCTTCTATTGTCGAGAAGTTGTGCTGTTTCATGAAATCTTGAAGCTCGGCGCATAGGGTTTTCACATGACCATAGCCGTGCACCATCACACCGGTGCATACCTTCCGAACAAAAAGCAGTCACTGAGTTTCTCAGGGAGTAGAGTCTAAAACATAAAAGCGAGGGCAGTGCTGAGTTTAGTCACCTGTACAGTATTTGATCCCAGGAGAATGAACTCAGCGGCGTCATAGCCAGTTTCAACACCTCCAATACCCGAAAGCGAGTGATCTTTCCCACTGAACTCAGATTTCATCATTTGGGCAATGTTCATAACTTTCGCGAGCGCGATTGGGCGAACGGCCTTATAAGAGTAGCCTCCTGGAGTTGAGTAACTGACCAAAAAAAAAAAAACAGTAACAACATTAGCAATTCATGTTAAGAAGCATTACAAGAGATTCCTAAGCTTTGACATTAGGAAGAATGCTATCGCTAACCCTTCGACGCATGGCTCAGGATGGAGTGTCTTGAGATCGATTCCCATTACACTCATGATTGTATTGATGGCTGAAATTCCTTCACATCCTGCTTTTAGAGATACCCTGGACGGCTATTTAAAGAAAAACAGAAACGGGACATGGTTAAAGCAGCAAAACAGATAAGCTTTTGCAGAAACTTGCATCAAAGGTTTTCACTTTGTACAAACATAGGCTACAATACCGTCTAGACAAGACAAACGGACAAAACGGGACGAACGATTGAACTATATACTGACAGAAGAAGGCAGAAGCCACACCTCTGTTATGTCGGTAATATTAGGAGTCATCTTGGCCCATACAGGAACTGTAGCTTTAGCATTAATCCATCCGCAAACCTCTTCCAGAAGCGCACAATCTTGTCCAACAGCGGCTCCCATTCTGCGCTCAGGCATACCGTGAGGACACGAGAAGTTGATTTCTAAAGCATCCTAGGAAACAAATTGTTATCCGAAATCAGTCTCTTCAACACATTATTATATCAGAGGAGGGGAAGAAGAGTTTAAGGATGTGTGTGTTTGGGGAAGACTCACAACACCAGTTTGCTCAACACGGTCGATGAGCTCTTCCCAGGCAGTTTTGTTGTATTCCTCCATGATGGAAGCTATGAGGATCCGATCAGGGTACTCTTGTTTCAATTTCTTAAACTCGTTGAGCATGGTTTCGAGAGGCCGGTCACTGATGAGTTCTATGTTCTGCCACCCGATCACATCCGTTTTGGCTGAGCCATTGGATCCGGCTCGTAGCCGAGCGTACCGAGGTGTTACGTTGATAACTTTGGATGCATCTAGTGATACCTGCATCATTCAATCAGCATATTCAGCTGTACATCATAGTTTCTAAAATCTCAATCCGAATTCCAATTAGTCAACCATCAAAACGCAGACCAGAATCGAAAAAGTCAAAATCAATGTTTCTCGGGAACCAAAAAAAAAGCTTACGGTTTTGGCGATGACGCCTCCCCAGCCTTCGTCGAAGGCTCTCTTCATGACGGTGTAGTTGGTACCGGGTGGACCCGACCCGATCACGAAAGGATTCGGCATTTTCAGGCCATTTACGGTGACACTGAGATCAGGCTCCGATTCGGCGGCGGAAGTGATCTTAAGACCGACTCTAGTCGGCGGTAGAAAATTCCGGCGAGAGGAGGGATCGAAGTCGGCTGATAAGCTGGTTTTAGCAGCGAGTCCAGAGAAGCGGGTCAAGGCGAAACCCATTGATGCCATGATTACAGATCAATCTAGAAATTTCGGAAATTATACAGACGAAGGTGGAGAGACGTGAAACTCAAGGATAATGGCTAATTCAATAAAGAGAGAGAGAAGATAACACGCGACTAGAAGAAGAAAGTGTAGTTGATGAAATCGAGCAAGGTAAGAAGGAACTTAAGAAGAGATGTTAGAGAAGAGTGTGTTCTAATAATTGGTCGGTTTCGACTTCACGCCATGTGGAAATAATTGATTTAGAAAGTTCCTAATTAGTTAATTAATAATAGACCCAAATCATAATAGTCCCATCTTCCGTAGGATTAGAAAGCCATTAATCTAGTTTTGTAGTATTTACTTATTTTACACTTCATTTCTCTATATTATTATCTCCTTTCTTTGATTCTTTCTGCTCTCTCACACCGATTCATATCATTCATTAATCAACCGAGTGGATAGGTGATTGATTCTGGTGGATCCTAGATTCTGGTGGGCCATGAGAACTTGGGCTTTTTTATCGGGCTACTTTCCATTATAATCGTTAGCATGGATATATGACTCAAATCATGCTCTCTTTTTATAAATTGTGTTAAAATAAAGAAGGTAGCTTTCTTTATCTCACTAGGAGTATATAATTTAAAAGAAAGAAGGTAAAGCTCACGTAATCATGTTCTTAAATCTCAATATTGAGGTAGCTTGCTTTATCTCACTAGGAGTATAATTTAGTTCATAAAAGAAGAAACTCTATTGCAGATAACCTTTAGAAAAGAAAGGCAAAAACGTCTCAATTTTTTAAATGACAGGAAAAATTAAGATAAATAAATGATTATAAACTCTGATATCAAAAATGAAACATACAAAAAATAATCGCCTTAACTCGAAGATTTATACGCCGACTAAAGATTTGTATAAATTGCGAACACGTAATCCACCGTGAGGCAGGTTGTGACTGCTAGTCGATATGAGTTTATGGGCCCAGATAGAGTAGCTTATAAACTAGTGGGCCCAATAGCCGATACGTCACAATCAGACAAAACGTGAGCAGTAATCCAACACGTGTAAGTGGGAATGGACACAGCAGCAGTTGGTGCCTCTCAGCCTCTCATTGTTTCTCTTCCTTTTATTAGTCTGACTCTACTTTTCTGATTTTCTCGTTTAGTTTGCGTAATGAGACCAGAGACCCCCTCTTGAATTTAAGATTTGTTTAGCTTATACAATTTACAAACGTGGAAAAAATTGGCTTAAGCTTAGACCAAAATACTACTACTCTTTTTGCTGTTGTTGTTAAAGGACCAAAATACTATATGAAGTCACCCTGTAATTTTCTTACAAGCTCTTGAGTCTTTTCGAACTATCCAGATTTTTTAAAAATATTGATATTCGATCATTAAGACGACGCTACAAAAAGAATAACTCGATTTAGAAATATCTATATTATATATATCGAGTGACACAAATTGGTCCTCGTATAATTTTCATGGTCACAAAATTTTAAGAGAATAATAATAATATATTTTTCACTGAGTTATTTCATTTTAATAATATAAATAATCAGATCCTCTTACTCGTATTATTGTCAAATAACCGGTAAAAGATATAAGATCGTTCGCCATTCCCGAAATTTCTCTCTGTATCGCTCGCTCTAGTCTTTTAGAGTTTCTTCTTATCTCCGTTCTCCGACCAAAAAAGTTCTTCCTTCGACTCTTCGAGGGTTATCATGGACGCCGCGGCCGCGAGTTTGATTAGATCTCCCATCTTACCGCGTAAAACTTCCGACAACGGTGCAGGATCTATGTTCCTTACGGCCAGTGGCCCTGGGTTCACGCGTTCTGGTTCGGGACTTCAACTTCGTTTAAGGGTATGTCCTTAATCCATAGCTCTTGATTTAATTAACCTGGTTTTTATTATCAAAATCAATTTTTTCCCCCAATTATTCTGCCCCGGTTGTGATCAATTTGATTTTGACCTGGAAATATCCGATTTATCAGCGGAAATTCGCATAACTGGCCCGGTTTAATTCGTTTTTGATCTGCTCGCAGCAAAAAGCGTTTGCTAGATTCTCGAGACCGTTGCGAAGCTCTGCTAAAACTCGGAGAAGTTTTGTGGTTAGAGCTTCAGCATCTGATGATACCTCATCTGGTTCGTCATCCAAACCGATCGCGCCGCTTCAGCTAGAGTCTCCCGCTGGTCAGTTTCTGTCTCAGATTTTGGTGAGCCATCCTCATCTCGTCCCCGCAGCTGTTGATCAGCAGCTTGAGCAGCTACAGACTGATCGGGAATCTGAGGGACAGAACAAAGACGCATCGTCCGTACCCGGAACTGACATCGTTCTCTACAGGTTTGTTACAATCTATTGAACGCTAAGGTTACGTCACAGTAAATCAACATAGGTTTCTGTACACAGCTATGCACCTGAAAGAAAATTCGGAACTAATTCTCGACAACGTTTATTGATCTTGATTTAAAACTTTGCTTGTAACTAACATGTGAAAGAGACGTGATGTGAGAGCTTTATTGTCTGTGTTGATAAATGATACCATAAGGACAATTTGATTACTTGTGTTAGTTTGATAGTTAGTATTAAAGCTTCCTTGTAATTTACATTGGAGACTTTATACTAAGATACAAAAAGAGATTGGAATTTGACTCTGAGTTCGATTTTGAATGCGAATTGTTTTTTTTTTGGTGTGTAGGAGAATCGCAGAGTTGAAGGAAAACGAGAGGCGAAGGACTTTGGAAGAGATTTTGTATGCATTGGTGGTTCAAAAGTTCATGGAAGCTAACGTATCACTTATACCATCAGTAAGCCCATCTTCAGACCCNTTTTTTTGGTGTGTAGGAGAATCGCAGAGTTGGAAGGAAAACGAGAGGCGAAGGACTTTGGAAGAGATTTTGTATGCATTGGTGGTTCAAAAGTTCATGGAAGCTAACGTATCACTTGTACCATCTGTAAGCCCATCTTCAGACCCGTCTGGTCGAGTTGATACTTGGCCGACCAAAGTAGAGAAACTTGAGCGGCTTCACTCCCCCGAGATGTACGAGATGATTCACAACCATCTAGCCTTAATCCTCGGAAGCAGAATGGGTGACCTGACTTCTGTTGCGCAGATAAGCAAACTCAGAGTTGGACAAGTCTATGCCGCTTCTGTGATGTATGGATACTTCTTGAAGCGGGTGGACCAAAGGTTTCAGCTTGAGAAGACAATGAAGATTCTTCCAGGTGGGTCGGATGATCAAAGTAAAACCAGCGTTGAACAAAAACAACCAGAGGACATGACATATCAGGCTGTATCCTCTCACCCAGAGGTCGGTTCATTTGCCGGCGGAGTTAGTGCCAAGGGCTTTGGCAGCGAGATTAAACCCTCCCGGTTAAGGACATACGTGATGTCGTTTGACAGCGAGACGCTTCAGAGATACGCCACCATAAGATCAAGAGAAGCAGTGGGAATCATCGAGAAGCACACGGAGGCATTGTTTGGTAAGCCTGAGATTGTAATTACACCGCAAGGCACGGTTGATTCATCCAAGGACGAACAGATAAAGATCAGCTTTGGTGGAATGAAGAGGCTTGTCTTGGAGGCTGTGACTTTCGGCTCCTTCCTTTGGGACGTTGAGAGCCATGTAGATGCAAGGTACCACTTTGTACTGAACTAGAAGAAAAAAATGGTCTGTGATGCAATTGACTAACTTATGTAACATTAAGAAGATATACCCTTTAAGGGAATCATTACAGTTGTATCAAAAATCCGAGGCAAAAAGATCGTACATTTATATTGATATTTCGATGGGATAAGCTATAGGCTATAGCTAAAGATCATAGGGATGCTAAACTAAGCAGGAAGCCTACCTAGCCTGCAATAGGACTTAAAAAACTTAAAATGTATGTTACAAAAATACAAAGGAAACTTATTTTATTAGGGCTTTCGATCGATCAAACAGAGGAATGAAGAAGCTGTTTGGAGGTAACCCATTTGTGCAAAACCTCGCCAAAGACGTCGTAGAAGACGATCTCTGCATCCGAGTGAGTGAATCGAGCAGACATGAATCCTTGACCATCCTAAAAGCTGTCTCTTATACACATCTAGATGTGTATAAGAGACAGCTGCTAAATCTCGGAGAAGTTTTGTGGTTAGAGCTTCAGGATCTGATGATACCTCCTCTGGTTCGTCATCTAAACCGATCGCGCCGCTTCAGCTAGAGTCTCCTGCTGGTCAGTTTCTTTCTCAGATTTTGGTGAGCCATCCTCATCTTGTCCCCGCAGCTGTTGATCAGCAGCTTGAGCAGCTACAGACTGATCGGGAATCCGATGGACAGAACAAAGACGCGTCGTCCGTACCCGGAACTGACATCGTTCTCTACAGGTTTGTTACAATCTATTGAACGCTAAGGTTACGTCACAGTAAATCAACAACATAGGTTTCTTAACACTGCTATGCACCTGAAAGAAAATTCGGAACTAATTTTCTTGACAACGTTTATTGATCTTGATTTTAAAACTTTGCTTGTAACTAACATGTGAAAGAGACGTGATGTGAGAGCTTTATTGTCTGTGTTGATAAATGATACCATAAGGACAGTTTGATTACTTGTGTTAGTATTAAAGCTTCCTTATATTTAAATTGGAGACTTAATACTAAGATACCAAAAAGATTGGAATTTGAATATGAGTTCGATTTTGAATGCGAATTGTTTTTTTTTTTTGGTGTGTAGGAGAATCGCAGAGTTGGAAGGAAAACGAGAGGCGAAGGACTTTGGAAGAGATTTTGTATGCATTGGTGGTTCAAAAGTTCATGGAAGCTAACGTATCACTTGTACCATCTGTAAGCCCATCTTCAGACCCGTCTGGTCGAGTTGATACTTGGCCGACCAAACTAGAGAAACTCGAGCGGCTTCACTCCCCCGAGATGTACGAGATGATTCACAACCATCTGGCCTTAATCCTCGGAAGCAGAATGGGTGACCTGACTTCTGTTGCACAGATAAGCAAACTCAGAGTTGGACAAGTTTATGCTGCTTCTGTGATGTATGGATACTTCTTGAAGCGGGTGGACCAAAGGTTTCAGCTTGAGAAGACAATGAAGATTCTTCCAGGTGGGTCGGATGAACAAAGTAAAACCAGCGTTGAACA
>JAHZTW010000001.1:197658621-197669241 GCA_020283515.1 Alliaria petiolata | reverse complement strand
ATAGGTTGCTGGCGCAGCAGCAGCTGCTGGTCTTTCTCTAGAAAAAGTTGCGGCTGAGGCAAAATGTGCGTCGGAGATGGTTGGTACCATGGGTGTTGCATTATCTGTTTGTACGCTTCCTGGGCAGGTTACATCAGATCGTCTGGGCCCAGAGAAGATGGAACTCGGACTTGGAATTGTATGTTGTTTTCTCTTCTTTTTTTTACCAAGTTTGCATGAAATCCATTTTCTTCAGTGTTTTTGTTCGTACCTTGACTTTCTTAATGCCCATTTATTTGTTCTCTCGCAGCATGGAGAACCTGGTGCTGCTGTGGTTGACGTTCAACCTGTGGATGTGGTGGTTTCACATGTTCTTCAGCAGATTCTTAATCCTGTATGTGCTTAATTTTTGTTGTCTTTATTGTACTTTCTTGTCTCCATAGTCATATAGGTGTTCCCATGCTGATTATTATCTTACCATCTTGGAGTAAAAATCCTCTATACATTTGGTCTATCAACTTATGCATTATTTCCAACTGTTCTTCCATTTCTGCAGGAGACCAATTATGCTCCAATTACACGCGGTAACAGAGTGGTTCTCATGGTTAACGGGTAAGCCCATTCTTATTTAAATGGATTTCCGTGTTTGGCTCCCATCATTTCCACTGCATCAAAATGCTACTTTTGTGATATGAAGTTTTTTTCAAAAGGTTGTGAATTTGGTTATTTAGTGAGAGCTTAGTTTTTCCCTTTTCAATCTTTGCAGCTTAGGAGGCACCCCTTTAATGGAACTTATGATTGCTGCTGGAAAAGCTGTCCCTAAATTGCAGTTGGAATTCGGACTTGCTGTTGATAGGGTGTATACAGGATTTTTTATGACTTCCCTTGATATGGCAGGTGAATTTCACTTGTCTCCTGGATTTAGTCAAGTGTTACATACTCCTGTTGTTATGCTGACAGTGGTGCCTTTTTTAGGATTCTCGATTTCAATCATGAAGGCTGACCAGTCAATCTTAGAGCGATTAGATGCTCCAACTAAGGCTCCAAATTGGCCTGTTGGCACTGATGGTCCGTGAGATGTTGTTATCTGTTTTCTGTTTCCGTGACTTTTCTTCGAAACCTATTCTTAGATACAAAATATTTGTGCTGCATTGCAGGCAACCGGCCACCTGCAAAGATTCCTGTCCCTATACCTCCTTCTCGATCAACAAAAAGTTCTGAGGTATGCATTGCAAAAATTAATAAATTTAGGTTGTTTAGAAGGGTTTCAAGGTTTGGTGATTGATGTTTTTGGTAAATTTCATGACAATATGACAATACTAGTCTCAAAGCCGACCTCAAGAGCTGAGTCAACAGGGTCGAATTCTTGAGGCAGCTATTCAAGCAGCAGCAACTGTGATCATCAGTCTAAAGGATAGTTTGAACGAATGGGATGGAAAAGTAGGCGATGGTGATTGTGGTTCAACAGTAAGTCTTGTTTTTAGAACATGCATTTAAAATGCGGATTTCATATATCTTACTTTGGCTTGCGTTAATTGTGTAGATGTACAGAGGCGCAACAGCTATTCTGGAGGATATGAAACACTAGTGAGTCTATTTGTTACTTTAACTCCCTCTTATACTTCTCTTGTCTTGCTCTTTATGTTGAGTTCTTCACATAGACTCTTGACAAAAAATCTGAACTTTTCGTGTCTCTTATTTGTTTCTAGTTATCCACTGAATGATGCTGCGGAAACAGTGAATGAGATTGGTGCATCAATCAGAAGAGCCATGGGGGGAACAAGCGGAATACTGTAACTATTAAACCTTTTCTTCTTCCATATAATAGTCAGGGTCATGCTTTTGGCTTTCATTGATAAATGACATAATGCTTTCTCTTGTGAAAACAGATACAATCTCCTCTGCAAGGCAGCATACGCGGAGTTAAAAGCTAATGCTCAGTCAGAAGTCACTCCCAAACACTGTGAGATAATGCTTCGTGAATGTGGTTGAGTATTCGGTATTCGGATGGTCACATACTTGTTTTGACTCAGCCTTCTCTTGAATGATCAGGGTCTGAAGCACTCAAGTCATCAATAGCTTCTGTCAGCAAATATGGTGGAGCAAGTGCGGGATACAGAACGATGCTAGATGCGCTCATCCCAGCTTCACAAGTTCTTGAGGAGGTGAGAAAGAGCGGCTTACTTCGTTTTACACTGATGAGATAGTAGAGATATTGCAAGTACTAATGAGCTTTGGTTTTGATAAGAACAGAAGCTAAGCGCTGGAGAGGACCCGATATCTGGTCTCTTATACACATCTAGATGTGTATAAGAGGAAGAGATAGTAGAGATATTGCAAGTACTAATGAGCTTTGGTTTTGATAAGAACAGAAGCTAAGCGCTGGAGAGGACCCGATATCTGCTTTTGTTCTGTCAGCTGAAGCAGCAACTACAGGAGCGGAATCAACCATACAGATGCAAGCCCAGGTGAGACATTTGTGTCTGCTTTTGCTATGCTGTATAATGTATATGCTTATCAGTTTGATATGACGGGTGAGAGATTGTTGTGGAGCACAGGCTGGGAGATCAAGCTATGTGTCTGCAGAGAATCTTGCAACAGTTCCAGATCCAGGGGCAATGGCTGCAGCGGGATGGTACAGTGCAGCAGCAAGAGCCGTGAAGGAGCAGTATGAGGGCTCATCATAGTGATCCTTCCCCGGAGTAGCTTCTTCTTTTGTTTCTCGGGAATATATGAAATGGGATTTTGGTGAGAGAGAGAGAGAGAGGCTCTTTGTGGCGACTATTGGCTTCGTGTATGTATGTTNAGAGATCTTCGACCGATATACGAGAAATAAACTACATACTTACTATTCCTCAACACTTCATGATCAAATTTTATTTTCCTTTATTTTTGTTGGATGAGAAAAACATTTTTTTTTTGTCGAGAGAAAAACATTTTCAAATGTCGCAATTACAAGGTTTTTTTTTTGTTTTTAGTCAAAAATTTACAAATTTGATAACATCATTCAAGAGAAGAAAGTTTGAAGATATGTTTATAACCAATCTACAAAATTGATAACTAAAAATTATTCAAACTCGTTTAATAGATGTAACTAGATTATAACCTGCGATGCATAGCTGGGGATCAATAGTTTGTTTTAAAATAAAATTTGCTAATATTTAAATTTATAAAATTTAAATTAAATTAATAAAATCCCAATTTATAAATGTTATATATGTAAAAAAAACTATTTGATTTTGTTAGCGTTAGTCTAGATTTTGGTTTATATATGAGTTATACCGAAAAATATTATTTACCATGGAAACTAAAATACAAAAAACTCGTCATTCGATTAAAAATAATCTTAAAAGAAAACATTTTTCCCATCCGGAAAGACATGAATCGATTCCCAAAACAAAGTCATCTACATTTGCTTTGTTCTTTATAAGATTTCATTAGGTTTGAATATATTTGTTCAAATTCTTCTTACTTTCACATTTGCTTTGTTGTCTCAAACTTTTTAGCCTAATGGTTCATTGAAACATCTTTGGTGATGGTTCACATTGAAAGTTAAATCAGTAAGCGAGTAGATTAATTAAGTGGATTTAAGTTAAGCACTACTAGTAGTAGTATTTAGTCATTAGCATTGAAGTTAACCACTACATCTCTATTCTCTACTACTAATGAACAAACGAAGGAGTTTTAGGCTTTTAGCTAAATAATTCTTATAAACCCAACACACAATAAATTGAAAAGCCCAATAAAGAAATATTAAACAGGCCTATTAGTCAATAAGCCATCACGAAGCGAACAATTAGGGTTTTTTCAAGAGGTGGCCGTCAGTATAAATACACCAATCTCTCCTCTGAGGTACTCAAGTGTGATTGATTAGAATCTGTATGGTCTCTGTGTATATGAATTTATGTTGTTTGTGTAATTTGAGTTGAGAAAAGGCAGCACGTCACTGATGCGCTTGAGAAAGTGGTGCTTTCGGTCCTTTTAGTTGCCAAAATCGAGAAAATCTTATTTTCGCGAGCACTAATGCTTTCGTTTGCCGTTTTCAATCGGCTTACGAACTCGGTTGCTCGTACATTATCTTTCTCGTCAAAATTTTTTTTTTCTCTCTCTTTATCATATATACCGGAAATAAAACGAAAATCTTAAAAGACTTGAAAAAAAACAAGTAGAAGCCCTAATTCTGACCTGATTCTTCCGAATCAATCCATGTTTAAATTATTATCCTTACTGTTGAGATGTCTTGAAAAAAGGACCCAATATCAATTCTAACATGTCCGCTGCTGTTGGATCTCCGGTTCCATTTGGTTCTTCTCTTTGAGATGATGTCATGTTTGATTCATCCGCAACGACCATCATTGATTCGGATATTGACAAGCTTTCCCGCTCCTTTCTCGTCTGGTCTTCTTCTTCGCCTTTGACATACTGTGAATTCGTGGTTTTAGAGACAAGAGAACAATGGACCTTAAGCATATCGACAAATTCACTGATAGGATTGACAAATTGGAAAAAATCATTCTCGCAATATACCTCTTGAGCAAAGCTTAATAAATCATCAACAGTGAGATCCTCGTCTTCTCGACCAGTTACGGATCGAATAATCTCCGGATTCTTGCCATCACCAATACTAGGAGGCTTAGCTTCTTCTTCTCCCATTTTGCTACGAACTTGTTCTTCTCCTCTTCTCTTGATTCCCACGTTTTTGGCTTCTTCAGAACCATCTCTCTTTTCGATTTTTACGCTTCTTCTCGGTCGTTTCTCGGCCTTTGTCTTGGTAGCTTCTGGTTCATGTTTTCTTTTGCCCTCGACACTCTTGTTGTCTGATCGATTGCTTGTAGCTGTAACACCGGAGGATGCGCCGGCGAGCATCCACGGCGGTAACCGCCTCATATTCCCATCCATCAGATTTTGACCCTTCTTCGTTCTGGCGCTGACTCTTGAAAATCGAAAGAAATCAGGAAACTGCTCCTTTGTTGGGCCTAAAGCTGAGCCCATTTGTATAATTAAAACTCAAATCTATTTTTTTTTTTGGGGTCAAAAAACTCAAATCTAGCCTTAGACGGTTAAGGAATTCAATCCATCGGTGCTCCAAAAATATTTTAAATATTTTTTTGTTAATTAAAGATGAAGTTTCAATTTCGCGACACATTACCGTAATTCTGAACCAGCACAATGCCAATGGAACTAAGGAAACCACATGTACACCATTACAAATACTTGAAAAGATTGTGCATAACAAATTTTGATTAAATTATGGGACAACAGTTGTGTTGTAAAGATACAGTGTGAAATCTCTCTATACGAAAATACCATATTAGCTCCTTAAGCGGCAAGAGAGCAATAGGACAAGAGAGAAACGAGGCATACAATTACTTAGAAGAAGAGTGTTGCGCAATCTTCTGCTCAAGCGAGCCTTTATCAGCTCCGACAACTTTGTCCACCTGTTTGCCGTCTCTGATGAAGCAAAAGGTCGGTACGCTGCTAATGTTCCAAGAAGCAGCCACTTCGTTGGCCTCATCTATGTCAACTTTCAAGAAGACAACTCTCGGATGCTGCGTGGCCAGGTTTGAGAACAGAGGAGACATGTAACGGCACGGTCCACACCATGTGGCTGTGAAGTATAGGATGAGCAGACGAAATGCCTTCTTTGCGGCCTTTGTCTTTCCTTCTAGCTCGCTTGTTGAGTGGATGCTAATCACTTGTCCTGTATTAGCACAGGGGACAAAGATGGTTATCTCCTTTTTGACATGTAAATTTTATTTTTGGTTCTACAAAAGCTGTAATATATGAACAATCTTAAGCAAGCTGGTTAGCGGCCTAATCAACTGGATTTAGTGGCTGACAAAAGCTTATTGAGCTTTGATTCTTATTGCTTATTGCGTGCAGACAATTTTTTTATTGGGACAAGTCTCACACATAAATGTTCAGACACATACGTAGTTCATTTGCAGTATAATAATGAAGAAGAGAACCGTTGAAAGAAATGGATAGAATGTTTACCGTCTTTGAGTGTAGCCAGAGCTTCTCGCTCCTGCATTGATAGGATCCAAGAGCAAGGAGAAGCAAATCAATGAGCGTGAGATGTTTGATATAATATGAAGTTGATAATCTCAAAAGAGGTTCTATTGCTAAGAATGTAAAATTATTCAAAGGAGAGCAACGCAACAGCAATATATAAGAATCACTAGTCATGGGTATGTGTCGGTCAGACCTGGGCTTCTTGCTGTTCTCGTCTCTTGCGTTCAGCACTTTGGAGTTCCTTTTCTTTCCTCAGACGTTGATATTTCTTTCGGTGTTCTTCGATTTTCTTTGCATTGGGTTCAACCTGTGAAGTATGCATTAACAGCATATCTTTGGTACAGTAGGCTTAAACTTTTATTTAACTTCATTATGAGGCTATGAGCATACTGTAATCTCAACAAAGGTAAGAGGTTTCCGTAGTTACCTTCTTAAGCGCCGAACCAATCTCCTCATCGTAATCTAATTTTGATGCTACATGAAGATCAACCGCAGCTTCTTCCCATTGGCCTAACATGGCCATAGCCATACCTCGTGCTTTGTACCCTTTTGCTGAATCAGGGTTGAACTAAACCCCAAAACAAACTAGTTTAGCTGATTTATGGAAGAAAACCATTGAGATGGTAAATTACATTCCCCAAACCATAAAACTATTGAGACATAAACTTGCTTTCCCAAGTTTATCTTCTGCACAAACTGAATAAGTTTATGTGACTGAAAGTAAATTCTCACCTGTAAAGCCACGTTTGCATCGCGGATTGCAGCATTTGGCTTTTTAACCATTAGAAATACAGTAGCTGTGGGTATAACAACCAAAAATATTCAGAATGATCACCCACATTCGGTTGAAAAGGGAGAGAGAGAGAAAGAGAGAGAGAGAGTAGAAGAAACTTACCTCTGGTGGCGTAGAGAATTGCTGAAGTGGGGTTTAGCATGATGGCTTTTGTTAGATGATCTATAGCTTCATCAAACTTTCCTGGATGCCGATCAAGCATTGATGAAACCATGTAGAAAGTCTATGTACTTAAAAACAAAAAGAAGACATTTAATGGTTGTGTTGTACCTTGAGAGATTGCATCCATAGCTTTGCTCTTCTCTGACTGAGCAGTATCCCTATTTTCATCCGTCACTTCAGCTGTAGGATCTCCCATCTAAGAAAGAAAGTAAGAAAATCAAACGATCATGGAAGATTTTCTTAGAGACAACCAACCACTATTTATATTCAAAGATGATATCTTCACCACCCACCGGCTGAGGAGGCTCATTGTCTGGTTCAACTACATCAGAATTGTCCAGTTCAACATCTGACTCGATAATTTCATCATCATGCTCAGGAGAGAAACTGGGCTTTGTCTCAGCCTTATCTTCATTATCTTTTTCCTGCATTATGGTCCATCATTAAAACGTGACATACAAAAGAACCATCGATGAACATATAGAAAGGGTTTTGGTCAATCAATTCTCGCTGGTAACAATACCAAAGGCAAACCCCAAACAAAGAACAATCATGACTAAGTGACATTCATTACCAAAACCTGCTTTACCCATTGATAAACTCACACAATTGACTAAGTGCAATTGAGAAAGTATCCAAACAAACAGTATTCAAGTGGAATCTCGAAATAGACAAACCAAAACCTGATACTTCTATCCAAGCTCCAAAAACAAGAGTTGCATAAGAAGACAACTTACAGTTTTCTCAATCTTAGGAACATGAGCTCCTAAACTGTAAGAGGAAACGGGAACAATCATCGATCAGAAACTCACAGCAGCATAAAGTCAATTCATCGGGAGAAAGAGGAAAAATGAAGTCAGAGAAGAATCAACGACCTTCGGAGATATTCCTTGAAGAAAATCAGACAAGGATCGTGAAGAATCGAAGGATTCGATTTCAACTGTTCGACGAATCTTCGCAGTTCAGCTACCTGATTCGCATCCATCA
Source organism: Alliaria petiolata (assembly GCA_020283515.1). NCBI lineage: Eukaryota > Viridiplantae > Streptophyta > Magnoliopsida > Brassicales > Brassicaceae > Alliaria > Alliaria petiolata. The sequence continues at coordinate 197,661,305 of JAHZTW010000001.1, read as the reverse complement.
TTCTCTCTCGAATCCTTCAGCTCCTTATGATCGATCGTCCCGTATCGGTTGATTCGTCTGTGTTCGTTCGGCAAAATCCGAATTAACGGCGCCTAAACCGAACATATCATCGTTGCTGTGTACCGGTCGAACCGGTTTTGATATCAGGTCAGGTGTAAAATATTATGTCTTGGTTATATATCGGTTAATCTCGGGTTTCAATTTTGCGACACATTACCGTAATTCTAAACCAACAACGCAATGCCAATGGAACCAAGGAAACCACATGTACACGATTATAAATACTTGAAAAGATTGTACATTACAATTTTTTGTAAATTATGGGACAACCAAAGATACAGTAGAAATATCTTTATAAGAAAATACCATATTAGCTCCTTAAGTGGGAAGAGAGCGATATGTCACGGGATTGATATTTGAGATCAAAACCGTGCGGCCTTAGCCTCTTTTTGCTTCGGCAAATAGACTAAGCAGCCTCTCTCTCTCTCTGAAAACCCAACCCTTTGAGAAGAACTAGAAAGAAAAACGGGAAAGTGTTGTAATGCTTCTCTTATTCAAGGAATGAGTGAGTGATTACAAATGAGGCATCCTACCTCTATTTATACAAAAACACCTCCAAAATGGATGGTGAGGATCAACTTGATCTAATGGCCCAAATTTAAAGAAACTAAGTGGGAAACAAAGTGGGGAACAAAGTGGGAAACATGGTGGCTGCTTTTAGGGAGTGGATGAATGAGTGGGCGGACTTTAGTGAGTGGGGGGACAGAGTGGGCGGATTTCGGGGGCCATCCTTCCCGAAACCCCTCGTGGTTCGGCCCGTGCGATGCGGAAATGTTCGGGAAATGATCGGACCGTGACAGATAGGAGAAAAGGAAGCATACCATTAAGCAGTGCCGGCCTGTTGTCATATGACGCCTAAAGCGCGTTCGAAAAATGATGCCCTTTAGCCGTAAAAAGAGACTACATTTTTCTTAAGTATATAATCAAAATAATACCAAAAAAAAGTCTGAAACTTAATTTCTTTTACAGAAAATAAAGTACAGAAACACAAAGTACATTACTCAAGAATAGATAGTTCTCCTTGCTTTCTTCCCTGCAAAATCATTCGTCAACTTCGAATAATCGAGCTTTTCAGCCAAATCTTATTCTATTGATATCATAGACAATCCATTCAATCGCTCCTGAGACAATAGTTCTAACAGTTTCATCACTTTGAGAAGTTTTACTTCTTGTCACGTACTTAAGCATATCATTGGTTGAGATTTCACCAATTCGTCTTGTCTGTTTTTTCTCTTCCTATTTGCACATCCACTTGGCTGATTTCTGATTCTATTTCCCGGCAACATTTTCTACAAATCAAGGAAATTTTTTGAAAAAAAACAGAGCAATTATTAACACACGACAAGTTGGAAACATAATTAGACAATTAGTAATTTAGAATCAGGATCACTTTCAACTAATTTTAGCTTATAAATTTTATTCAATACTTCAATTTCTAAGCAGGAGAGTATGAAATAGCATTACAATCCAAAGATAGATTTCATGTTTGTTCAATAAGTTCTAAAAACACAGAAATTACTAAGAGAAAAGAGGAGAAAGAAAACATACATGAATAAGAGGAGTAGATTGTAGAAGGCAAAGCAGCAGAGATGGATAACAGAAGAGAATCTGGCGAAATCAAGTTTCTGACTTGGAGACTCAGCAAAAAAAAATGGCGATGGAAGAAAACTTGAGGAAGAGGAAACGTTCGTCACTTTGTCAACACAAAAAAGGAAATTGATCTTTTTGTTAATTTTAATTGAATCATTAACTTATTTAATGTATATCACTTATCTTATTATATAAAGTATGATGCATCAAAGTTAGTTTTTAACATGTTCGTAACACGTGTCAAGTTAATCGATTAGATTTTGACACGTGTTAAAAAATTCAACCAATTAGATTTTAACATAATGTTTATATAAATCTAAAAGGTAAATTAAGAAAAAGTAAAATAAGTTTTTTAATCTTTTTAATTTAAATTGAAGAAATTATATGATCAATTACTAATACGAAAAAGAAAATCAAGAAATTATTTTTAAAAATAGAAAAGGAAAATAAGTTCTTTTTTAATTATTAATACCAAAAAAAAAAAATTGAAAAGATAAATAAAAAAATTAAGAAAAAGGAAAATAAGTTTCTTTTATGTTTTTCATATATTTTTTAAGTAGTGGTCAGATTTTGTTTTCTATTTTCTTAAAAATTTATTTTAATAACTTTTAATATTATTATTATAAATCTGCATATACGCGAAAATCTAATTATGATAAAAGAAGAATAATTAATTCCACAAAATTTTAGAATAAATAAATAATAGATAAAGCATTAGAACATAATTCATATAAGAGTATTAAAACATATATATCTAGAAATATTAATAAAAATAAATTTTATTTTTTCTTTACAGATTATTCGATTTTGCTTTTAATTTACTTTTACGATTCAAAATATTTTATTAAAAATCCGCATATATGCGGGTCACTATCTTATTATATAAAGTAGGATGCATCAAAGTTAGTTTTTAACATGATCGTGACATGTGTCAAGTTAATCGATTAGATTTTGACACGTGTTAAAAAAATTCAACCAATTAGATTTTAACATAATGTTTACATAAATCTAAAAATTAGTTTTAAAAATAAAAA
>JAHZTW010000001.1:197398691-197656895 GCA_020283515.1 Alliaria petiolata | reverse complement strand
AAGAAAATTTTAGCTACTAATGATATTACATTAAACGATGATTAGCTCAATGAGGAGGAGGATATCAAGAATTTTAGAGACTTTTGATTCGAGTCTTGAGAAACATAACTTCTCTAGAGAGCAGAGAGATCATATACGAGAGATGAATGTGAAGAGAAATATATACTTTATTTGCTTGAAAAGAGTTAATGGGGAGATCGTTAACATACTCGAAGGACTCGAATTGCATACCTAATTTTTTAACGCAGCTTAACAGAAAAAGATAGTTGAAAAAGTGCGTGAACTATATGAGAAGTAGAGCTAATGTTGTTTAGGACTTGCAACAGATTTTGTCTTTTGAATATTTTAATTCAAAATAAATTAAAATTAAATTAAATAAATAACTCTTAGGTTTCGATTTTGTATTTTTCATATATATTTTTCTGTAGTGATCCGGTGTTGTTTTCTATATTCTTAAAAAAATATTTTAACGGGTTTTAAATTTTATTATAATAAATTCGCGTATATGCGGATCCTAATCTAGATTTTAGTTATGATAAAAGTAGGATAATTAATTCGTCAAAATTATAGATATATATATATATAAATAGATAAAACATTAGAATTTAACCTAATTCATATAAGAGTATTAAAACATATATATTTGGAATATTAAAATTAAAATTTTTTCTTTTACATATTATCCGATTTGTTTTCAATTTATTTTTACGAATTTAAAATATTTTATTAAAAACCCGCATATATGCGGGTCCTATTCTAGTTCTAGTATAAAATAAAAGAAAATTAAAATTGTTGAAAAAAGGAAGTAAAATTAATGATAATCAAAAGAAAAGAAAAAATATAACGTTTGTGCCCCTCGAACGCAACACCCGATGGAAACTTAAACAATAACTGAAACCACTAAGCCTAAGAGAACTAATTGCTTTTAATGCCCTCAAATTATCTATATCATTTGGTGCCTAAAGCCCTTGCTTTATGGGCTTAAGCCCAGGGCCGGCTCTGCCATTAAGAGTGTTGTGCAGTCTTAGGCTCAAGCGAATTTTTATCAGCTCCGACACTTTGTCCACCTGTTTGTTAATATCTCGAGGGAGGGTATTAGGATTAGTAAATTTTAATGGACCATGAGACCTTAATATTTAGAGAATGAGTGTGTGTAAGATATGATTCACATCGAAATTTGGAGGGATCATGACTATATTAAGCCCTCTTTGACAAAAAAAAAAGAAGAGATTAAGCCCTCATAGTCCATTAACCTCTATTAATACCAATAGCCTTTGTCTTTGCTTCTAGTTTGCTTGTCGAGTGGATGCTAATCACTTGTCCTGTATCATCAGGGAAAAATTAAAGGTGGTTATCTCCTTTTGGACATGTAAAGTTTCATTTTTGGTTTTATAAAAGCTGTAAATAAAGCTCTCTGACGATAATGGAGATTTAAGATACATATCAGTTGCTTTTCTCACCGTGGATACAAATACAAAGGGCCTCATACTTGTGATCAACATATAAAACCATGAGGAGGTAGCATACTTGTAATTTTGAAAGGTTTTGTTACGAACGTTTGTGAGTTTTTTTTAATAAACACGTATGAAAAGTTGACTAAAAAAATTAATAATTAGTTTTTCAAATAAAAATGTAATCTAATTAAAACTTATTTCAACAATAAAATATTGTTTTAGTAATTTTTTTTTCTTTTACATATGTCTATAAAAGTTGGTTGTTTTATGAAGTTTAATGTAATTTTTTTCTTAAACTATGATTATTTGTGATTTTAGATATACACAAAAATGCATGTATCTAAATTTGCATAGGATATCCCAAAATGTTAAAGCGACACTGATTGGAGGTTATTTTCTTTATAAGAAAACATGATTTTAGAAATTTTATCATACTTTGTTTGTTTGTCTTTAGCGAAAAGAAGTCAATGAATGTATTTAAAATTTCTATGTCTTTGTCTTTAGCTAAGAAAACGGCTGAAATATTGGAGGATAAGTTACATCAAGTTAGGACAACTTCATTACGATTACGAGGATCTCGATAAAGCTTTAGAAAATTATTGTCAATAACTCAAAGTCTTCACTATGGAGAATCAGTTTATAGGCTCCCATTTGAAGCTGATTCTAGTTAGCCTTAAACTAGAAGACGTACTGGAGTGGGTGAATAAAGTTACGCGGCGTGATCTTGTGGAGAGCATCATCGCTGCGAAAGTGACATGTGTATGTGCATTAGGGCAAATGGGACTAAGAAGCTACAAAATCGCAGCTCGTGAGGTAAATTTTTCAAGTGTACATTTTATTCAAATTTGTCTAATCTAAACTTAAACCATTTTTGTTTTCTTCTTCTGTAATTCTTAGATATACATTTTAAATGCATTCGACAAAGTCATTCTCCTTCGTGATATTCGCATATGATCGATCCGAAATTTCAAGTGTGATTTTTTTTTATGTTATTCCAACATTGTTTATAACGTAGTTATCATTGACAATGTGACATCAAAAAATTATCGAGGAATTCCATATAGGGTAACATTTTTAACCTTGTTAATACAAACTTTGGGGTTGGTAATTGGCATTGTGTTGTGGATCACATCTTATTGTCAATCACATCTTATTCTTTATCATAGATAGAGAGAAAGGTTTGTAAAAAATCATGTATATACAAGGTAAGTATGCTTAAACAATGCAATGTCATATCCATTACAATAAATATTTTTTTCAGGCTCGTCAGTACATAATCATAGAATCATAGTGAAAATTAAGCTAGCAACGAGGAAGAAATGGATATGGTTTCCCCCAATTAGATGTACAAACAGTTTGTGAGGTATGTACTACCTCTTAGCTAGCAAACTTGGCCAACAAGTGCATTGCTCTGACCAACTCACTTGTATAATCTCCATGTTATGTTTGCAACCACTTTGCTTACTTTCTGGAATATCTTCAAAGTATTAAGCCAATTCTACTCTTGGACATTTACCTTTACGAACATGTGGAGTGGTTGTTTGATCAGATCCGTGAAAGGGCGCTCCTCGAATACGACAACCATTTGCATCTCTCAATATGCACACCATGACACTTGAATTCAACATCAGTGTCTCTGACCCAAAGAAAGAACTTGTCGCATTGTTCACATACAACAAGTTACAGATACATTCCCTTCTATTTCACAAACTTTATTTTTATGATTATAATGATCAGTAATGCATCCATTGCATTGCATGACATGTGCATAAATTGTGAAGAATGAAGTAAAATTTGAAAGTGAGGTTTTCAAAAATTGAATTTCTCACAACCTTCTTCTTTTTGTGAATTGATTGATGATTCACCCACAAGTCTAAGAGTAATGGGTTTCAGCCTATGCAATATCTAGCAATTTATCATCTTGTTTTTCTTTATGTGGTTTATTCATATGGTTTTTCTATCTTCGATTTTTTTTTAATTTAATGGGATTGGTTTTTCTTGCAGCTTGTTTACACTATTTCAGCTACTACAATGAGTCTATGAGATTTGGTTCTAGGTGACGACGGGTAATTTATCAGTTTTCTCTATTTTTTGTTTCTATTTGACACTTTAGTTATTTTTCAAATATTTCATCTTAATTCTGAATTGTTTGTTTGCTTTGGTCAGGGTTGGTAAAACATCATTGATAAACAAGTATGTATAAGATTTGCGAATATGTTGTTTATTTTCTCTTATTTTATTATTTTATAAAGATTGGTGTGTCCCTATTCAGGTTTGTCAAATGTGACTTTTTGGCTGAGTATAATGAACCTCTGAAACTTGAGAAACGAATGGAGATTGATAATCAAATATGCAACTTGGAGGTAACAAAATTATATATGTGTGATCTCAAGTGTTTATTTTTTTACTTATTGTCGTTATTTAACTATATATATACCGTATAAAATGTGAATAAACTAGCTTCTTTTTCATATAGATATCAAGTTTTGACGCTTGTTCGGAATGTAAGTATCCACTAGATCAAGTGTGTTGTTGTGTTATTGTCTATGATGTCACCGAAAGACAATCTCACAAGGCATATTGACGACTTCGGTGGCATGGTATAAAGTCTCTCGTACTATAACATTTTTCTATAGTTTTTTATAAATTGGTTGTCAAAAGTGATATTTTTATTTTTATATATTCTTAATCATTTTAAGCTCATCGAGATCCCTATAAATTTAAGTATGTTGTCATAGGCAACAAGAGTGACCAAGGCCATTGCCGAGCAGTAAGATATCTGTTTTCTTTCTTTTGAAATACCTAGATTCAAGTTTTGCCTAATACTAAACTATTTGAGTTTTTGATCTTTTAAGGTTGACCAGCAAGAAGCATTCGACTGGTGTCGTTCCAACAGAGAAGCATTTTACTTCGAGACATCCGCCAAAGACGGCCTAATGTGTGATGTGGCAGCCGCCTTTGAGAGAATAGCAAGATGTGCTATCATGTACATCCCTTATGCAAGCAGTGGTCCACTCTACAATTTGCAAGATATAATTCAAAATCGCAGTAAGTTAATTTAGTTATGATTTTTTTTTTATTGAATATATTTAACAAAGTGTTTTGATTGGTATTACATACACTCTTTCTGCTATGCTTTTGCAGATTTGGTTGGATTATTCTCTGAATCTCGATCCCGGGTTTTTTTCGCAGGTGACGTTTATATCATTTTTAAGAGTGACGACATACTTGACTATGTTTCGGAGTACCGAAGATCCCAGACTCTTTGACGCCAGGGCTTTACCTTACGAGCGATGAGTATTGGGATGTGGCTGCAAACGACATGGCAAATGGTGGCATGTAGAGATAATGCAATGTCATATCCATTCCAATAAATAAAAAAATTCAGACTCACGAGTATATAGTCATAAAATCATAGTGAAAATTAAGCTAGGAGAAAGGAAGAAAGGGATATGGTTTCCCCCAATTAGATGTACAAACAGTTTGTGAGGTATGTACTACCTCTTAGCCAGTAAACTTAACAAGTCCATTGCTCTGACCAACTCACTTGTTTAATCTCCATTTTATGTTTGCGACCACTGTGTTTATTGTCTGGAATATCTTCAAAGTATCAAGCCAATTCTATTCTTGGACATTTACCTTTACGAACATGTCGAGTAGTTGTTTGATCAGATCCGTGAAAAGGCGCTCATGGAATACAACAACATTCTGTTTCACAAGACTTTGTTTTTATGATTATAATGACTAGTATTTCATCCATTGCATGACTTGTGCATAAATTGTGAAGAAGGAAGTAAAATTGTGAAGAATGCTTACTTGTCCATTTTAAGATTTATGAAAAAAAAAAGATTATGTTGGTTGACCTGAAGTAATAAATTTGAAGTTCATTCTAGTTAACTTTAAACTGAGAAAACTAGTAGACTTACTGGAGTGAATGAACAAAGTTAGGCGACATGATTCTATAGAGAGCATCATCGCTGCGAGAGTGACATGTGCATGTGCACTAGGGCATATGACACTAAAGAGCTTCAAAATCGCAGCCCGTGAGATAAGTTTTTCAAGTGTACACATCATTGAAACTTATCTAATCTGAACTTAAACTATTTTTGTTTTCTGCTTTTGCAGTTTTTGGATGTGGATAGTGATGGACTTGGAAATGCATTCGACGAAGTCATTCTCCTCGGCAATGTTGTCATTTACTTGTATAATCTTCATGTTATGTTTGTAGCCACCAGTGTCATGCCTAGACTTGCAGACGCTTAAGACAACTTTAGAAAATGTGGCCTTTATTATCAATTTTTAAAAAAATATATAATATGTTTTGAAACATACAAAAACAAAATTTCCTTTCTTTTTTTTTTCAAAATAGTTCATCAAATTTACATAATTAAGTTTTAAAGCCAACATTCTCTCTATAGATATGATAATCACACCATTCAATCTCTTTTATAACAACAAAAAATTTAATGTTATGTAATTCTTAAACAAACAAAAACACAACATTTTAAACAAAATGTGGCCCTCCAATTTTTTGCATTTCATTGTGACCTTAGGCAATTGCTTTTTTCTCAACCCTTGAGACACGACACCGGCAGCCACTATACTTACTGTCTAGAATATCTTCAAAGTATCAGTCCAATTCTATTCTTAAACATTAACGTTTACAAACATGTCAAGTGGTTGTTTGATCAAATCTGTGAGAAGATGTTCATGTAATATGCACAACCAATTACGTTTACATAATATTTTATGAATGCAAATGGTTATACATTTATAGAAACAAAAGTTGGTAGCATTAAGCATTTTTCTAAATTATTACCATTTAGGTTGAATCAAAATTAGTAAATTGAATAATTATTCTTTACCATTTGAATTGAAAAAAATAAAAAATCCACTAAAAACAGAAAAAATGAAAAAAAAATTAAAGAAAAACATTCATCAACTATTTTTCAAAAAAAGGTAGAGAAATTTATTTCTTTATTCCATTTAATTATATTCAATTATATTTATTTATTAACTCATGGCTACCATTTGGACCCTACAATTTATTTTTAGTGGCGGCTTAGCATTCTTAAGTACTAGATTAAATACAGTAAAACCTCTATAAATTAATAATGTTGGGACTTCAAGATTTTATTATCTTATAGAGTTATTAATTTATCTATAAATTAATAATTATTAATTTATCGATAAATGAATAATTTATTAATTTATAGAGATATTTTCGCTTTCAACTTTTAACGTTCATTAAAAAACAATACAAAGATATGTTCGAAATTATAAAATTCATTTAGAAAATATCATATCAAAGAATTTAAAGATAAATCAACAATATTTATAAATTTAAAACAATAATTAATTATATTTTACTATTTACCTTAGTTATATATATAAATATATATGCTTAGATGTATAATTATCAATTTAACTTATTATTGGGACCATATATTTACATAAGAGTTTCAAAAAAATTATTATCTTATTATCTTATCGAATTTTGCTAATTTTTACACCGGCCCGACTCGGGACCAGCGAAAATTATTAATTTATAGTGATTATTAATTTATAGAGTATTAATTTATAGAGGTTCTACTGTATATGTAGTTTTTAATTTTAATTTGCTTCACCAAAATGTATTGGATTTTAGTTTATACCTTAAACATTCTTAGATTTTTGAAAGTGAAACTGATATATGTTGGAGGCTTTTTATGCAAAATTTCCCGTATTCGCCTAATAAACCGAAACACATGGGCTCACCAAAGTAGAATTTATATTAGGTTGATCGGTCTATTCTGGTTCAAAGTAACCCTTACCTTGTCTATTGTGAATTATCTATTGGTCGAATGTTATATTTAACCAATTCTTAATTGGCAATGTACAAGGCTTATATACTTAACCAGGGGACAGATCAGCTATTATAAAAAGCTTACACTTAACCTGATTTAACTGATTCGAGAAATTAAAAACAGAAGCGATCCGATTCCAATATAGTTTGAAAATACAAATGCAAGCTTGAGTAAAGGCAGCAACGAATAGTTTCTATTGATATCCGAAGTACATATCTGATGTGCTTTCATAAGTTCCGACCAAAATCTGATAATTGAAGTATACAATATAGTATATATAAGCTAAAAAGAAACTTAGAGTGGCCAGAGAAAAAAAAAAATTGTAACAAAAAAAATAAACCGAAACTGAGAGAAAAAGGCCATTGAAATGCAGATATGGATCTGGACTGTGGAATGGTCTGAAGCAGCCTTAGTGCAAATGAGATTAGGTTGCAGAGCTGAGAGAAGAACTTATGCATTCAGACATTGGTGTCCGACAATCTGTTGATGCCTTCTTGTCTAAGCAATATGGCGATACGACCCTGAAGAAAAGAGTGAGAGATTTAACTTAGCTCAATAAACAGTTAATTGGTTTATTCTGTGAAGAATTGTTGTGTACCTTTCTTTGCGTTTCTCTAAGAACCTAGCCAGGGATGCTCTGCGAGCCTGAGGTAAAGCCACTGCATAAGAAACATAACGAGATTGAAGCGGCAGCCATAAAAATAGCAGTAAGCCAAGGCGAATTTAGCATCAGGTATATAAGACTTCATTTTACCTGTTTGAGCCATTACATTGGTAGAACAAGTAACTGGCACTGAACAATTGATATGTGATGCATTAGTTTGGTTGTTGTGGTATGTTGACGTAAAGCCTCTTGTTGCTTTCGCTGCTCCGAGTCCATTTGTGCTGCTTCCAGCTTCAGGGCTAAGATAAGAGACTGTAGGCATGAAGCTAGGACGCATACCTGAAGAATCAACAGAGGTACGAGCATGATGTACCACTTGTTGATGAGTTTGAGGTGGCGCAAAGGCTTGAGGCATAGAGGAACCGTTTCCAGCTAGCAGCATTATCGCCTTGGCCTGTGATGGAGGAAGGATATTATTAAGCAAATGATAATAAGTGGGAGACAAAATCAAACACTGTCAAACGCTAGAGCAATGGAATGCAATTGAGAAAGCATCCAAACAAACAGTATTCAAGTGGAATCTCAAAATAGACAAACCAAAACCTGATACTTCTTGTATCAAAGCTCCCAAAAAACAAGAGAGTTGCACAACAAGACAACTTACAGTTTTCTCAATCTTAGGAACATGAACTCCTAAACTGTAAGATGAAACGGGAACAATCATCGATCAGAAACTCACAGAAGCATATTGGCAAAAAAAAAAGGTCAATTCATCGGGGAAAATGAAGTCAGAGAAGAATCAACGACCTTCGGAGATATTCCTTGAAGAAAATCAGACAAGGATCGTGAAGAATCGAAGGATTCGATTTCAGCTGTTCGACGAATCTTCGCAGCTCAGCTACCTGATTCGCATCCATCATTCTCTCTCGAATCCTTGAGCTCCTTGTGATCGATCGTCCCGTATCGGTTGATTCGTTTGCGTTCGTTCGGCAAAATCCGAATGAACGTCGCCTAAACCGAACATATCATCGTTGCTGTGTACCGGTCGAACCGGTTTTGTTATCAGGTGTAAATTATTATGTCTTGGTTTAAATATCGGTTAATCTTGGGTTTCAATTTTGCGGCACATTACCGTAATTCTGAACCAACAACACAATGCCAATGGAACCAAGGAAACCACATATACACGATTACAAATACTTGAAAAGATTGTACATTACAATTTTTTTTGTAAATTATGGGACAACCCAATGATACAGTACCAAATATCTCTATACGAGATGAAGAAGAAGTTCTTCTGCGAAACACGTATGAAGCAGGTTATTTTTCGTTCCTTTGTTTTGCATTATCAATTTCTGTTGCGATTGGGATCTCATTGTGACAACTTTCTATTGTTAAAAAGGATAAATCCTCCCCATTTAGATCCACCTCATTTTATATCTTAAATCCGTTAAGACCCATTTAATTTTAGAGGTCTAATACGACTGCCCGTTTAGATCCATTAAAATTATACTCATCCATTTAAAATCATTTAAGAATTAAGATACATATATCTTTTTTTAATAATGGAGAATCCACATAAAGAATTAAATAATAATAATAATAATAATAATGAAGAATTAAAAAAAAATGAACTTTTTCATTAATTTTTTTTATATGGATGACATGTAAACTCAAATAATATAATCTTTCATTTTCTCTACTATAATATGATTCCATATTTTTTCAAGAAAGACATTCTTTATCTAATTTCCAGCCAAATCCCAATATCATGTTTTTCAGTCAAAAATAATAATTTCATGTTTTCCAAAAAAAAAATTTCTCGCCAAAAATATGTCTCACTGCTTCTATGTTTTCAATGCAAAAACTTATATTATTTTTTCCCAAAAAAAAAAAATAATTCCCATTTTCCCGCGAAAACATCATTTCGTGTTTTCGTATAAAGATCCGATTTCATGTTTTCTTGTCCAAAATATAATTTTGCATTTTATCGCCAAAAATATAATTTTGCGTTTTCTTGGCAAAAAAAAATCCCGTCAAAAATATGTTTTTGTGTTTTTTCGCAAAAAAATGATTTAATTTTTTGTAAGACTTATCGCAAAAATATGATTATGTTATAAAAATATAATTTCATAAAAACATGATTCCATTTTCCCACCAAAAAATGAATTCGTAATTTTGGGATTTTCAAAAAAAAATTAAATCATTTTTATTTTTCGAAAAATGGAAAACTGTATTTTAGTTAGAAAAATAGGAGAATTTATTATTAAGATTTAAAGTTTAAATGAATTATTAAAAGATGAGATGAAAAACAACATATATAGGTCTAACACGATCCCAATTTATTTGCAGCTAAAACTTTTTATTAAATAGACTTTAATAGGGTCCCATTTAAACCTATTAAACATAAATGGGTCTAAATGATAATTTTTTATACTAAAGACCTTTTTAGACCCACAAAATTTAGACTCATTTTACCATCTCTATTAAGCGGGAAGAGAGCCATAGGAGAAGAGGAGGCATATCATTAAGAGTGCTGTGCAATCTTCTGCTCAAGGGAGCCTTTATCATCTAACAATACCGAGAAATATCGCTTGATGACTGGCTTTGGTGAAATTTTGATCGTTTTTCATCTTATTAGAGACAATTTCCGTAAGTAATCAATCATTTTACATTAATTTTTTATCATTCCTAAATATTTTTATCCACAAGAGAACTAATGTAAAAGTAAAACTGAAAATTTAAGATATATAGACATGAAATATTTTTCTGATCTTTATTTATTTGTCTTCCTCAATGACATCGTCACCAAAAAAATTCTTCGTCATAGGATGTTTTGTCCTAAACTATGTCATTTCTTATGTCTTAACGTTTTCACTTTTTGTGTTGTGGTAACTTGGTAATCCGATTGAATTTCTCACAGCCTTTAATTTTTTTGCTAATTTGGTAAACCGAATTGATGATTCACACACAAGTCTAAGCGTAATGGGCTTCGGCCTATGCAATATCTAGCCATTTTATCTTCTTGTTTTTCTTTATGTGGTTTATTCATATGGTTTCTCTATCTTTGCATTTTTTAATTTAATGGGATTGGTTTTTCTTGCAGCTTGTTTACACTATTTTAGCTACTACAATGAGTTTACGAGTTTTGTTCTCGGTGACGACGGATAATTTATCAGTTTTCTCTATTTCTTGTTTCTCTTAGACACTCTAGTTCTTTTTCAAATATTTCATCTTAATTTTGAATTGTTTGTTTGCTTGGTCAGGGTTGGTAAAGTATCATTGATAAACAAGTATGTATTGGATTTGCGAATTTGTTATTTTTTCACTTATTTTATTAATTTTTCTTATTTTTTAAGAGATTTTGTGTCCCCATTCAGGTTTGTCAAAGGTGACATTCTAGCTGCGTATAATGAACCTCTGAAAATTTAGAAACGAATGGAGATTGATAATCAAATATGAAACTTGGAGGTAACAAAATTATACATGTGTGATCTCAAGTGTTTTTTTACCTTGATGACCTTTTTATCCTTTTATTTTCATTTTTTTGGAATGTGTTTTTTTTACTTGCTGTGGTTATTTGACTATATATGTATTGTATAAAATATGAATAAACTAGCTTCTTGATTCATATATATATATCAACTTTTGACACGTGTTCGGAATGTTATGATTATCCATTAGATTAAGTGTGTTGTTGTGTTCTTGTCTATAATGTCACCGACAGAACATTGTTTGACAATCTCACAAAGCATATTGACGACTTCTGTGGCATGGTATAAAGTCTCTCTTACTATAACATTCTATAGTTTTTATAAATTGATTGTCAAAGTGATATTTTTTATTTTTATTTATTTTGAATCGAAAATATCAACATTCTATAGTTTTTATTCTTAATCCCATTAAACGAAAATAAATTATTTTATTGCAAGGATGCAGTTATACAAATAATGTTTTTACCTCCAAAAAGATAAAAATAATTATTTTCTTGCAATATTGGTTTATCTCCAAAACAAAGTGCAATAAGTATCAACATGTGATAAAATTATCAATAAGAAATATTTTATTGATAATATGTTTTGAAGGACATAATTTTACTTGTTGAATAGTAAACACCCTTAAACATGTTGATATTTAATAGTAAACAAGTTAATAGTAAACATCCTTAAATATTCTAAGTGATACTTAGAATGTTGATACTATTATAACATGTTGATATTTTTATAGAATGGAGACACAGTTCTAGAAGCAGCATTTTCAAGACTAAACACTCTTAACCATGTATTATTAATAAATCAGTGTCAATAGTAAACACTTCAATAGTACATGTACTATTGATAAATCAGTGTACTATTGTCAATAGTACACACTTCTACTTCAAGTCAATAGTATATATACACTTCAAGTCAAATGACTGTTATATTTAAGCAGAATTGTCAATAGTACATGTTGATATTGTACTATTAAATATCAACATTTTTTTAACAAAAATATCAACATGTTTAAGAGTGTTTACTATTGACTTGAAGTAACAAATCAGTATCATAGATTATGGTTTGATTGTTTTCATCCTATTAGATTCAATTTCTATTATTTAAGTGATCAATTGCTTCTCAACATTAATATCCAAAAAAAACACAAAAAGATTAATTGTACCTTAAACAACTCGTTTTTTTTCTTTTTGGACTTTTCAATGCAAGAAGAAATGTTTAAGCAATCAATGTATATTTGCACCTTTGCAAGTTGCAACTTTTAGATTCACATGCAAATACAATATTATATATCTTAATCTTATGAGTATTGGGGCGTGGCTGCAAACGACATGGTAAATAGTGGCATGTGAGAGGATTATTCGAATACTTATTTGGAAGTAATTTTGTTGTATACTTTCAAACTTGTTATGTATTAGTAATTATTTCTTGTTAGTGATGTATATTTTTTTAAGAGCGGACTTATGATGACAGAGCTAAAGTGGAGACAATCTATGGATATCGTACAAACAATGGAATAACGCTTTATAAATGTATATCTACCGTCTCCCCCAACACGTAAGTTTTTAATTAGATTTTATTTTGAATAAGAGTGTTAAGTCATATGGTTAATATAATATTAATCTATTTATTTAATTGTAGTGGTATGCGTCTCGTCCACCACTTGGTACGTCCGTGATCCGTAGGAAGAAGTGGAAAAGATGTTAAGACTCAACGTCCGGAAACATGACAGAACGGCGAGAAACTCTTGAAAATTCTACTTCTAGAACTATCTCTCCATCACCACTACAGACTTTGTCTCTTCTCTTATTTTGCTACATGTTTATGTTCGTCTGAATCATTTTGTTCATGGAGATTTAAGCTTGAAATTATGCTTGTATAAATGTCTTTCCACTACTAGACATTGTCTCTTCTCTGTTTTTGCTACTTGTTTATGTCTGTCTGAATCATTTTGTTCATTGAGATTTAAGCTTGAAATTCTGCTTCAAGAAGATTAAGATATACTTTTGCTCGTGAAATAAAAATTATATATGTGTGATCTGAAGTGTTTTTTTTACCTTGATGACCTTTTTATCTTTTTTTCTTGTTTTTTTTTGGAATGTGTTTTTTTTTAATTACTGTGCTTATTTGACTGTATATGTATTGTATAAAATATGAATAAACTGGTTTTTTTTCATTTATATATATATATATATATATATATATATATCAACTTTTGACACATGTTCGAAATGTTATGATTATCCACTAGATCAAGCGTGTTGATGTATTCTTGTCTATAATGTCACGGACAGAACATCGTTTGATAATCTCACAAAGCATATTGACGACTTCAGTTACATGGTATAAAGTCTCTCTTACAAGAACATTCTATAATTTTTATAAATTGATTGTCATAGTGATATTTTTTATTTTTATTTATTAATTATTTAGGCTCATCCAAATCCCTATAAATTTAAATATATTGTCATAGGCAACAAAAATGACAAAAGCGATTGTCGAGCAATAAGCTATATGTTTTCTTTCTTTTGAAATACCTAGATTCAAATATTAATCTATTTTTATGATTATACTAATCAATATTACATCCACTACATGACTTGTGCATAAATAATGAAAAAATGAAGAAAAAAGTAGTTAAATCTCATTTATTTTAAGATTTCTGAATAAAATAGATTATGTTGGTTGACTTCAAGTAACAAATCAGTATAATAGATTATGATTTGATCGTTTTCATCTTATTAGAGACAATTTCCGTAAGTAATCAATTAGTTTACAATAATTTTTTTATCATTCCTAAACATTTTTATTCACAAGAGAACTAATGTAAAAAGAAAACTGAAAATTTAAGATATAAAGACATGAAATACTCTTCTAATCTTTATTTATTTGTCTTTCTCAATGACATCATCATCAAAAAAATTCTTCGTCATAGGATGTTTTGTCCTAAATTATGTCATTTCTCATCTTTAACGTTTTCAGTTATTCTGTTGTGGTAACCAAGTTACCAGATTGAAATTCTCACAACCTTTAATTTTTTTGCTAACTTGGTAAACCGAATTGATGATTCACACACAAGTCTAAGCGTAATGGGCTACGGCTTATGCAATATCTAGAAATTTTATCTTCTTGTTTTTCTTTATGTGGTTTATTCATATGGTTTCTCTATCTTTGCATTTTTTTAACTTGATGAGATTGGTTTTTCTTGCAGCTTGTTTACACTATTTCAGCTACCACAATGAGTCTATAGGTTTTATTCTCGGTGACGACGGATAATTTATCAGTTTCTTTATTTCTTGTTTCTCTTTAACACTGTAGTTCTTTTTTCAAATATTTCATCTTAACATTGGATTGTTTGTTTGTTTGGTCAGGGTTGATAAAGCACCATTGATAACCAAGTATGTATTAGATTTACGAATTTGTTGTTTTTTCTCTTTTTTTATCAATTTTTAAGTTTTAAAGAGATTTTGTGTCCCCATTCAGGTTTGTCAAAGGTGACATTCTTGTAGCGTATAATGAACCTCTGAAACTTGAGAAACGAATGGAGATTGATAATCAAATATGAAACTTGGAGGTAACCAAATTATATATGTGTGATCTCAAGTGTTTTTTTACCTTGATGACATTTTTATCCTTTTATTTCGTTTTTAATATGTTTTTGTTTTTTACTTACTGTGATTATTTAACTATATATGTATTGTATAAAATATAATAAACTACCTTCTTTTTCATATATATATATATATATCAACTTTTGACACGTCTTCGGAATGTTATGATTATCCACTAGATCAAGTGTGTTGATGTGTTTTTGTCTACAATGTCACCGACCGAACATCGTTTGACAATCTCACAAAGCATATTGACGACTTCGGTGGCATGGTATAAAGTCTCTCTCTTACTACATCATTTTATAGTTTTTATAAATTGATTGTCAAAGTTATATTTTTTATTTTATTTAATCTTAATCATTTATGCTCTCATCGAGATCCCTATAAATTTAAGTATGTTGTCATAGGCAACAAAAATGACAAGAACGATTGTCGAGAAATAAGATATATGTTTTCTTTCTTTTGAAATACCTAGATTCAATTATTAATCTATTTTTATGATTATTCTGATCAATATTTCATCCACTACATAACTTGTGAATAAATTATGAAAATGAAGAAAAAGTTAGTTAAATCTCATTTATTTTAAGATTTCTGAATAAAATAGATTATGTTGGTTGACTTGAAGTAACAAATCAGTATCATAGATTATGGTTTGATCGTTTTCATCTTATTAGAGACAATTTCCGTAAGTAATCAATCAGTTTACATTAATTTTTTTATTATTCCTAAACATTTTTATTCACAAGAGAATTAATGTAAAAGTAAAACTGAAAATTTAAGATATAGACATGAAATACTTTTCTGGTCTTTGTTTATTTGTCTTCCTCAATGACATCATCATCAAAAAAATTCTTCGTCATAGGATGTTTTGTTCTAAACTATGTCATTTCTCATGTCTTAACGTTTTCAGTTATTATGTTGTGGTAACTTGGTAACCCAATTGAATTTCTCACGACCTTTAATTTTTTTGCTAACTTGGTAAACCTAATTTATGATTCACACACAAGTCTAAGCGTAATGGGCTACGACCTATGCAATATCTAGCAATTTTATCTTTTTGTTTTTCTTTATGTGGTTTATTCATATGGTTTCTCTATCTTTGCATATTTTTAATTTAATGGGATTGGTTTTTGTTGCAGCTTTTTTACACTATTTCAGCTACTACAATGAGTCTACGAGTTTTGTTCTCGGTGATGACGGGTAATTTATTAGGTTTCTCTATTTCTTGTTTCTCTTCGACATTCTAGTTTTTTTTTCAAATATTTCATCTTAATTTTGAATTGTTTGTTTGCTTTGGGCAGGGTTGGTA
Organism: Alliaria petiolata; assembly: GCA_020283515.1. NCBI lineage: Eukaryota > Viridiplantae > Streptophyta > Magnoliopsida > Brassicales > Brassicaceae > Alliaria > Alliaria petiolata. Next base: position 197,640,577 of record JAHZTW010000001.1, on the reverse strand, counting down.
AAGCATCATTGATATCCAAGAATGTATTGAATTTGCGAATTTGTTGTTTTTTCTCTTTTTTATCAATTTTTAAATTTTTGTAAGAGATTTTTTGTCTCCATTCAAGTTTGTCAAACGTGACATTCTGTCTGCGTATAATGAACCTCTGAAACTTGAGAAACGAACTGATATTGATAATCAAATATGGAACTTGGAGGTAACAAAATTATATATGTTTGATCTCAAGTGTTTTTTTACTTTGATGACTTTTTATATTTTTATTTTTGTTTTTTTTAATGTGTTTTTTTTTACTTATTGTGGTTATTTGACTAGGTAGACTTGTGTGTAAATCATCAATTCGGTATGACAACATACTTAAATTTATAGAGCTTTGGATGAGCCTAAAATGATTAAAAATAATTAAAAATAAAAAAATATTACTTTGACAATCAATTTATAAAAACTATAGAATTTTATAGTACGAGAGACTTTATACTATAACATCGAAGTCGTCAATATGCCTTGAGATTGTCAAACGATGTTATGTCGGTGACATCATAGCCAATAACACAACAACACACTTGATCTAGTGGATAATCATCACATTCCGAACACGCGTCAAAACTTGATATCTATATGAAAAATAAGCTAGTTTATTCATATTTTATAGAATACACCAATTCGTAAATCATAGTTCATATATTTTTTTTTTTTTGGAATATCTATTGTAATGTATCTTATATCTATATGAAAAAGAAGCTAGCGTTTGTATTGTAATGTATTTTTTGTTGTTGTTGGGTAGTCCAGTGATTTGATCTGCGTTAACAAGGAATGATAAAGCTTTAGAGTGTACTCAGCCCAAAGCACCAAATATAATGGTAAATGTATCATCACCTTCAGCAAACATTTAGCAGAGAAACGGAAAGAAACCAAGAGACAGATTAAGAATTTTTAGACAACATCTCCAAGCATTAATGAGCAAGGAAAACAAAACAAGTTAAGAATTTCAATGGTTATGTACGTTGAGAGATTGCCCAGATAGGTTTGCTCTTCTCTGATTGAGCAGCATCCCTATTTTCAGCCTTCACTTAAGCTGCAAGGATTTTCCCATCTAAGAAGGGAAAGAGAGAAAGAAGATCAAAACGATCAGGGTAGGTTTGCATTGCGACAACCAGGAGATAATATCTTTGTACATGCTGAATTGTGTCTTGGTTGTTGAAAGTTTAACCAATTTCTATTTTTTTTTTTTTGTCGCAATGTATTTTTAGGCTTTACACTTAATCAGGAAAAAATAGCATTTCTTAACGGCTTCTCCATATAGAGACAACCTGATTTTGACTGATTAGAGAAACAAAAAATAAAAGCGATCCGATTCCACAGTATGAAAAAGACAAATGCGAGCTTGAGTGATGTACAACAAAAAGAGTAAAGACAACAAGTAAAAGTTTCATTCAGCCAAAAATCTGATAAATGAAGTATACACACCATAGTATATAAGCTAAGAAGAAACTCAGCGTAGCCAGAGGGAGAAAAGACAAGCTAAGAAGAATTTCGGTGTAGCCAAATTCTGTAGCAAGAAAATAAACTGCGAAAATGCAAAGATTGGTCTGGACTGGTTACTGCAAATGAGATTAGGTTGCAGAGCTGAGAGAAGAACTTATGCATTCAGACATTGGTGTCCGACAATCTGTTGATGACTTCTTGTCTAAGCAATATGGCGATACGACCCTGAAGAAAAGAGTGAGAGATTTAACTTAGCTCAATAAACCGTTGATTGGTTTATTCTGTGAAGAATTGTTGTATACCTTTCTTTGCGTTTCTCTAAGAACCTAGCCAATGAAGCTTTGCGAGCCTGAGGTAAAGCCACTGCATAAGAAACAGAGCGAGATTGAAGCGGCAGCCACAAAAATAGCAGTAAGCTAGGGCGAATTTAGCATCAGGTACTTCATTTTACCTGTTTGAGCCATTACATTGGTAGAACAAGTAACTGGCACTGAACAAGTGATATGTGATGCATTAGTTTGGTTGTTGTGGTTTGTTGACGTAAAGCCTCTTGTTGCTTTCGCTGCTCCGAGTCCATTTGTGCTACTTCCAGCTTCAGGGCTAAGATAAGAGACTGTAGGCATGAAGCTAGGACGCATAGCTGAAGAATCAACAGAGGTACGAGCATGACGCATAGTTGATGAGTTTGAGGTGGTGCAAAGGCTTGAGGCATAGAGGAACCGTTTCCAGCTAGCAACATTATCGCCTTGGCCTGTGATGGAGGAATGATATTATTAAGCAAACGAGTGCCTTAATTTGCGGGGGAAAAAAAGAGAGAGACACATATACATATGAGGGAAAGTGATTGTGTTACCTTTTCAGGAGATATGTCATCAAAAACACAAACTGAACCGGCATAAAAGATGGTCAACTGATCAGGTGATCCTAGTGGCTTGGAAGAAGATCTGAAAGACAATAATAAAAACAGATTGACATATTGCTAAGTGTTTCATCTCGAACTCAAAATGCTACAATCATAAACAGACAGAATCACATCTCTGGTTTGTTGCAGTAGCCGCAGAACATTTGATATATATATGTTCCATTTTGCTGCAAGAGACTCATTACTGTCTATTAGTAGTCGTACAAGGGGAATAAACAAGGCCTTGATCTTGATGGACATGAAGGAACGTTACGGGAACCCAAGTATGGTTCTCTAAAAAACATCTCGAATCAAAATATTCTTTTATTTGTAATATTTAAAAGATTTATAAATTATATGAGTTTTTTTACATGTTTGAGCATATTTTATAGATGTGGATGATCCGGGAATTGTAACTCTAGCTCAAGGACTACGTACACGACACGACGAGAATTAAGTTTTTATAAAGATTAACTAACTTGACTCAAAAAGACGGTTGATGATGGAGCCAATGTGACTAGATATTTCAAGCGGTCGTTGCTTGGTAATTTCGAATGGTTAGCAAGATATATACAACTTCACAGTACTTTAATTAAGTTAGCTTATGTTATTTCCGAAAAAAAAAAAGTATTTTGCTGATTTGTTCTTAATTGTATAGGTTCGGGGTCGTTTATGTTGATTAAAAAACTTTGAAGAGGTAACCGAGATGTCTGCTCAATGGTTTAGGCAACTTCTGAAACGAAACAACCAATGATCTCAAATACTATGTCCATGGATGCATTTAAATATTAAAGTTTGAAATTGATTGTTGAAGAACGTAACGGGGTAGTTTTAGTCATTTCGTTTATTTAAGGGATCAAATGCTTCTTAACCTTAATTAACCCTTTAGCCAAAAAAAAAAAAACATTAATACCAAAAAAAGGGATCAATTAGACGTTGAACAACTCACTTTTTTTCTTTTTTGACTTTTCAACGCAAGAAGAAACCTTTAAGGAAGCAGTAAATTTGTATTTCTGCACACCCTTGCAAGTTGCAACGTTTCCCATGCAAGGACAATAATTCATTTATCACTCCCCAAGGACAATAATTCATTTGTTGACATTTTTCTTAACCAAAAATAAAAACCATCTAGTAGATCTCTAGATCTGGTCTTCGACTCTTCGTGAGTGACTTCGAATACGACGACGACGAATCACACTTTCCCTGAGATTACTCTTCGCCTACTCTGTAAGTTTTTACTCTTCTCTTCTCCAAATTCACTACTCTTTCTTTTTGTTTTTAATTTTTTCTTCCTAGTGCTTCCATTAACTGAATTCGAAGCTCGAACATGTTTTTTATGGGATTTTGTCACTGAGTCTGCTGGTCCGTTTTGTTCGAAGCTGGAAATTGAGATTCAATTTTTTTTCAATTGTGCGTTTTTGTTCCTTAGTAAATTTCACTTCATATGACCATCGTAATGAGTGTCTAAGTCTATGTATAGCTCAAATTCTGGGGAATATAACTGGGAGATCATGAAATTAGTTTAGTTAAGAGGGTTCTTGTATAATCAATTCAAATATTTCATTTCTATTTCTTGACGACTTGCCATCATTCTAACACTTATCTCCCTTCTGATTCAGGCCGAGGTTGAACAAATTGCAGGATCGAAGCTTGGATTGGAAATAATGGAAGAATCTCTCTGGAGCAGCAAAGTCAAACACTTGGTAAATTAAATTGTTTAGAGTTGACGGATTTTCTCAGGACGTTTGTGTAAAAAGCAAACTGAATATCTACATCGTATTGTGATCTGCTGGAGGAAATTAACTTCTTTTCTTATAAAGATTATATCAGTTCTTTATAATGACTGCTATGTTTTCCTACTGTATCATTAGGCTCAAGACCAAGAGAACGAGATAGTAACTGAAGGTAGCGCCGTTGTGCATGGTGAGCCTTCTCAAGACTTCGGCCTATGCAATATCTAGCAATTTATCTTCTTGTTTTTCTTTATGTGGTTTATTCTTATGGTTTCTCTATCTTGTGCATTTTTTTTTCTAATTTAATGGGATTGGCTTTTCTTGCAGCTTGCTTACACTATTCCAGCTACTACAACGAGTATGAGTTTTCGTCCTCGGTGGAGACGGGTAATTTATCAGTTTTCTCTATTTTTTGTTTCTTTTTTACACTCTGGTTCTTTTTTTCAAATACTTCATCTTAATTTTGAATTGTTTGTTTCCTTTGGTCAGAGTTGGTAAAACATCATTGATAACCAAGTATATATTGGATTTGTGAATCTGTTGTTTGTTTTTCTTATTTTATCAATTTTTAATTTTTTAAAAAGATTTTGTGTCTTTCATTTAAGTTTGTTAAACCTGACATTTTGGTTGCGTATAATGAACCTCTGAAACTTGAGAAACGAATGGAGATTGATAATCAAATATGGAATTTGTAGGTAACAAAATTATATATGTGTGATCTCAAATGTTTTTTTTTTACTTTGGTGACTTTTTTATCCTTTCTTTTTGTTTTTTTGGAATGTTTTCTTTTTTAACTTACTGTGGTTATTTGACTAGTTAGACTTGTGTGTAAATCATTAATTCGGTATGACAACATACTTAAATTTATAGAGATCTGGATGAGTCTAAAATGATTAAAATAAATAAAAAATATCACTTTGACAATCAATTTTATAAAAACTATAGAATGTTATAATATGAGAGACTTTATACCATGCCACCGAAGTCGTCAATATGCCTTGTGAGATTGTCAAACGATGTTCAGTCGGTGAAATCATAGACAAGAACACAATAACACACTTGATCTTGTGGATAATCATGGAATGTATCTTTATGAAAAAGAAGCTAGTTTATTCATATATATATCAAGTTTTGACGTGTGTTCAGAATATGATATTGTTGTTGTTGATAATCATCATATTCCGAACATGCGTCAAAACTTGATATCTATATGAATAAACTAGTTTATTTTCATATTGATGCATTTCATGATTATCCACTAGATCAAGTGTGTTGTTGTGTTATTAAGTATGTTGTCATACTGAATTGATGATTCACACACAAGTCTACCTAATCAAATAACCACAATAAGTTAAAAATAAAACATTCCAAAAAAACGAAAATGAAAGATAAAAAATCATCAAAGTAAAAAAAAATACTTGAGATCACACATATATAATTTCATATTTGATTATCAATTTTCATTCGTTTCTCAAGTTTCAGAGGTTCATTATACGCAGGTAGAATGTCACGTTTGACAAACCTAAATGGAGGACACAAAATCTTTTTTAAAAAATAAAAATTGATAAAATAAGAGAAACAATCAAAAGATTCGCAAATCCAATACATAATTGGTTATCAGTGATGTTTTACCAACCCTGACTAAAGCAAACAAAAAATTCAAAATTAAGATGAAATATTTGAAAAAAAAACTAGAATGTCAAAGAGAAACAAGAAATAGAGAAAACTGATAAATTACCCGTCGTCACCGAGAACCAAAACTTGTAAACTCTTTGTAGTAGCTGAAATAGTGTAAACAAGTTGCAAGAAAACCCGTACTACTAGACTTCGTCTCTTCTCTGATTTTGCTTCATGTTTATGTCTGTATGAATCATTTTGCTTGAAATTCTGCTTCAAGAAGATTAAGATATACTTTTGCTCGTGCAACACACACTTGCGTCTAAATTCTAAGGAGTCCTGATTTCTTGTCAAGGAGGATGTTCTGTATTTAGCTTCATTGGTTCCATGTTCAACCGTTTTTGTTGTTGGGTAGTCCAGTGATATGATCTGCGTTAACAAGGAATGAATAAAGCTTTAGAGTGTACTCAGCCCAAAGTACCAAATATAATGGTAAATGTATCATCACCTTCGGCAAACATTTAGCAGAGAAAAGGAAAGAAACCAAGAGACAGAATAAGAATTTTTAGACAATATCTCTAAGCATTAATGAGCTAGGAAAACAAAACAAGTTAGGAATTTCAATGGTTATGTACCTTGAGAGATTGCCCAGATAGCTTTGATCTTCTCTGATTGAGCAGCATCCCTATTTTCAGCTCATCGTCTGGTTCAACTGCACATTTCCACATCAGACTCGATAGTTTCATCGTCATGTTTAGGAGATAAATTGGGTTTTGTCTCCTCCTTATCTCTGTTTATTCTGGTTTAGATTAATCTTTGTATAGTTATCCTTGTACATGTTGAATTGTGTCTTGGTTGTTGAATGTTTAACCAAATTTTTTTTCGCAATGTGTTTTTAGGCCTTACACTTAACCAGGAAAAAATAGCATTTCTTAACAGGCTTCTTCTCCATATAGAGACAACCTGATTTTGACTGATTAGAGAAACAAAAAATAAAAGCGATCCGATTCCACGGTGATGTACAACAAAAAGAGTAAAGACAATACAACAAAAGAGTAAAGACAATAAGTAACAGTTTCTGTTACTTTCCCAAGTACATATCTGTTTTTTTTTTCTTAAGTTCCATTCAGCCAAAAATCTGATAAATGAAGTATACACTATAGTATATAAGCTAAGAAGAAACTCAGCGTAGCCAGAGGGAGAAAAAAAAGCTAAGAAGAATTTCGGTGTAGCCAAATTCTGTAGCAAGAAAATAAACTGAGAAAATGCAAAGATTGGTCTGGACTGGTTACTGCAAATGAGATTAGGTTGCAGAGCTGAGAGAAGAACTTATGCATTCAGACATTGGTGTCCGACAATCTGTTGATGACTTCTTGTCTAAGCAATATGGCGATACGACCCTGAAGAAAAGAGTGAGAGATTTAACTTAGCTCAATAAACCGTTGATTGGTTTATTCTGTGAAGAATTGTTGTATACCTTTCTTTGCGTTTCTCTAAGAACCTAGCCAATGAAGCTTTGCGAGCCTGAGGTAAAGCCACTGCATAAGAAACAGAGCGAGATTGAAGCGGCAGCCACAAAAATAGCAGTAAGCTAGGGCGAATTTAGCATCAGGTACTTCATTTTACCTGTTTGAGCCATTACATTGGTAGAACAAGTAACTGGCACTGAACAAGTGATATGTGATGCATTAGTTTGGTTGTTGTGGTTTGTTGACGTAAAGCCTCTTGTTGCTTTCGCTGCTCCGAGTCCATTTGTGCTACTTCCAGCTTCAGGGCTAAGATAAGAGACTGTAGGCATGAAGCTAGGACGCATAGCTGAAGAATCAACAGAGGTACGAGCATGACGCATAGTTGATGAGTTTGAGGTGGTGCAAAGGCTTGAGGCATAGAGGAACCGTTTCCAGCTAGCAACATTATCGCCTTGGCCTGTGATGGAGGAATGATATTATTAAGCAAACGAGTGCCTTAATTTGCGGGGGAAAAAAAGAGAGAGACACATATACATATGAGGGAAAGTGATTGTGTTACCTTTTCAGGAGATATGTCATCAAAAACACAAACTGAACCGGCATAAAAGATGGTCAACTGATCAGGTGATCCTAGTGGCTTGGAAGAAGATCTGAAAGACAATAATAAAAACAGATTGACATATTGCTAAGTGTTTCATCTCGAACTCAAAATGCTACAATCATAAACAGACAGAATCACATCTCTGGTTTGTTGCAGTAGCCGCAGAACATTTGATATATATATGTTCCATTTTGCTGCAAGAGACTCATTACTGTCTATTAGTAGTCGTACAAGGGGAATAAACAAGGCCTTGATCTTGATGGACATGAAGGAACGTTACGGGAACCCAAGTATGGTTCTCTAAAAAACATCTCGAATCAAAATATTCTTTTATTTGTAATATTTAAAAGATTTATAAATTATATGAGTTTTTTTACATGTTTGAGCATATTTTATAGATGTGGATGATCCGGGAATTGTAACTCTAGCTCAAGGACTACGTACACGACACGACGAGAATTAAGTTTTTATAAAGATTAACTAACTTGACTCAAAAAGACGGTTGATGATGGAGCCAATGTGACTAGATATTTCAAGCGGTCGTTGCTTGGTAATTTCGAATGGTTAGCAAGATATATACAACTTCACAGTACTTTAATTAAGTTAGCTTATGTTATTTCCGAAAAAAAAAAAGTATTTTGCTGATTTGTTCTTAATTGTATAGGTTCGGGGTCGTTTATGTTGATTAAAAAACTTTGAAGAGGTAACCGAGATGTCTGCTCAATGGTTTAGGCAACTTCTGAAACGAAACAACCAATGATCTCAAATACTATGTCCATGGATGCATTTAAATATTAAAGTTTGAAATTGATTGTTGAAGAACGTAACGGGGTAGTTTTAGTCATTTCGTTTATTTAAGGGATCAAATGCTTCTTAACCTTAATTAACCCTTTAGCCAAAAAAAAAAAAACATTAATACCAAAAAAAGGGATCAATTAGACGTTGAACAACTCACTTTTTTTCTTTTTTGACTTTTCAACGCAAGAAGAAACCTTTAAGGAAGCAGTAAATTTGTATTTCTGCACACCCTTGCAAGTTGCAACGTTTCCCATGCAAGGACAATAATTCATTTATCACTCCCCAAGGACAATAATTCATTTGTTGACATTTTTCTTAACCAAAAATAAAAACCATCTAGTAGATCTCTAGATCTGGTCTTCGACTCTTCGTGAGTGACTTCGAATACGACGACGACGAATCACACTTTCCCTGAGATTACTCTTCGCCTACTCTGTAAGTTTTTACTCTTCTCTTCTCCAAATTCACTACTCTTTCTTTTTGTTTTTAATTTTTTCTTCCTAGTGCTTCCATTAACTGAATTCGAAGCTCGAACATGTTTTTTATGGGATTTTGTCACTGAGTCTGCTGGTCCGTTTTGTTCGAAGCTGGAAATTGAGATTCAATTTTTTTTCAATTGTGCGTTTTTGTTCCTTAGTAAATTTCACTTCATATGACCATCGTAATGAGTGTCTAAGTCTATGTATAGCTCAAATTCTGGGGAATATAACTGGGAGATCATGAAATTAGTTTAGTTAAGAGGGTTCTTGTATAATCAATTCAAATATTTCATTTCTATTTCTTGACGACTTGCCATCATTCTAACACTTATCTCCCTTCTGATTCAGGCCGAGGTTGAACAAATTGCAGGATCGAAGCTTGGATTGGAAATAATGGAAGAATCTCTCTGGAGCAGCAAAGTCAAACACTTGGTAAATTAAATTGTTTAGAGTTGACGGATTTTCTCAGGACGTTTGTGTAAAAAGCAAACTGAATATCTACATCGTATTGTGATCTGCTGGAGGAAATTAACTTCTTTTCTTATAAAGATTATATCAGTTCTTTATAATGACTGCTATGTTTTCCTACTGTATCATTAGGCTCAAGACCAAGAGAACGAGATAGTAACTGAAGGTAGCGCCGTTGTGCATGGTGAGCCTTCTCAAGACTTCGGCCTATGCAATATCTAGCAATTTATCTTCTTGTTTTTCTTTATGTGGTTTATTCTTATGGTTTCTCTATCTTGTGCATTTTTTTTTCTAATTTAATGGGATTGGCTTTTCTTGCAGCTTGCTTACACTATTCCAGCTACTACAACGAGTATGAGTTTTCGTCCTCGGTGGAGACGGGTAATTTATCAGTTTTCTCTATTTTTTGTTTCTTTTTTACACTCTGGTTCTTTTTTTCAAATACTTCATCTTAATTTTGAATTGTTTGTTTCCTTTGGTCAGAGTTGGTAAAACATCATTGATAACCAAGTATATATTGGATTTGTGAATCTGTTGTTTGTTTTTCTTATTTTATCAATTTTTAATTTTTTAAAAAGATTTTGTGTCTTTCATTTAAGTTTGTTAAACCTGACATTTTGGTTGCGTATAATGAACCTCTGAAACTTGAGAAACGAATGGAGATTGATAATCAAATATGGAATTTGTAGGTAACAAAATTATATATGTGTGATCTCAAATGTTTTTTTTTTACTTTGGTGACTTTTTTATCCTTTCTTTTTGTTTTTTTGGAATGTTTTCTTTTTTAACTTACTGTGGTTATTTGACTAGTTAGACTTGTGTGTAAATCATTAATTCGGTATGACAACATACTTAAATTTATAGAGATCTGGATGAGTCTAAAATGATTAAAATAAATAAAAAATATCACTTTGACAATCAATTTTATAAAAACTATAGAATGTTATAATATGAGAGACTTTATACCATGCCACCGAAGTCGTCAATATGCCTTGTGAGATTGTCAAACGATGTTCAGTCGGTGAAATCATAGACAAGAACACAATAACACACTTGATCTTGTGGATAATCATGGAATGTATCTTTATGAAAAAGAAGCTAGTTTATTCATATATATATCAAGTTTTGACGTGTGTTCAGAATATGATATTGTTGTTGTTGATAATCATCATATTCCGAACATGCGTCAAAACTTGATATCTATATGAATAAACTAGTTTATTTTCATATTGATGCATTTCATGATTATCCACTAGATCAAGTGTGTTGTTGTGTTATTAAGTATGTTGTCATACTGAATTGATGATTCACACACAAGTCTACCTAATCAAATAACCACAATAAGTTAAAAATAAAACATTCCAAAAAAACGAAAATGAAAGATAAAAAATCATCAAAGTAAAAAAAAATACTTGAGATCACACATATATAATTTCATATTTGATTATCAATTTTCATTCGTTTCTCAAGTTTCAGAGGTTCATTATACGCAGGTAGAATGTCACGTTTGACAAACCTAAATGGAGGACACAAAATCTTTTTTAAAAAATAAAAATTGATAAAATAAGAGAAACAATCAAAAGATTCGCAAATCCAATACATAATTGGTTATCAGTGATGTTTTACCAACCCTGACTAAAGCAAACAAAAAATTCAAAATTAAGATGAAATATTTGAAAAAAAAACTAGAATGTCAAAGAGAAACAAGAAATAGAGAAAACTGATAAATTACCCGTCGTCACCGAGAACCAAAACTTGTAAACTCTTTGTAGTAGCTGAAATAGTGTAAACAAGTTGCAAGAAAACCCGTACTACTAGACTTCGTCTCTTCTCTGATTTTGCTTCATGTTTATGTCTGTATGAATCATTTTGCTTGAAATTCTGCTTCAAGAAGATTAAGATATACTTTTGCTCGTGCAACACACACTTGCGTCTAAATTCTAAGGAGTCCTGATTTCTTGTCAAGGAGGATGTTCTGTATTTAGCTTCATTGGTTCCATGTTCAACCGTTTTTGTTGTTGGGTAGTCCAGTGATATGATCTGCGTTAACAAGGAATGAATAAAGCTTTAGAGTGTACTCAGCCCAAAGTACCAAATATAATGGTAAATGTATCATCACCTTCGGCAAACATTTAGCAGAGAAAAGGAAAGAAACCAAGAGACAGAATAAGAATTTTTAGACAATATCTCTAAGCATTAATGAGCTAGGAAAACAAAACAAGTTAGGAATTTCAATGGTTATGTACCTTGAGAGATTGCCCAGATAGCTTTGATCTTCTCTGATTGAGCAGCATCCCTATTTTCAGCTCATCGTCTGGTTCAACTGCACATTTCCACATCAGACTCGATAGTTTCATCGTCATGTTTAGGAGATAAATTGGGTTTTGTCTCCTCCTTATCTCTGTTTATTCTGGTTTAGATTAATCTTTGTATAGTTATCCTTGTACATGTTGAATTGTGTCTTGGTTGTTGAATGTTTAACCAAATTTTTTTTCGCAATGTGTTTTTAGGCCTTACACTTAACCAGGAAAAAATAGCATTTCTTAACAGGCTTCTTCTCCATATAGAGACAACCTGATTTTGACTGATTAGAGAAACAAAAAATAAAAGCGATCCGATTCCACGGTGATGTACAACAAAAAGAGTAAAGACAATACAACAAAAGAGTAAAGACAATAAGTAACAGTTTCTGTTACTTTCCCAAGTACATATCTGTTTTTTTTTTCTTAAGTTCCATTCAGCCAAAAATCTGATAAATGAAGTATACACTATAGTATATAAGCTAAGAAGAAACTCAGCGTAGCCAGAGGGAGAAAAAAAAGCTAAGAAGAATTTCGGTGTAGCCAAATTCTGTAGCAAGAAAATAAACTGAGAAAATGCAAAGATTGGTCTGGACTGGTTACTGCAAATGAGATTAGGTTGCAGAGCTGAGAGAAGAACTTATGCATTCAGACATTGGTGTCCGACAATCTGTTGATGACTTCTTGTCTAAGCAATATGGCGATACGACCCTGAAGAAAAGAGTGAGAGATTTAACTTAGCTCAATAAACCGTTGATTGGTTTATTCTGTGAAGAATTGTTGTATACCTTTCTTTGCGTTTCTCTAAGAACCTAGCCAATGAAGCTTTGCGAGCCTGAGGTAAAGCCACTGCATAAGAAACAGAGCGAGATTGAAGCGGCAGCCACAAAAATAGCAGTAAGCTAGGGCGAATTTAGCATCAGGTACTTCATTTTACCTGTTTGAGCCATTACATTGGTAGAACAAGTAACTGGCACTGAACAAGTGATATGTGATGCATTAGTTTGGTTGTTGTGGTTTGTTGACGTAAAGCCTCTTGTTGCTTTCGCTGCTCCGAGTCCATTTGTGCTACTTCCAGCTTCAGGGCTAAGATAAGAGACTGTAGGCATGAAGCTAGGACGCATAGCTGAAGAATCAACAGAGGTACGAGCATGACGCATAGTTGATGAGTTTGAGGTGGTGCAAAGGCTTGAGGCATAGAGGAACCGTTTCCAGCTAGCAACATTATCGCCTTGGCCTGTGATGGAGGAATGATATTATTAAGCAAACGAGTGCCTTAATTTGCGGGGGAAAAAAAGAGAGAGACACATATACATATGAGGGAAAGTGATTGTGTTACCTTTTCAGGAGATATGTCATCAAAAACACAAACTGAACCGGCATAAAAGATGGTCAACTGATCAGGTGATCCTAGTGGCTTGGAAGAAGATCTGAAAGACAATAATAAAAACAGATTGACATATTGCTAAGTGTTTCATCTCGAACTCAAAATGCTACAATCATAAACAGACAGAATCACATCTCTGGTTTGTTGCAGTAGCCGCAGAACATTTGATATATATATGTTCCATTTTGCTGCAAGAGACTCATTACTGTCTATTAGTAGTCGTACAAGGGGAATAAACAAGGCCTTGATCTTGATGGACATGAAGGAACGTTACGGGAACCCAAGTATGGTTCTCTAAAAAACATCTCGAATCAAAATATTCTTTTATTTGTAATATTTAAAAGATTTATAAATTATATGAGTTTTTTTACATGTTTGAGCATATTTTATAGATGTGGATGATCCGGGAATTGTAACTCTAGCTCAAGGACTACGTACACGACACGACGAGAATTAAGTTTTTATAAAGATTAACTAACTTGACTCAAAAAGACGGTTGATGATGGAGCCAATGTGACTAGATATTTCAAGCGGTCGTTGCTTGGTAATTTCGAATGGTTAGCAAGATATATACAACTTCACAGTACTTTAATTAAGTTAGCTTATGTTATTTCCGAAAAAAAAAAAGTATTTTGCTGATTTGTTCTTAATTGTATAGGTTCGGGGTCGTTTATGTTGATTAAAAAACTTTGAAGAGGTAACCGAGATGTCTGCTCAATGGTTTAGGCAACTTCTGAAACGAAACAACCAATGATCTCAAATACTATGTCCATGGATGCATTTAAATATTAAAGTTTGAAATTGATTGTTGAAGAACGTAACGGGGTAGTTTTAGTCATTTCGTTTATTTAAGGGATCAAATGCTTCTTAACCTTAATTAACCCTTTAGCCAAAAAAAAAAAAACATTAATACCAAAAAAAGGGATCAATTAGACGTTGAACAACTCACTTTTTTTCTTTTTTGACTTTTCAACGCAAGAAGAAACCTTTAAGGAAGCAGTAAATTTGTATTTCTGCACACCCTTGCAAGTTGCAACGTTTCCCATGCAAGGACAATAATTCATTTATCACTCCCCAAGGACAATAATTCATTTGTTGACATTTTTCTTAACCAAAAATAAAAACCATCTAGTAGATCTCTAGATCTGGTCTTCGACTCTTCGTGAGTGACTTCGAATACGACGACGACGAATCACACTTTCCCTGAGATTACTCTTCGCCTACTCTGTAAGTTTTTACTCTTCTCTTCTCCAAATTCACTACTCTTTCTTTTTGTTTTTAATTTTTTCTTCCTAGTGCTTCCATTAACTGAATTCGAAGCTCGAACATGTTTTTTATGGGATTTTGTCACTGAGTCTGCTGGTCCGTTTTGTTCGAAGCTGGAAATTGAGATTCAATTTTTTTTCAATTGTGCGTTTTTGTTCCTTAGTAAATTTCACTTCATATGACCATCGTAATGAGTGTCTAAGTCTATGTATAGCTCAAATTCTGGGGAATATAACTGGGAGATCATGAAATTAGTTTAGTTAAGAGGGTTCTTGTATAATCAATTCAAATATTTCATTTCTATTTCTTGACGACTTGCCATCATTCTAACACTTATCTCCCTTCTGATTCAGGCCGAGGTTGAACAAATTGCAGGATCGAAGCTTGGATTGGAAATAATGGAAGAATCTCTCTGGAGCAGCAAAGTCAAACACTTGGTAAATTAAATTGTTTAGAGTTGACGGATTTTCTCAGGACGTTTGTGTAAAAAGCAAACTGAATATCTACATCGTATTGTGATCTGCTGGAGGAAATTAACTTCTTTTCTTATAAAGATTATATCAGTTCTTTATAATGACTGCTATGTTTTCCTACTGTATCATTAGGCTCAAGACCAAGAGAACGAGATAGTAACTGAAGGTAGCGCCGTTGTGCATGGTGAGCCTTCTCAAGACTTCGGCCTATGCAATATCTAGCAATTTATCTTCTTGTTTTTCTTTATGTGGTTTATTCTTATGGTTTCTCTATCTTGTGCATTTTTTTTTCTAATTTAATGGGATTGGCTTTTCTTGCAGCTTGCTTACACTATTCCAGCTACTACAACGAGTATGAGTTTTCGTCCTCGGTGGAGACGGGTAATTTATCAGTTTTCTCTATTTTTTGTTTCTTTTTTACACTCTGGTTCTTTTTTTCAAATACTTCATCTTAATTTTGAATTGTTTGTTTCCTTTGGTCAGAGTTGGTAAAACATCATTGATAACCAAGTATATATTGGATTTGTGAATCTGTTGTTTGTTTTTCTTATTTTATCAATTTTTAATTTTTTAAAAAGATTTTGTGTCTTTCATTTAAGTTTGTTAAACCTGACATTTTGGTTGCGTATAATGAACCTCTGAAACTTGAGAAACGAATGGAGATTGATAATCAAATATGGAATTTGTAGGTAACAAAATTATATATGTGTGATCTCAAATGTTTTTTTTTTACTTTGGTGACTTTTTTATCCTTTCTTTTTGTTTTTTTGGAATGTTTTCTTTTTTAACTTACTGTGGTTATTTGACTAGTTAGACTTGTGTGTAAATCATTAATTCGGTATGACAACATACTTAAATTTATAGAGATCTGGATGAGTCTAAAATGATTAAAATAAATAAAAAATATCACTTTGACAATCAATTTTATAAAAACTATAGAATGTTATAATATGAGAGACTTTATACCATGCCACCGAAGTCGTCAATATGCCTTGTGAGATTGTCAAACGATGTTCAGTCGGTGAAATCATAGACAAGAACACAATAACACACTTGATCTTGTGGATAATCATGGAATGTATCTTTATGAAAAAGAAGCTAGTTTATTCATATATATATCAAGTTTTGACGTGTGTTCAGAATATGATATTGTTGTTGTTGATAATCATCATATTCCGAACATGCGTCAAAACTTGATATCTATATGAATAAACTAGTTTATTTTCATATTGATGCATTTCATGATTATCCACTAGATCAAGTGTGTTGTTGTGTTATTAAGTATGTTGTCATACTGAATTGATGATTCACACACAAGTCTACCTAATCAAATAACCACAATAAGTTAAAAATAAAACATTCCAAAAAAACGAAAATGAAAGATAAAAAATCATCAAAGTAAAAAAAAATACTTGAGATCACACATATATAATTTCATATTTGATTATCAATTTTCATTCGTTTCTCAAGTTTCAGAGGTTCATTATACGCAGGTAGAATGTCACGTTTGACAAACCTAAATGGAGGACACAAAATCTTTTTTAAAAAATAAAAATTGATAAAATAAGAGAAACAATCAAAAGATTCGCAAATCCAATACATAATTGGTTATCAGTGATGTTTTACCAACCCTGACTAAAGCAAACAAAAAATTCAAAATTAAGATGAAATATTTGAAAAAAAAACTAGAATGTCAAAGAGAAACAAGAAATAGAGAAAACTGATAAATTACCCGTCGTCACCGAGAACCAAAACTTGTAAACTCTTTGTAGTAGCTGAAATAGTGTAAACAAGTTGCAAGAAAACCCGTACTACTAGACTTCGTCTCTTCTCTGATTTTGCTTCATGTTTATGTCTGTATGAATCATTTTGCTTGAAATTCTGCTTCAAGAAGATTAAGATATACTTTTGCTCGTGCAACACACACTTGCGTCTAAATTCTAAGGAGTCCTGATTTCTTGTCAAGGAGGATGTTCTGTATTTAGCTTCATTGGTTCCATGTTCAACCGTTTTTGTTGTTGGGTAGTCCAGTGATATGATCTGCGTTAACAAGGAATGAATAAAGCTTTAGAGTGTACTCAGCCCAAAGTACCAAATATAATGGTAAATGTATCATCACCTTCGGCAAACATTTAGCAGAGAAAAGGAAAGAAACCAAGAGACAGAATAAGAATTTTTAGACAATATCTCTAAGCATTAATGAGCTAGGAAAACAAAACAAGTTAGGAATTTCAATGGTTATGTACCTTGAGAGATTGCCCAGATAGCTTTGATCTTCTCTGATTGAGCAGCATCCCTATTTTCAGCTCATCGTCTGGTTCAACTGCACATTTCCACATCAGACTCGATAGTTTCATCGTCATGTTTAGGAGATAAATTGGGTTTTGTCTCCTCCTTATCTCTGTTTATTCTGGTTTAGATTAATCTTTGTATAGTTATCCTTGTACATGTTGAATTGTGTCTTGGTTGTTGAATGTTTAACCAAATTTTTTTTCGCAATGTGTTTTTAGGCCTTACACTTAACCAGGAAAAAATAGCATTTCTTAACAGGCTTCTTCTCCATATAGAGACAACCTGATTTTGACTGATTAGAGAAACAAAAAATAAAAGCGATCCGATTCCACGGTGATGTACAACAAAAAGAGTAAAGACAATACAACAAAAGAGTAAAGACAATAAGTAACAGTTTCTGTTACTTTCCCAAGTACATATCTGTTTTTTTTTTCTTAAGTTCCATTCAGCCAAAAATCTGATAAATGAAGTATACACTATAGTATATAAGCTAAGAAGAAACTCAGCGTAGCCAGAGGGAGAAAAAAAAGCTAAGAAGAATTTCGGTGTAGCCAAATTCTGTAGCAAGAAAATAAACTGAGAAAATGCAAAGATTGGTCTGGACTGGTTACTGCAAATGAGATTAGGTTGCAGAGCTGAGAGAAGAACTTATGCATTCAGACATTGGTGTCCGACAATCTGTTGATGACTTCTTGTCTAAGCAATATGGCGATACGACCCTGAAGAAAAGAGTGAGAGATTTAACTTAGCTCAATAAACCGTTGATTGGTTTATTCTGTGAAGAATTGTTGTATACCTTTCTTTGCGTTTCTCTAAGAACCTAGCCAATGAAGCTTTGCGAGCCTGAGGTAAAGCCACTGCATAAGAAACAGAGCGAGATTGAAGCGGCAGCCACAAAAATAGCAGTAAGCTAGGGCGAATTTAGCATCAGGTACTTCATTTTACCTGTTTGAGCCATTACATTGGTAGAACAAGTAACTGGCACTGAACAAGTGATATGTGATGCATTAGTTTGGTTGTTGTGGTTTGTTGACGTAAAGCCTCTTGTTGCTTTCGCTGCTCCGAGTCCATTTGTGCTACTTCCAGCTTCAGGGCTAAGATAAGAGACTGTAGGCATGAAGCTAGGACGCATAGCTGAAGAATCAACAGAGGTACGAGCATGACGCATAGTTGATGAGTTTGAGGTGGTGCAAAGGCTTGAGGCATAGAGGAACCGTTTCCAGCTAGCAACATTATCGCCTTGGCCTGTGATGGAGGAATGATATTATTAAGCAAACGAGTGCCTTAATTTGCGGGGGAAAAAAAGAGAGAGACACATATACATATGAGGGAAAGTGATTGTGTTACCTTTTCAGGAGATATGTCATCAAAAACACAAACTGAACCGGCATAAAAGATGGTCAACTGATCAGGTGATCCTAGTGGCTTGGAAGAAGATCTGAAAGACAATAATAAAAACAGATTGACATATTGCTAAGTGTTTCATCTCGAACTCAAAATGCTACAATCATAAACAGACAGAATCACATCTCTGGTTTGTTGCAGTAGCCGCAGAACATTTGATATATATATGTTCCATTTTGCTGCAAGAGACTCATTACTGTCTATTAGTAGTCGTACAAGGGGAATAAACAAGGCCTTGATCTTGATGGACATGAAGGAACGTTACGGGAACCCAAGTATGGTTCTCTAAAAAACATCTCGAATCAAAATATTCTTTTATTTGTAATATTTAAAAGATTTATAAATTATATGAGTTTTTTTACATGTTTGAGCATATTTTATAGATGTGGATGATCCGGGAATTGTAACTCTAGCTCAAGGACTACGTACACGACACGACGAGAATTAAGTTTTTATAAAGATTAACTAACTTGACTCAAAAAGACGGTTGATGATGGAGCCAATGTGACTAGATATTTCAAGCGGTCGTTGCTTGGTAATTTCGAATGGTTAGCAAGATATATACAACTTCACAGTACTTTAATTAAGTTAGCTTATGTTATTTCCGAAAAAAAAAAAGTATTTTGCTGATTTGTTCTTAATTGTATAGGTTCGGGGTCGTTTATGTTGATTAAAAAACTTTGAAGAGGTAACCGAGATGTCTGCTCAATGGTTTAGGCAACTTCTGAAACGAAACAACCAATGATCTCAAATACTATGTCCATGGATGCATTTAAATATTAAAGTTTGAAATTGATTGTTGAAGAACGTAACGGGGTAGTTTTAGTCATTTCGTTTATTTAAGGGATCAAATGCTTCTTAACCTTAATTAACCCTTTAGCCAAAAAAAAAAAAACATTAATACCAAAAAAAGGGATCAATTAGACGTTGAACAACTCACTTTTTTTCTTTTTTGACTTTTCAACGCAAGAAGAAACCTTTAAGGAAGCAGTAAATTTGTATTTCTGCACACCCTTGCAAGTTGCAACGTTTCCCATGCAAGGACAATAATTCATTTATCACTCCCCAAGGACAATAATTCATTTGTTGACATTTTTCTTAACCAAAAATAAAAACCATCTAGTAGATCTCTAGATCTGGTCTTCGACTCTTCGTGAGTGACTTCGAATACGACGACGACGAATCACACTTTCCCTGAGATTACTCTTCGCCTACTCTGTAAGTTTTTACTCTTCTCTTCTCCAAATTCACTACTCTTTCTTTTTGTTTTTAATTTTTTCTTCCTAGTGCTTCCATTAACTGAATTCGAAGCTCGAACATGTTTTTTATGGGATTTTGTCACTGAGTCTGCTGGTCCGTTTTGTTCGAAGCTGGAAATTGAGATTCAATTTTTTTTCAATTGTGCGTTTTTGTTCCTTAGTAAATTTCACTTCATATGACCATCGTAATGAGTGTCTAAGTCTATGTATAGCTCAAATTCTGGGGAATATAACTGGGAGATCATGAAATTAGTTTAGTTAAGAGGGTTCTTGTATAATCAATTCAAATATTTCATTTCTATTTCTTGACGACTTGCCATCATTCTAACACTTATCTCCCTTCTGATTCAGGCCGAGGTTGAACAAATTGCAGGATCGAAGCTTGGATTGGAAATAATGGAAGAATCTCTCTGGAGCAGCAAAGTCAAACACTTGGTAAATTAAATTGTTTAGAGTTGACGGATTTTCTCAGGACGTTTGTGTAAAAAGCAAACTGAATATCTACATCGTATTGTGATCTGCTGGAGGAAATTAACTTCTTTTCTTATAAAGATTATATCAGTTCTTTATAATGACTGCTATGTTTTCCTACTGTATCATTAGGCTCAAGACCAAGAGAACGAGATAGTAACTGAAGGTAGCGCCGTTGTGCATGGTGAGCCTTCTCAAGACTTCGGCCTATGCAATATCTAGCAATTTATCTTCTTGTTTTTCTTTATGTGGTTTATTCTTATGGTTTCTCTATCTTGTGCATTTTTTTTTCTAATTTAATGGGATTGGCTTTTCTTGCAGCTTGCTTACACTATTCCAGCTACTACAACGAGTATGAGTTTTCGTCCTCGGTGGAGACGGGTAATTTATCAGTTTTCTCTATTTTTTGTTTCTTTTTTACACTCTGGTTCTTTTTTTCAA
Organism: Alliaria petiolata; assembly: GCA_020283515.1. NCBI lineage: Eukaryota > Viridiplantae > Streptophyta > Magnoliopsida > Brassicales > Brassicaceae > Alliaria > Alliaria petiolata. The sequence goes on along the minus strand of JAHZTW010000001.1, from coordinate 197,619,736 downwards.
ATACTTCATCTTAATTTTGAATTGTTTGTTTCCTTTGGTCAGAGTTGGTAAAACATCATTGATAACCAAGTATATATTGGATTTGTGAATCTGTTGTTTGTTTTTCTTATTTTATCAATTTTTAATTTTTTAAAAAGATTTTGTGTCTTTCATTTAAGTTTGTTAAACCTGACATTTTGGTTGCGTATAATGAACCTCTGAAACTTGAGAAACGAATGGAGATTGATAATCAAATATGGAATTTGTAGGTAACAAAATTATATATGTGTGATCTCAAATGTTTTTTTTTTACTTTGGTGACTTTTTTATCCTTTCTTTTTGTTTTTTTGGAATGTTTTCTTTTTTAACTTACTGTGGTTATTTGACTAGTTAGACTTGTGTGTAAATCATTAATTCGGTATGACAACATACTTAAATTTATAGAGATCTGGATGAGTCTAAAATGATTAAAATAAATAAAAAATATCACTTTGACAATCAATTTTATAAAAACTATAGAATGTTATAATATGAGAGACTTTATACCATGCCACCGAAGTCGTCAATATGCCTTGTGAGATTGTCAAACGATGTTCAGTCGGTGAAATCATAGACAAGAACACAATAACACACTTGATCTTGTGGATAATCATGGAATGTATCTTTATGAAAAAGAAGCTAGTTTATTCATATATATATCAAGTTTTGACGTGTGTTCAGAATATGATATTGTTGTTGTTGATAATCATCATATTCCGAACATGCGTCAAAACTTGATATCTATATGAATAAACTAGTTTATTTTCATATTGATGCATTTCATGATTATCCACTAGATCAAGTGTGTTGTTGTGTTATTAAGTATGTTGTCATACTGAATTGATGATTCACACACAAGTCTACCTAATCAAATAACCACAATAAGTTAAAAATAAAACATTCCAAAAAAACGAAAATGAAAGATAAAAAATCATCAAAGTAAAAAAAAATACTTGAGATCACACATATATAATTTCATATTTGATTATCAATTTTCATTCGTTTCTCAAGTTTCAGAGGTTCATTATACGCAGGTAGAATGTCACGTTTGACAAACCTAAATGGAGGACACAAAATCTTTTTTAAAAAATAAAAATTGATAAAATAAGAGAAACAATCAAAAGATTCGCAAATCCAATACATAATTGGTTATCAGTGATGTTTTACCAACCCTGACTAAAGCAAACAAAAAATTCAAAATTAAGATGAAATATTTGAAAAAAAAACTAGAATGTCAAAGAGAAACAAGAAATAGAGAAAACTGATAAATTACCCGTCGTCACCGAGAACCAAAACTTGTAAACTCTTTGTAGTAGCTGAAATAGTGTAAACAAGTTGCAAGAAAACCCGTACTACTAGACTTCGTCTCTTCTCTGATTTTGCTTCATGTTTATGTCTGTATGAATCATTTTGCTTGAAATTCTGCTTCAAGAAGATTAAGATATACTTTTGCTCGTGCAACACACACTTGCGTCTAAATTCTAAGGAGTCCTGATTTCTTGTCAAGGAGGATGTTCTGTATTTAGCTTCATTGGTTCCATGTTCAACCGTTTTTGTTGTTGGGTAGTCCAGTGATATGATCTGCGTTAACAAGGAATGAATAAAGCTTTAGAGTGTACTCAGCCCAAAGTACCAAATATAATGGTAAATGTATCATCACCTTCGGCAAACATTTAGCAGAGAAAAGGAAAGAAACCAAGAGACAGAATAAGAATTTTTAGACAATATCTCTAAGCATTAATGAGCTAGGAAAACAAAACAAGTTAGGAATTTCAATGGTTATGTACCTTGAGAGATTGCCCAGATAGCTTTGATCTTCTCTGATTGAGCAGCATCCCTATTTTCAGCTCATCGTCTGGTTCAACTGCACATTTCCACATCAGACTCGATAGTTTCATCGTCATGTTTAGGAGATAAATTGGGTTTTGTCTCCTCCTTATCTCTGTTTATTCTGGTTTAGATTAATCTTTGTATAGTTATCCTTGTACATGTTGAATTGTGTCTTGGTTGTTGAATGTTTAACCAAATTTTTTTTCGCAATGTGTTTTTAGGCCTTACACTTAACCAGGAAAAAATAGCATTTCTTAACAGGCTTCTTCTCCATATAGAGACAACCTGATTTTGACTGATTAGAGAAACAAAAAATAAAAGCGATCCGATTCCACGGTGATGTACAACAAAAAGAGTAAAGACAATACAACAAAAGAGTAAAGACAATAAGTAACAGTTTCTGTTACTTTCCCAAGTACATATCTGTTTTTTTTTTCTTAAGTTCCATTCAGCCAAAAATCTGATAAATGAAGTATACACTATAGTATATAAGCTAAGAAGAAACTCAGCGTAGCCAGAGGGAGAAAAAAAAGCTAAGAAGAATTTCGGTGTAGCCAAATTCTGTAGCAAGAAAATAAACTGAGAAAATGCAAAGATTGGTCTGGACTGGTTACTGCAAATGAGATTAGGTTGCAGAGCTGAGAGAAGAACTTATGCATTCAGACATTGGTGTCCGACAATCTGTTGATGACTTCTTGTCTAAGCAATATGGCGATACGACCCTGAAGAAAAGAGTGAGAGATTTAACTTAGCTCAATAAACCGTTGATTGGTTTATTCTGTGAAGAATTGTTGTATACCTTTCTTTGCGTTTCTCTAAGAACCTAGCCAATGAAGCTTTGCGAGCCTGAGGTAAAGCCACTGCATAAGAAACAGAGCGAGATTGAAGCGGCAGCCACAAAAATAGCAGTAAGCTAGGGCGAATTTAGCATCAGGTACTTCATTTTACCTGTTTGAGCCATTACATTGGTAGAACAAGTAACTGGCACTGAACAAGTGATATGTGATGCATTAGTTTGGTTGTTGTGGTTTGTTGACGTAAAGCCTCTTGTTGCTTTCGCTGCTCCGAGTCCATTTGTGCTACTTCCAGCTTCAGGGCTAAGATAAGAGACTGTAGGCATGAAGCTAGGACGCATAGCTGAAGAATCAACAGAGGTACGAGCATGACGCATAGTTGATGAGTTTGAGGTGGTGCAAAGGCTTGAGGCATAGAGGAACCGTTTCCAGCTAGCAACATTATCGCCTTGGCCTGTGATGGAGGAATGATATTATTAAGCAAACGAGTGCCTTAATTTGCGGGGGAAAAAAAGAGAGAGACACATATACATATGAGGGAAAGTGATTGTGTTACCTTTTCAGGAGATATGTCATCAAAAACACAAACTGAACCGGCATAAAAGATGGTCAACTGATCAGGTGATCCTAGTGGCTTGGAAGAAGATCTGAAAGACAATAATAAAAACAGATTGACATATTGCTAAGTGTTTCATCTCGAACTCAAAATGCTACAATCATAAACAGACAGAATCACATCTCTGGTTTGTTGCAGTAGCCGCAGAACATTTGATATATATATGTTCCATTTTGCTGCAAGAGACTCATTACTGTCTATTAGTAGTCGTACAAGGGGAATAAACAAGGCCTTGATCTTGATGGACATGAAGGAACGTTACGGGAACCCAAGTATGGTTCTCTAAAAAACATCTCGAATCAAAATATTCTTTTATTTGTAATATTTAAAAGATTTATAAATTATATGAGTTTTTTTACATGTTTGAGCATATTTTATAGATGTGGATGATCCGGGAATTGTAACTCTAGCTCAAGGACTACGTACACGACACGACGAGAATTAAGTTTTTATAAAGATTAACTAACTTGACTCAAAAAGACGGTTGATGATGGAGCCAATGTGACTAGATATTTCAAGCGGTCGTTGCTTGGTAATTTCGAATGGTTAGCAAGATATATACAACTTCACAGTACTTTAATTAAGTTAGCTTATGTTATTTCCGAAAAAAAAAAAGTATTTTGCTGATTTGTTCTTAATTGTATAGGTTCGGGGTCGTTTATGTTGATTAAAAAACTTTGAAGAGGTAACCGAGATGTCTGCTCAATGGTTTAGGCAACTTCTGAAACGAAACAACCAATGATCTCAAATACTATGTCCATGGATGCATTTAAATATTAAAGTTTGAAATTGATTGTTGAAGAACGTAACGGGGTAGTTTTAGTCATTTCGTTTATTTAAGGGATCAAATGCTTCTTAACCTTAATTAACCCTTTAGCCAAAAAAAAAAAAACATTAATACCAAAAAAAGGGATCAATTAGACGTTGAACAACTCACTTTTTTTCTTTTTTGACTTTTCAACGCAAGAAGAAACCTTTAAGGAAGCAGTAAATTTGTATTTCTGCACACCCTTGCAAGTTGCAACGTTTCCCATGCAAGGACAATAATTCATTTATCACTCCCCAAGGACAATAATTCATTTGTTGACATTTTTCTTAACCAAAAATAAAAACCATCTAGTAGATCTCTAGATCTGGTCTTCGACTCTTCGTGAGTGACTTCGAATACGACGACGACGAATCACACTTTCCCTGAGATTACTCTTCGCCTACTCTGTAAGTTTTTACTCTTCTCTTCTCCAAATTCACTACTCTTTCTTTTTGTTTTTAATTTTTTCTTCCTAGTGCTTCCATTAACTGAATTCGAAGCTCGAACATGTTTTTTATGGGATTTTGTCACTGAGTCTGCTGGTCCGTTTTGTTCGAAGCTGGAAATTGAGATTCAATTTTTTTTCAATTGTGCGTTTTTGTTCCTTAGTAAATTTCACTTCATATGACCATCGTAATGAGTGTCTAAGTCTATGTATAGCTCAAATTCTGGGGAATATAACTGGGAGATCATGAAATTAGTTTAGTTAAGAGGGTTCTTGTATAATCAATTCAAATATTTCATTTCTATTTCTTGACGACTTGCCATCATTCTAACACTTATCTCCCTTCTGATTCAGGCCGAGGTTGAACAAATTGCAGGATCGAAGCTTGGATTGGAAATAATGGAAGAATCTCTCTGGAGCAGCAAAGTCAAACACTTGGTAAATTAAATTGTTTAGAGTTGACGGATTTTCTCAGGACGTTTGTGTAAAAAGCAAACTGAATATCTACATCGTATTGTGATCTGCTGGAGGAAATTAACTTCTTTTCTTATAAAGATTATATCAGTTCTTTATAATGACTGCTATGTTTTCCTACTGTATCATTAGGCTCAAGACCAAGAGAACGAGATAGTAACTGAAGGTAGCGCCGTTGTGCATGGTGAGCCTTCTCAAGACTTCGGCCTATGCAATATCTAGCAATTTATCTTCTTGTTTTTCTTTATGTGGTTTATTCTTATGGTTTCTCTATCTTGTGCATTTTTTTTTCTAATTTAATGGGATTGGCTTTTCTTGCAGCTTGCTTACACTATTCCAGCTACTACAACGAGTATGAGTTTTCGTCCTCGGTGGAGACGGGTAATTTATCAGTTTTCTCTATTTTTTGTTTCTTTTTTACACTCTGGTTCTTTTTTTCAAATACTTCATCTTAATTTTGAATTGTTTGTTTCCTTTGGTCAGAGTTGGTAAAACATCATTGATAACCAAGTATATATTGGATTTGTGAATCTGTTGTTTGTTTTTCTTATTTTATCAATTTTTAATTTTTTAAAAAGATTTTGTGTCTTTCATTTAAGTTTGTTAAACCTGACATTTTGGTTGCGTATAATGAACCTCTGAAACTTGAGAAACGAATGGAGATTGATAATCAAATATGGAATTTGTAGGTAACAAAATTATATATGTGTGATCTCAAATGTTTTTTTTTTACTTTGGTGACTTTTTTATCCTTTCTTTTTGTTTTTTTGGAATGTTTTCTTTTTTAACTTACTGTGGTTATTTGACTAGTTAGACTTGTGTGTAAATCATTAATTCGGTATGACAACATACTTAAATTTATAGAGATCTGGATGAGTCTAAAATGATTAAAATAAATAAAAAATATCACTTTGACAATCAATTTTATAAAAACTATAGAATGTTATAATATGAGAGACTTTATACCATGCCACCGAAGTCGTCAATATGCCTTGTGAGATTGTCAAACGATGTTCAGTCGGTGAAATCATAGACAAGAACACAATAACACACTTGATCTTGTGGATAATCATGGAATGTATCTTTATGAAAAAGAAGCTAGTTTATTCATATATATATCAAGTTTTGACGTGTGTTCAGAATATGATATTGTTGTTGTTGATAATCATCATATTCCGAACATGCGTCAAAACTTGATATCTATATGAATAAACTAGTTTATTTTCATATTGATGCATTTCATGATTATCCACTAGATCAAGTGTGTTGTTGTGTTATTAAGTATGTTGTCATACTGAATTGATGATTCACACACAAGTCTACCTAATCAAATAACCACAATAAGTTAAAAATAAAACATTCCAAAAAAACGAAAATGAAAGATAAAAAATCATCAAAGTAAAAAAAAATACTTGAGATCACACATATATAATTTCATATTTGATTATCAATTTTCATTCGTTTCTCAAGTTTCAGAGGTTCATTATACGCAGGTAGAATGTCACGTTTGACAAACCTAAATGGAGGACACAAAATCTTTTTTAAAAAATAAAAATTGATAAAATAAGAGAAACAATCAAAAGATTCGCAAATCCAATACATAATTGGTTATCAGTGATGTTTTACCAACCCTGACTAAAGCAAACAAAAAATTCAAAATTAAGATGAAATATTTGAAAAAAAAACTAGAATGTCAAAGAGAAACAAGAAATAGAGAAAACTGATAAATTACCCGTCGTCACCGAGAACCAAAACTTGTAAACTCTTTGTAGTAGCTGAAATAGTGTAAACAAGTTGCAAGAAAACCCGTACTACTAGACTTCGTCTCTTCTCTGATTTTGCTTCATGTTTATGTCTGTATGAATCATTTTGCTTGAAATTCTGCTTCAAGAAGATTAAGATATACTTTTGCTCGTGCAACACACACTTGCGTCTAAATTCTAAGGAGTCCTGATTTCTTGTCAAGGAGGATGTTCTGTATTTAGCTTCATTGGTTCCATGTTCAACCGTTTTTGTTGTTGGGTAGTCCAGTGATATGATCTGCGTTAACAAGGAATGAATAAAGCTTTAGAGTGTACTCAGCCCAAAGTACCAAATATAATGGTAAATGTATCATCACCTTCGGCAAACATTTAGCAGAGAAAAGGAAAGAAACCAAGAGACAGAATAAGAATTTTTAGACAATATCTCTAAGCATTAATGAGCTAGGAAAACAAAACAAGTTAGGAATTTCAATGGTTATGTACCTTGAGAGATTGCCCAGATAGCTTTGATCTTCTCTGATTGAGCAGCATCCCTATTTTCAGCTCATCGTCTGGTTCAACTGCACATTTCCACATCAGACTCGATAGTTTCATCGTCATGTTTAGGAGATAAATTGGGTTTTGTCTCCTCCTTATCTCTGTTTATTCTGGTTTAGATTAATCTTTGTATAGTTATCCTTGTACATGTTGAATTGTGTCTTGGTTGTTGAATGTTTAACCAAATTTTTTTTCGCAATGTGTTTTTAGGCCTTACACTTAACCAGGAAAAAATAGCATTTCTTAACAGGCTTCTTCTCCATATAGAGACAACCTGATTTTGACTGATTAGAGAAACAAAAAATAAAAGCGATCCGATTCCACGGTGATGTACAACAAAAAGAGTAAAGACAATACAACAAAAGAGTAAAGACAATAAGTAACAGTTTCTGTTACTTTCCCAAGTACATATCTGTTTTTTTTTTCTTAAGTTCCATTCAGCCAAAAATCTGATAAATGAAGTATACACTATAGTATATAAGCTAAGAAGAAACTCAGCGTAGCCAGAGGGAGAAAAAAAAGCTAAGAAGAATTTCGGTGTAGCCAAATTCTGTAGCAAGAAAATAAACTGAGAAAATGCAAAGATTGGTCTGGACTGGTTACTGCAAATGAGATTAGGTTGCAGAGCTGAGAGAAGAACTTATGCATTCAGACATTGGTGTCCGACAATCTGTTGATGACTTCTTGTCTAAGCAATATGGCGATACGACCCTGAAGAAAAGAGTGAGAGATTTAACTTAGCTCAATAAACCGTTGATTGGTTTATTCTGTGAAGAATTGTTGTATACCTTTCTTTGCGTTTCTCTAAGAACCTAGCCAATGAAGCTTTGCGAGCCTGAGGTAAAGCCACTGCATAAGAAACAGAGCGAGATTGAAGCGGCAGCCATAAAAATAGCAGTAAGCTAGGGCGAATTTAGCATCAGGTACTTCATTTTACCTGTTTGAGCCATTACATTGGTAGAACAAGTAACTGGCACTGAACAAGTGATATGTGATGCATTAGTTTGGTTGTTGTGGTATGTTGACGTAAAGCCTCTTGTTGCTTTCGCTGCTCCGAGTCCATTTGTGCTACTTCCAGCTTCAGGGCTAAGATAAGAGACTGTAGGCATGAAGCTAGGACGCATAGCTGAAGAATCAACAGAGGTACGAGCATGATGGACCACTTGTTGATGAGTTTGAGGTGGTGAAAAGGCTTGAGGCATAGAGGAACCGTTTCCAGCTAGCAACATTATCGCCTTGGCTTGTGATGGAGGAATGATATTATTAAGCAAATGAGTGCCATAATTTGCGGGAAAAACAAAAAGAAAGAGACACATATACATATGAGGGAAAGTGATTGAGTTACCTTTTCAGGAGAGATGTCATCATAAACACAAACTGAACCGGCATAAAAGATGGTCAACTGAGCAGGTGAACCTAATGGCTTGGAAGAAGATCTGACAGACAATAATCTTTAGTCAACTAATTAAAGATACCTCTCTATACGAAAATACCATATTAGCTCCTTAAGCGGGAAGAGAGCAATAGGAGAAGAGGGGCATACCATTAAGAGTGTTGCGCAATCTTCTGCTCAAGCAAACTTTTATCAGCTCCGACAGCTTTGTCCACCTATTTGCCTTCTCTGATGAAGCAAAAGGTCGGTACGCTGCTAATGTTCCAAGGAGCAGCCACTTCGTTGGCCTCATCTATGTCAACTTTCAAGAAGACAACTCTCGGATGCTGCGTGGCCAGGTTTGAGAACAGAGGAGACATGTAACGACACGGTCCACACCATGTGGCTGTGAAGTATAGGATGAGCACGAGATGCTTTCTTTGCGGCATTTGTCTTTGCTTCTAGCTCGCTTGTCGAGTGGATGCTAATCACTTGTCCTGCATCATCAGGGAGAAATTAAAGATGGTTATCTCCTTTTTGACATGTAAAGTTTCATTTTGGTTTTAAGATACATGGGAGTTGCTTTTCTCACTGTGGATACAAATACAATGGGTCTCATACTTGTGATCAGCATATAAAACGCTGAGGAACTAGCGGAGAGGTGTCCTCACCAGGATTGTCTCAGAAGGGAAGGAGAGGTAGAGATACTCAACTCATCATCTGCACAAACTGAACAAGTTTATGCGACTCGAGCAAACGCTCACCTGTAAAGCATCGCAAATTGCAGCATTTGGCTTCTTAAGTATCAGAAACACAGTAGCTGGGGAATAACAACTACAGATATTCAGATGATCACCCACATTCGGTCGAAAAGAGGGAGGGAGAGGGTAAAAGAAAGTTACCTCTTGTGGCGTAGAGAATTGCTGAAGTGGGGTTTAGCATCATGATGGCTTTTGTTATATGATCTATAGCTTCGTTAAACTTTCCTGGATGCCGATAAGCATTAACGAAAGTAGGAAACCATGGGGAAAGTCTATGAACTAAGATAATTAAGAATCTCGATGGTTATGCACCGTTCGGAAATTGCCCCCAAAGCTTTGCTTTTCTCGGACTGAGCAGCATCTCTATTTTCATCCGTCACTTCAGCTGCAGGATCTCCCATCTAAGGAAAGAAAGTACATCAAACAATCATGGAAGATTTTGCATAGACTAGACAGAACCACCAGATAATATCCAAAGATCATAGCTACACCACATACCGGCTGAGGAGGCTCATTGTCTGGTTCAACAACATCAGAGTTGTCCAGTTCAACATCAGACTCGGCAATTTCATCAACGTGTTCAAAAGAGAAAGTGGGGTTTTGTGTCTGCCTTATCTTTTTCCTAAATTGTGGTTCATCAATCAGTGTGACATACAAAAGAACAATCGATCAACGTATATATATAGTCAACCTATTTTGGTCAAATCAATTCTCGCTGGTAACAACGAACCCAAATAGCCCAAACAAGAACAAAAAATGACAAGGAATTCATACCAAAATGTTTATCACCGCTTTAGCCATTGATGAACTCACAATCACCCAATTGACTAAGTGGGAGACATATAAAATCCATGAGGAAACAGAGATGACAAATTTATCCCAACAACAGGATTCAAGTGGAAATGATAGGATCCAAGAAACAAACATCGGGCCCGTGAAGAAATCTAAACCAAAACATGAGAGTTGCATAACAAGACATCTTACAGTGTTGTCAATCTTCGGAACTTGAGCTCCTAAGCTGTACGATAAGACGGGAACAAAACAACCATCGATCAGAAAATCAGACAAGGGTCGTGGAGAATCGAAGAATTCGATTTCAACTGCTCCACGAATCTTCTCAGCTCTGCTACATTACTCGCATCGCATCCATCACACCCCGCTTTTCTTCTACTCTCTCTAGTCTCTCGAAACAAAAGCAGAAAAAAAGCGTGAATCAGTGATGAGAACGAAACCTCCAGCTCCTAAGGATCGTACGGTGAGAATATGCCGGAGCACGGTGATAAGTGATAATCCTCCGATTTGGCTGATCGTACGGTGAGAATATGCCCGTTTTGAATAAAATATTTTAAACAAGTAAACAAATATTTGAAAATAAAATTGTGAAAAGAAAAAAAAATAAAAAATATATATAAAATTTATTTATTTTTATTTTTTATTTCATGTTGTTACTATTTTCATATAGAATTTTGATACAAATAGAAATTATTCTTTCCGAAACAAAATCTGTTTTATAGTGTCAAAATTTGATGGATAAACTTTAACACGTGTCACGATTATATTAATTAGCAAATTTGAAACATTAAGCTTTAAATAATAAGATTGTATATTTTTCTAAATTTGAGTTAATTTTATTTACATTTGTTTTTATTTCAGATTTACATTGAACTATATATATTTTTATTAAAATTTTCATTTTTTAATCATTTTATTTTTAGAATTATTATTTGATTATATAATTTTTTTAATCTAAATTTTTATTTACTAATATATTTTAACCATAATAAAAATAATATATTTTTCTTTATGGCGTCTTATTTATAAAACACAATTTTATTTTATTATTGTTTAACTTATATCATGATTGTGCATTTTAAGTCTCGCATAGATGTTATTCTTTGAATAAAAAAATCAAACATTTATTAAATTAAATAAATCATTTATGATTAAACAATTTTATTTTTTTATTGTTTAAGTTATATCATGATTGTGTGTTTTAAGTCTCAAATAATTGTTATTCTGTAAATAAAGAAACTAAACATTTATTAAAATCCAACTCTATATAATAAGATATATAAAAACAATAATGATTAAGTGAAGTAGAGGTTTTCTTCACATATATCTAAAAACAATACTAATTAAATGGTTTTGGTATATAAATAGAGTATCATGGAGACAATAATAGATGATCCATTTATCAAAACCTATATGGAGGATATGCTAAAGAAGGTGAGAACACAAAAGTTACCGAACCTGAGAAAGCCATACACAAAGATAGGGACTCAGTTCATATCAATAAAATTTGGCGTGTTAGAGAAAGAAATTATGGAGTTGCTGAGGTGGTTGTTTAGTGCTCCATTTATATTCAATGCTTGGATATGAGTGTGGGTTAAAAAGGTAATACTAAACTCGGTTGGTGATACTTAGAAAAAGTGACCTGAGTTTGGTTCTTCATTTATCAATCGCCTTATGTGGCACTGTCATCTCTCAGCAAGCAACTGTTCATTTCATCAATGGACACATCGATTCAACTGTCGAGTATCAACAGAACTTGGCGTGTCGGAGAAAGAAGTTATGGAATTTTTGAGGTGGTTGTTTAGTGCTCCATTTTTATTCATTGATGGATAATTGGATATGAGTGTGGGTTAAAAAAATAATAATAAACTCGGTTGGTGATACTAAGAAAAAGCGACCTGAGTTTGGTACTCCATTTATCAATTGCATTATGCTCTCAGCAAGCAACCGTTCATTTCATCAATGGACACATCGATTCGACTGTCGAGTATCAGCCACCTCAGCAACTCCATACCAAAACCATTTAATCAGTATTGTTTTTAGATTTATGTGAAGAAAACCACTACTTTACTTGCTTTTAGTTTTCTCTCAAACTCTGCAAAATCCTTTTTCTGATATGCTTCTATCGAACCTTTCATTGCCAAGATCCCATGGTCGTTTTCGTCCCTGTTTAGAGCAAACATCATCTCACGGCTGTGCCTGCATAGAGCCAACAAGAATCAGAATTTTTTTTTTTTTTTTTTTTTTTGTTGAAAATGAGTATACAATACAAATATTATGGAAATAAATTACGTCTCCATGTCAAATGGATCCAATTTTGACCCCATCATGTTTGCTTCGCAAAGCCAAATGAAAGAAAGCAAAGACAACCGAAATCAATTACTCTTAAGTAGTTTGGACAACCACAATACAAAAAGCAATATATTGGACAAGAAATGTTCACATGTCCTTAAAGTCACAACTAAAAAATACAAATTTACTTTATTCATCCATAAATTTCTTGTTTATTTACCTTTAAACCATGATATTAATCAAATGAACAGAGTGTATTACAGAGAAAAGTAAATAAAGATGAGAAGATAAAAGAAAACGTATTTTAGGCACTGTATACGTCTCTTGTTGCCAGCTTTACAATGCTTTATAAAAGCCTCACGGAACTCATAGGCAGCTTCTACCCACCGATGTTCTGCCACGTACATTTTTCGAGCACACTGGCGAGGTATACCAATGATCAAAAGAAAGTATGCAGCGAAAAATTGCAGAATCTCAAAAATAGTTATTTGTTGTTGAACTTACTTAACCTTACGATTATTGTTGTCATTTGTTCCAGTGTAGAGCAAAAATTCATTTGCATAAACCTCCAACAGCTTACTTACTTTATTCGGATCATTTGTTCCATCTTTCTTCTGACAGTATTTATGGTGATTGATTAGATTTCGAGGGTCTTACTACTTAGCATTCTCTGGATTACTGCTAACAACATCAGCAAACCAAGCAATTGCAGCTTCAGTTGCAACTTTGGCAGTAAGAAAGAAATCATTATGTATCAAGATCCAAAACGAAAAAGAACATTTTGTATCATAATACATGTTTACTAGAAACAGTGTCGGTCCAACGTTTTGGGATACCTTATGTAAATATAAAAAACGTATACGATCCAAAATTATAAATAGTAATAATATAAGAAAAAATTATATTAAAACTTCATATAACAACCCAATTTCATAAACCGTATTGAAAAAAAAAAAATTAGTGAAACAATATTTTATTGTTGAAATACAGCTCTCGTTACATTTTTGATTGTAAAACTATTCATTAAACTCTTGTAATCAAGTTTTTCAGCCATGTTTATTGAAGAAAAGCTCACCAACATTCATAATAAAATATTTCAAATATTACTATTAAAAAAAGATTTATAAATTTTTTTACATATAAATGTTGATGAAAGGCTAAATTAAAAAAAATTAACTAAAAATATTTTTCAAATTAGATACCCTAATCGTTGGTTCACTAGCTTATGATGGGCCGGGTCTGACTAGAAGATGTTCTTGTTCACCCAGTTCCTCAACGAGGGACTCGTATTCATCGTCATCCATATCAGCATCCACGCGCTATCAATATGTGCATTTCATTTTCAATGAATCGATGAATTTTCTATATTTGTTAAAATGTTATAAATAATTTATGGTTTATCTTTTCAAACTCTTTAACGATGTAGAGATTTTAAATCAATAAAATTCTTATATTCTCTTCAATATCAATATTAATTTTTGAATAAATTTATTATGTATTATGTGTACATTACTTTTCTCTATATCATTACATCTTAGGAGTAGTTGAAGATTAAACTCGACTTGAACGTTAGACTCTATTCAATTAAGTTTCTAGTGATAACTTAATTTCATTTTTTATGTAAATAATTTGAAAAACTTTAGCAGTGTAAATTAAAAAAACATAAATTGATTATCATTGGTCAGTAATTTCTATACTACATATTTGTGTGTTGTTCATGTTTTATTAATTTATTAGATAGCTTTTAATGTAAATATACATTTTACATAAAATAAAAATGATTCATGCTATTTTCTTATACACAATGTAACTTTATAAAAAAAACATGAAATAAAGACGGTTAACTACAAAATCCAAAAATAATTTGGTATCCAAAATAAAGAGAATATGTACAATAATCACCAAGTAACACATACAATATAGTCTCATCATGAACAAATACTTGTATTTGATATACTGTATGTGTTACTTGGTGATTATTGTACATATTCTCTTTATTTTTGGATTTTGTAGTTAACCGTCGTTATTTCATGTTTTTTTATAAAGTTACATTGTGTATAAAACATTGTAACCATAGATCAAAGTGAAACACGTATTTTTGTCTAATATGTGTTTTATATTCTGAATGGATCATGAAGTAAGAATTTATGTCATGTATTCATTTTCTTATTCTATAGATAGTTTCATCGTCATGTTTAGGAGATAAACTGGGTTTTGTCTCCTACTTATCTCGGTTTATTCTGGTTTAGAGTAATCTTTGTATAGTTATCCTTGTACATGTTGAATTGTGTCTTGGTTGTTGAATGTTTAACCAATTTCTTTTTTTTTTTTTGTCGCAATGTATTTTTAGGCCTTACACTTAACCAGGAAAAAATAGCATTTCTTAACAGGCTTCTCCACATAGAGACAACCTGATTTTGACTGATTAGAGAAACAAAAAATAAAAGCGATCCGATTCCACGGTATGAAAAATACAAATGCGAGCTTGAGTGATGTACACAACAAAAAGAGTAAAGACAATACAACAAAAGAGTAAAGACAATAAGTAACAGTTTCTGCTACTTTCTCAAGTACATATCTGATTTTTTCTCTGAAGTTCCATTCAGCCAAAAATCTGATAAATGAAGTATACACTATAGTGTATAAGCTAAGAAGAAACTCAGCGTAGCCAGAGGGGGAAAAAAAAGCTAAGAAGAATTTCGGTGTAGCCAAATTCTGTAGCAAGAAAATAAACTGAGAAAATGCAAAGATTGGTCTGGACTGGTTACTGCAAATGAGATTAGGTTGCAGAGCTGAGAGAAGAACTTATGCATTCAGACATTGGTGTCCGACAATCTGTTGATAACTTCTTGTCTAAGCAATATGGAGATACGACCCTGAAGAAAAGAGTGAGAGATTTAACTTAGCTCAGTAAACCGTTAATTTGTTTATTCTGTAAAGAATTGTTGTATACCTTTCTTTGCGTTTCTCTAAGAACCTAGCCAGGGAAGCTTTGCGAGCCTGAGGTAAAGCCACTGCATAAGAAACAGAACGAGATTGAAGCTTCAGCCACAAAAATAGCAGTAAGCTAGGGCGAATTTAGCATCAGGTACTTCATTTTACCTGTTTGAGCCATTACATTGGTAGAACAAGTAACTGGCACTGAACAATTGATATGTGATGCATTAGTTTGGTTGTTGACGTAAAGCCTCTTGTTGCTTTCGCTGCTCCGAGTCCATTTGTGCTGCTTCCAGCTT
This sequence comes from Alliaria petiolata, assembly GCA_020283515.1. NCBI lineage: Eukaryota > Viridiplantae > Streptophyta > Magnoliopsida > Brassicales > Brassicaceae > Alliaria > Alliaria petiolata. The sequence goes on along the minus strand of JAHZTW010000001.1, from coordinate 197,603,998 downwards.
CAGGGCTAAGATAAGAGACTGTAGGCATGAAGCTAGGACGCATAGCTGAAGAATCAACAGAGGTACGAGCATGACGCATAGTTGATGAGTTTGAGGTGGTGCAAAGGCTTGAGGCATAGAGGAACCGTTTCCAGCTAGCAACATTATCGCCTTGGCCTGTGATGGAGGAATGATATTATTAAGCAAACGAGTGCCTTAATTTGCGGGGGAAAAAAAGAGAGAGACACATATACATATGAGGGAAAGTGATTGTGTTACCTTTTCAGGAGATATGTCATCAAAAACACAAACTGAACCGGCATAAAAGATGGTCAACTGATCAGGTGATCCTAGTGGCTTGGAAGAAGATCTGAAAGACAATAATAAAAACAGATTGACATATTGCTAAGTGTTTCATCTCGAACTCAAAATGCTACAATCATAAACAGACAGAATCACATCTCTGGTTTGTTGCAGTAGCCGCAGAACATTTGATATATATATGTTCCATTTTGCTGCAAGAGACTCATTACTGTCTATTAGTAGTCGTACAAGGGGAATAAACAAGGCCTTGATCTTGATGGACATGAAGGAACGTTACGGGAACCCAAGTATGGTTCTCTAAAAAACATCTCGAATCAAAATATTCTTTTATTTGTAATATTTAAAAGATTTATAAATTATATGAGTTTTTTTACATGTTTGAGCATATTTTATAGATGTGGATGATCCGGGAATTGTAACTCTAGCTCAAGGACTACGTACACGACACGACGAGAATTAAGTTTTTATAAAGATTAACTAACTTGACTCAAAAAGACGGTTGATGATGGAGCCAATGTGACTAGATATTTCAAGCGGTCGTTGCTTGGTAATTTCGAATGGTTAGCAAGATATATACAACTTCACAGTACTTTAATTAAGTTAGCTTATGTTATTTCCGAAAAAAAAAAAGTATTTTGCTGATTTGTTCTTAATTGTATAGGTTCGGGGTCGTTTATGTTGATTAAAAAACTTTGAAGAGGTAACCGAGATGTCTGCTCAATGGTTTAGGCAACTTCTGAAACGAAACAACCAATGATCTCAAATACTATGTCCATGGATGCATTTAAATATTAAAGTTTGAAATTGATTGTTGAAGAACGTAACGGGGTAGTTTTAGTCATTTCGTTTATTTAAGGGATCAAATGCTTCTTAACCTTAATTAACCCTTTAGCCAAAAAAAAAAAAACATTAATACCAAAAAAAGGGATCAATTAGACGTTGAACAACTCACTTTTTTTCTTTTTTGACTTTTCAACGCAAGAAGAAACCTTTAAGGAAGCAGTAAATTTGTATTTCTGCACACCCTTGCAAGTTGCAACGTTTCCCATGCAAGGACAATAATTCATTTATCACTCCCCAAGGACAATAATTCATTTGTTGACATTTTTCTTAACCAAAAATAAAAACCATCTAGTAGATCTCTAGATCTGGTCTTCGACTCTTCGTGAGTGACTTCGAATACGACGACGACGAATCACACTTTCCCTGAGATTACTCTTCGCCTACTCTGTAAGTTTTTACTCTTCTCTTCTCCAAATTCACTACTCTTTCTTTTTGTTTTTAATTTTTTCTTCCTAGTGCTTCCATTAACTGAATTCGAAGCTCGAACATGTTTTTTATGGGATTTTGTCACTGAGTCTGCTGGTCCGTTTTGTTCGAAGCTGGAAATTGAGATTCAATTTTTTTTCAATTGTGCGTTTTTGTTCCTTAGTAAATTTCACTTCATATGACCATCGTAATGAGTGTCTAAGTCTATGTATAGCTCAAATTCTGGGGAATATAACTGGGAGATCATGAAATTAGTTTAGTTAAGAGGGTTCTTGTATAATCAATTCAAATATTTCATTTCTATTTCTTGACGACTTGCCATCATTCTAACACTTATCTCCCTTCTGATTCAGGCCGAGGTTGAACAAATTGCAGGATCGAAGCTTGGATTGGAAATAATGGAAGAATCTCTCTGGAGCAGCAAAGTCAAACACTTGGTAAATTAAATTGTTTAGAGTTGACGGATTTTCTCAGGACGTTTGTGTAAAAAGCAAACTGAATATCTACATCGTATTGTGATCTGCTGGAGGAAATTAACTTCTTTTCTTATAAAGATTATATCAGTTCTTTATAATGACTGCTATGTTTTCCTACTGTATCATTAGGCTCAAGACCAAGAGAACGAGATAGTAACTGAAGGTAGCGCCGTTGTGCATGGTGAGCCTTCTCAAGACTTCGGCCTATGCAATATCTAGCAATTTATCTTCTTGTTTTTCTTTATGTGGTTTATTCTTATGGTTTCTCTATCTTGTGCATTTTTTTTTCTAATTTAATGGGATTGGCTTTTCTTGCAGCTTGCTTACACTATTCCAGCTACTACAACGAGTATGAGTTTTCGTCCTCGGTGGAGACGGGTAATTTATCAGTTTTCTCTATTTTTTGTTTCTTTTTTACACTCTGGTTCTTTTTTTCAAATACTTCATCTTAATTTTGAATTGTTTGTTTCCTTTGGTCAGAGTTGGTAAAACATCATTGATAACCAAGTATATATTGGATTTGTGAATCTGTTGTTTGTTTTTCTTATTTTATCAATTTTTAATTTTTTAAAAAGATTTTGTGTCTTTCATTTAAGTTTGTTAAACCTGACATTTTGGTTGCGTATAATGAACCTCTGAAACTTGAGAAACGAATGGAGATTGATAATCAAATATGGAATTTGTAGGTAACAAAATTATATATGTGTGATCTCAAATGTTTTTTTTTTACTTTGGTGACTTTTTTATCCTTTCTTTTTGTTTTTTTGGAATGTTTTCTTTTTTAACTTACTGTGGTTATTTGACTAGTTAGACTTGTGTGTAAATCATTAATTCGGTATGACAACATACTTAAATTTATAGAGATCTGGATGAGTCTAAAATGATTAAAATAAATAAAAAATATCACTTTGACAATCAATTTTATAAAAACTATAGAATGTTATAATATGAGAGACTTTATACCATGCCACCGAAGTCGTCAATATGCCTTGTGAGATTGTCAAACGATGTTCAGTCGGTGAAATCATAGACAAGAACACAATAACACACTTGATCTTGTGGATAATCATGGAATGTATCTTTATGAAAAAGAAGCTAGTTTATTCATATATATATCAAGTTTTGACGTGTGTTCAGAATATGATATTGTTGTTGTTGATAATCATCATATTCCGAACATGCGTCAAAACTTGATATCTATATGAATAAACTAGTTTATTTTCATATTGATGCATTTCATGATTATCCACTAGATCAAGTGTGTTGTTGTGTTATTAAGTATGTTGTCATACTGAATTGATGATTCACACACAAGTCTACCTAATCAAATAACCACAATAAGTTAAAAATAAAACATTCCAAAAAAACGAAAATGAAAGATAAAAAATCATCAAAGTAAAAAAAAATACTTGAGATCACACATATATAATTTCATATTTGATTATCAATTTTCATTCGTTTCTCAAGTTTCAGAGGTTCATTATACGCAGGTAGAATGTCACGTTTGACAAACCTAAATGGAGGACACAAAATCTTTTTTAAAAAATAAAAATTGATAAAATAAGAGAAACAATCAAAAGATTCGCAAATCCAATACATAATTGGTTATCAGTGATGTTTTACCAACCCTGACTAAAGCAAACAAAAAATTCAAAATTAAGATGAAATATTTGAAAAAAAAACTAGAATGTCAAAGAGAAACAAGAAATAGAGAAAACTGATAAATTACCCGTCGTCACCGAGAACCAAAACTTGTAAACTCTTTGTAGTAGCTGAAATAGTGTAAACAAGTTGCAAGAAAACCCGTACTACTAGACTTCGTCTCTTCTCTGATTTTGCTTCATGTTTATGTCTGTATGAATCATTTTGCTTGAAATTCTGCTTCAAGAAGATTAAGATATACTTTTGCTCGTGCAACACACACTTGCGTCTAAATTCTAAGGAGTCCTGATTTCTTGTCAAGGAGGATGTTCTGTATTTAGCTTCATTGGTTCCATGTTCAACCGTTTTTGTTGTTGGGTAGTCCAGTGATATGATCTGCGTTAACAAGGAATGAATAAAGCTTTAGAGTGTACTCAGCCCAAAGTACCAAATATAATGGTAAATGTATCATCACCTTCGGCAAACATTTAGCAGAGAAAAGGAAAGAAACCAAGAGACAGAATAAGAATTTTTAGACAATATCTCTAAGCATTAATGAGCTAGGAAAACAAAACAAGTTAGGAATTTCAATGGTTATGTACCTTGAGAGATTGCCCAGATAGCTTTGATCTTCTCTGATTGAGCAGCATCCCTATTTTCAGCTCATCGTCTGGTTCAACTGCACATTTCCACATCAGACTCGATAGTTTCATCGTCATGTTTAGGAGATAAATTGGGTTTTGTCTCCTCCTTATCTCTGTTTATTCTGGTTTAGATTAATCTTTGTATAGTTATCCTTGTACATGTTGAATTGTGTCTTGGTTGTTGAATGTTTAACCAAATTTTTTTTCGCAATGTGTTTTTAGGCCTTACACTTAACCAGGAAAAAATAGCATTTCTTAACAGGCTTCTTCTCCATATAGAGACAACCTGATTTTGACTGATTAGAGAAACAAAAAATAAAAGCGATCCGATTCCACGGTGATGTACAACAAAAAGAGTAAAGACAATACAACAAAAGAGTAAAGACAATAAGTAACAGTTTCTGTTACTTTCCCAAGTACATATCTGTTTTTTTTTTCTTAAGTTCCATTCAGCCAAAAATCTGATAAATGAAGTATACACTATAGTATATAAGCTAAGAAGAAACTCAGCGTAGCCAGAGGGAGAAAAAAAAGCTAAGAAGAATTTCGGTGTAGCCAAATTCTGTAGCAAGAAAATAAACTGAGAAAATGCAAAGATTGGTCTGGACTGGTTACTGCAAATGAGATTAGGTTGCAGAGCTGAGAGAAGNTCTACTATTGGCGCAAAAGGGCAGCTCCAGGCTGGTCCGGTTACGTCACCGGATATAGTCGGTCAAAAGGCACGTGCATCGTCGTGCAGTGCGATTTCTGCGTGTGGCGTTTCTTTTGGTGGCTCGACACGTGTCGTGGCACGTGCATTATTTTATGTACCCGCGTCACTAGCTGCCAGTCGATTTTTTAATAACGTGAATGATTCACGAGATGCGAAGCGGCAGTTTCAATTAATTTACTTTATTTTTATTCAATAACAAAAAAAAAAAAACGAAATTGTCGACCGACGCGCGAAACGGATCGCGTGAGTTGTTAACGCGTTGGTTTCTAAAAACTTAAAACCTTTTTAAAAATCTAATTACTATTAGTACTTTCCTGCACGTTCTCTATGACCGATATAAACATTTGCACGTTGATTTTTTTTTTTTTGGCGAAAAAACTATATATTCTCTGTATTTTATATACCAAATTCACCGGATAGTATACTAATATAATACACCATGTGATTATGCCAATACTCTGATATTCTGTCACTTTAAAACTAGTATTATTTTTGTCAGTGTACTTCGTTAATATTATATATGTTCCTGAGTTAAATTAATACTATATATGTTGCTTAAACTATATACTTGTATTAATGAAATTATTGGTACCAAAGAAAAATATTTTTTATCTAAATAATACTAAAGTGACTCGTTGACATCGTTTTGTGGTGTACTTATAGATGCATGTGGTCCGGGGGAGGAAATTACGCCATTTCGTGCGTCACTTTCTTGTTAATTTAGTAAAATTATACTTACTAAATAATGTTATGAATTGGTTTTATAATAAAGATGTAAAATTAAGGAGAGAAAGAAGAGAGAGAAAGAAGAAAGCAGTCACTGTATCGCGTTTCCTCCTTTCCCTGCCGTAGGTTGGCCTTTCGCCGGCCGACGAGAAAGTCATCATGACGAAGAAAAAGAAACCCCCTTTCGCTCCCTCGCTTGTTGCCCCTTATCTTCCTCGCTCCACTGTCACCTCCGCCTCGGGTAAGCTTCTGGAAAGGTGTCTATGGTCTGCCAGATCTGCTGCTCGGAAGAGTAAGGCCTCGGCCTCCTGTCCTCCGGTGGTGAAATCGGCTCTCCACGGGTCTTTTCCGTTGGCTTTCCCACCGAATTCTCCGCCGATTTCTCCGTAAGAGCTTGGTGCATCTTCCTCGGGATGCGCGCCTAGATCGGGTAATCTGGCTGCTCAATCCGTCGAGGTTGTTCCTTCTCAGGGCTTGCACCCTGCTTCTCCGTTGGCTTCTGCACCTGTTGTGGCTCCTCCAAGGGCAGCTCCTCAGGCTGTTAAGGGTTTGATACCTTCTCCACCAGAAGGAAAATGGTCTAATCTCTTCAAAGACTCGACCTCGCTTCAGAGTATTGGTACTCCCACCACTCATGTTTCCGGAGTTCCGTTCATCTTTATCCCCGACGAGAATCTTGAAGCTGCTAAGGAAGAGTTCAAGGACTTCATCTTTGCTCAGTTCCATGGTCACCCGCCAGAAATGGGTAGGGTTATTGGGGTAATCAACGCTATCTGGGCTCGTTCGGGGCCGAGAATCTATGTTCATCGCATTGGTCCGGGAAGTTACCTTTTGCGTGTGCCCAATCCACGTACTAGAGCAATCCTCCTGAGCAGAAACTTATGGAATATAGCTGGCCATCCTATGTGTGTGGCTCAATGGAGCCCGGATTTCACTCCCGAGAAGCCTCCTCTTACTAAAGCACAGGTCATGGTAAAATTCAGGAGAATTCCATATTTGTTCTTCAACAAAGACAGCTTGGGTCGTATTGCCTTGGGAGTGGGTGAGCCAAAAGCTCTATCTCCTGAAACAGCGCGGAAGGAAACGTTTGAAGTTGCAAAGATTTTAGTGAAAGTGGATCTTATGAAGGAGCTCCCTACAAAGCTTATCTCTGGATTAAGTAACGGAAAAGAATTTGAAGTTAGTGTGACATATCCATGGTTGCCCCCCAAGTGTGGGGAGTGTGGAGACTTTGGTCATGTTAGCACGCATTGCCTGAGGAAGCCGCCACCAAAAAAGTCTGGGAGGAAACCTCAATCCCGCTCTAGAAGTCCGTCTCGAAGCAAGGGCAAGGGCAGGGGAACAGCCAGATCTCGGCAGGGTAGATCGAATTCAAGGTCAAAATCAAAAGTTAAACGACCCAGCCGCTCCGCAGCCTCTTCGCCAAAGGGTTCGCAAGTGAGCTCGTTTAACTCGCCCTCAAAAACAAAGGGACAGGGGGCTAAATCTGAGGAGGTCCCCGTAGTGTCAGAATGTTCTTCAGGTGCTACTGCAGGTCTGCTTGAACAGGAAATCACAATCAAGCATGTGCCTCCCAAAGATGCATCGGCAGCATTGGTTGCAGTTTGTAAGGAGAACCCTTTCTTCCTGGTTACACGCAGGAAGAGTGGCCGTAAAGTCACTAAATCCCTTTAACTTCCCGGTTATATATGTTTTTTGTATGGAACATAAGAGGGCTAAATAGCCAGTCAAGGCAGGATATGACTAAGGCCTGGATTAATAGCCATAGGCCTCTTTTTGGTGCGTTTACGGAGACGCATATTCAACCAACAAATTCTAGGCGAATCGAGAATGCTATCCCTAGGGGTTGGCACTATCACGGTAACTTCGCTTCTCACCCTACAGCTCGTATTGTTGTGGTTTGGGATCCTCGGGTGTCTGTAATGATCTACCAGGAGTCAGCTCAGCTTATTACGTGTGGTGTTTTCCTAGAAGCGGAGAACGTTAGTATCACCGTTTCGTTTGTATACGGTTGCAATCTTCAAGATCAGAGAGGTTCCCTCTGGTCCGAGTTGGAGGCTCTGGGTACATCCTCTCCACTTTCATGTCATCCATGGGCAGTGGCAGGAGATTTTAACCAAATTATGAGAACTTCTCAGCACTCAAATTATCTAGTTCAAGAGGTCGACACTTCGGGCATTGACGACTTCAATCTAGCTATGCAGGTGGCAAACTTGTTTGAGGCTCCTTCGAAGGGCCTAACCTTCTCATGGTGGAATAAGCATGAACAAGATCTGGTGTCCAAGAGGATAGATCATGCTTTAATAAATGAGTTTTGGGCTACGAAGTTCCCGGACGCTTTCTCAGAGCTTTTGGATCCTTTGCAGTCAGACCACGCTCCTATCCTGTTTACGATGCCGTCGTTGACGAGAAGAGTTTGTAAGCCATTTCGGTTCTTCTGCCATGTTGTAGATCACCCCGAGTACCCTGATGTTGTTGCTGAATCATGGAACCCGGGAGCTATCACAGGCTCTGCTCAATTTAAGCTTTTGAGATGTCTAAAATTGTTGAAGCCAGCTCTTAGGCGTATTAACAGGAATCATTTCAGTGGCCTTTCGCAGAGAGTAAAGGAACAAGAAAGGATAACTACTGGGTTGCAGCGACTGATGCTCTCTTCCCTATGATGGCTTCCGATCACAAAGGTGGAACGCGTTGCTTAAAGCTGAAGAAAAGTTCTATAGGCAAAAATCGAGGGTGAAGTGGATGCATTTGGGTGATCGGAATACATCATTCTACCACAAGACCGTCACCTTAAGGCTATCACAGAATCATATATACTTCCTTAAAGATGAGCAAGGCCAGAAGATAGTCTCTCCCTCTGACCTCAAGGATCATGCTGCTGCTTACTTCAAGTCTATCTTTGGCTCCACAGATATGTCTCTCTCTCCGGTAGCTATTGAGACTCTCCAAGAATTGCTCCCTTTCAGGTGCTCGGACAGCCAAGTTATTACTCTCCAGCAGCCTGTTCTAGAGGAGGAAATTGTCAGGACTCTGTTTGCAATGCCTCGGGATAAGTGCCCTGGGCCTGACGGGTTTCCTGTTGAATTCTTCAGAGCGTCTTGGACTCGGGTTGGACCAGAAGTGGTAGATGCTGTCCAGGAGTTTTTCAGAAATGGTCGCCTACTAAAGGACCTAAACACAACATTTATCGCTCTCATCCCCAAAACAGTTGGGGCATGCTCTCTGGGTGACTACAGGCCGATCAGCTGCTGTAACCTGGTATACAAGATCATCTCGAAAACCATTGCAAATAGACTCAAGCCAATCTTGCAGTAATGTAACTCTCCAAACCAAGCGGCTTTTCAGAAGGTCAAGAGCTTGGGGGAAAACGTCCTACTTTCAACGGAATTAATCAGGAAGTATCAAAATAGTAACTGCCCTAGAGCTTCAATGCTGAAGGTTGATATAAGGAAGGCTTTCGACACGGTTTGTTGGGACTTTGTAAGCATGATCCTGGAGGCGCAAAACTTTCCACCTTTGTTCAGAGAATGGATCAAGCAGTGCTACTCCACGGCTAAGTTCTCCATTCTCATAAACGGGGAGCCGGCGGGTTTCTTTGAGGGGAAGAGGGGTCTGCGGCAAGGAGACCCGTTGTCTCCATACTTATTCATTATGATCATGGAGGCTCTCTCTCGTTTGCTGGACTCGGCGGCAAGCGCGGGTACTTTCTCGCTCCATCCACAATGTGAAAATCCTATGATAACTCATTTGCTATTTGCAGATGATTTACTTGTTTTCAGCGATGGATCTCGCACCTCTATGGAAGGGATAAGTGGTGTTTTGAGGGAGTTCAAAGTTATGTCGGGGCTTGACATGAATGCTGCAAAATCAGAGATCTTCTTCAGCGGTATCTCTGATTTGGAGGCAGATGGAATAAGCACAGCTCTGGGGATCAAGATAGGCAGCTTCCCATCGAGGTATCTGGGTTTACCATTGAGTTCTCAGAGGCTAACCTTCAGCGTTCTTCAGCCGTTCCTTGAGAAAATCACAGGGAAACTACACTCTTGGACGGCAAAATTTCTCTCCTTCGCCGGGAAAATAAAGCTAATAGCATCGGTGATATACGGCATGGTAAACTTCTGGAGCCAAGTGTACATGCTGCCTAAACAGTTTTATGCTAAAGTCGACTCCCTCTGCTCAGCTTTCCTGTGGAAAAATAGCACTCAATTAGCGGCTGGTGCTAGAGTCGCTTGGAAAGAAGTTTGCAAACCAAAAAGTGAAGGTGGTTTGGGTATTCGTGTTTTGGAGGATTTCGAAGTAGTTTTCAGACTCAAGCAAGTCTGGAATCTCTTTGCAAATGCAGGTTCTTTGTGGGTGGCTTGGGTCAAAGGGAACATTTTCAATAGGAAGAGTTTTTGGGAAACTTCAGACTCAAGCAGGTTGCCTAAAGCTATAAGAAGCATGATTCAGTTGAAGCCTATGCTATCTACGTTTCTAAATTGTGAGGTTAGAGACGGCTTATCGGCTTCTTTTTGGTGGGACTGTTGGACAGAGTTCGGGCCCTTGATCGATTATGTCGGAACCTCTGGTCCGAGTCTACTAAGACTCAGACTGGATGCAAAAGTGGCTGATGCAGTTGGGCAAGGAAGTTGGATTATGCCAAGTGCTAGATCCGATGAAATTCAGAATTTGCAAATCTTGTTGTCAAATGTCCCTCCACCGGATGCAGCTCAGGGTAAGGACATTTATCTTTGGAGATCTCCCTCAGGCTCGTTTACTATTCGTTTCTCTTCCAAAGGCACATGGGAGCAGCTTCGTGTGGCCTCTCCATCGGTTCGTTGGGCTAAGATGGTCTGGTTTCACGAAGCCATTCTGCGGGCTTCTTTCATTCTTTGGCTAGTCTTCCTGAGACGTTTGCCTACAAGGGACAGACTGCGGAGATGGGGTATGGATGTTCCTCAGGTTTGTCCTCTCTGTTCTACGCATGAAGAAACTCACGACCACCTGTTCTTCTGCTGTGCTTTCTCCAACGCCGCTTGGCAGGCTTTCGCTTCCCGGATATCACCTTCAAACTCTCCATCGATTCTTGAAGGAATATTGGACACTTTGTTGGCTCCGGAGTCAGCTACTTCATCGAAGCTTAAGGTCATCTTGAAGCTTCTCCTCCAGGTTATTGTGTACGCTCTTTGGCAGGAGCGAAATGCAAGAATCTTCACCGGAATCTCCACTCCGTTAAGTGCTTTCAAAGCGCTAGTTGACCGCACGGTTCGGGACCGGCTTCTCTCCTTTCCTGCATTGGATAGTAATCCTTCTCTCCTAGAATGTTATTTTGGTTGTATCTCTCATCCGCTTTGATTTTAAAATGTTGGTGCCGTCGTTCCAGGTTGGGTAAGTTTGTAAGGGTAAGTATGTAAGGGTAAGTTTTCCTTCTTAGTTTGTATGTAACTTTTGCGTTTTTGGTATAAAATCTTAACATTAAAACCAAAAAAAAAAGATGTAAAATTAAAATGGAAAGTAGTCAGGCACAACAACTCGCGATCTAAATGTTCAGAAAAAAAAGAAAAAAAAAAAAACAACTCGGCGATCTCTCCCACGATAATATCGTTATTTCGAGTCTCGGGAAATGTAGCACACGTCATTTTCTCCAGCCTATTTTATCGCTTTTAATATCAAAATAAAATATTCATTAATACGAAAATATCACGATGCAGTTTTAAAAAACACAACATCATCTTAAAAGATCAGATCAAAAGTGGTGGACCTACAGAGAGAAGATCATATCAGAAGATGCCGTAAACGTATCTTTCACGCTATGCTCCACATTGAACATCCAACGATAGAGGGATACTGAATAAATGGTTGCTTCCAATATCTTGATTCTTGAATAAAATGAATCTCTCTTTTATTGAACTAGTTTGGCTGAATTTTGTTGGCTATGCTCTGAAGAGATGGTAAGTTTTATTAAATCTGAAACATATATAAATCAATTTTTATATAATTATTGAACTCAAATGTAATTGTTGAGAGCTGCAAAAGAAACAACGTGCGCTGTTGAAAAGCCATTTATCAGTGTAATTACGGTGGAATTTGTGCATGCAATCTCGTAGCCTAACATAACCAAAAACCTACGTTGAGATCTTCGAGGCAGATAGCGGCATAGCGCGACCTTCTTCTTCATCTTTGTCTTTGTTTTTTGTTTTTTGTTTTTTATTGATAAAGATCCTTGTCTTTTTTATTGTGTTGAGAATAGTTTTGTTTTGTGAATTAACTTGAACAAAGAGATTTGGACGAGAGAATGAAAATCTGAAACTTGTTATTTTATTAAGGTAACACAGATTTAAATAGATATTTTAAGGTTTTATGTGTGAGTATAATTGTAACAAAAAAATAATTGGTTCGAATGTTTAAAGTGTGAGTGAGGAAATTTCAAGGTTTAAAAATGCGAATTTTCTCCTTAATCATTAATTATCTTATAGTATAAATTTTGACCAAACTCAATAATAAACTAACAAGAAGAAGGTTGTCCGATCCAATATGTCCCGAAGATCTCAACGTAAGTTTTGATTATGTACTACGAAATTGCATGCATAAATTCCACCGTAATTGCATTGATAAATGGCTTTTCAAGAGTGCACATTGTCCTACATGCTGTTCGTTTGCAATTGGCAACAACTATCGATTATATATATATATATATATAATCAAAACACCATGCATGTTGGTCTAATTCACGTTGAAAGGGGTATTCATAATAATGCATTCCATTAGGCCATGGTAATTTTTTCTGTCCTACAAGTTTGGATTACTACTTTTCCCCTAAAATGATATCTTATTAATAACCAACGTATCCCCAATCTCTAACGATTTCTGAAGTTTGACCCAAGAAAATGATATCTGAATCTGAAATTCAAGAAAATTGTTGTAATTAGCGGAATCTGAAACGCAAGTTGGATGAACAACCAGGCCCGACCCATAGTAAATAGCCCAATGGGTTTCTTGTCCATACAATGAAAACAATACATAGGCAGCTCTTCATTAAATTTTCAACGGTGGATAAACAAACAGTGCTGGGAAGGAAATATGAAAATGATTATAGATAATTAATTTTAGTTTTATCGGTTTAAAGTTTTAATCAAAAGTCAAAATCTAGTCTTAAGTTTTAACCAGCTTTGACCATTTTTCTTTTTTTAGTCATTATATATTTACTAGGCAACAACGTTTGGGACTAAATCTACGCTTTCTACTACAGTCACGCCTTCTTCTTCCTCGTCGCTTCCTCGCCTCGTATTCACTGAAGTCCGCACTGAGATCTCCAGGGAGGCAGATACCCAGATCAGAGAGACAGAGGGAGAGCTACTTTTCTTTCCAAGTCGGAGTTTGGAAATGACAACTGAATTTTGAATTGGATTGTAGTGTTATTGATTTAGGTTGAATTAGCGGAATCGAAAATGGTCTTCAAGAACAAGCTCTTCTTCTCTTCGAAGAAATCCGGATCTTCTAGCCCCGATAGTTCCAACAGTCCCAGATCTGTTGGCTCCAACTCACCGATACGATCGGACAAGAAGAAGGCTAAATCTGCTTCCAAGGAGGAAACCCCAAGCCCTAATCCGAGCTCCGTTGGTGGATTTGCCGGAATTGGTTGTAAGCAGACGCAGATTAAAGATGGTTCGAAGAAGAAGGATGGATCATCGAAAGGAAAACAAGTTCCAACCGAAGTTCAAGCACACTCTATCGGAAAATCGAACTTGTCTCCCAGTTCCGAGCCGAAGAAACCAGCCGTTGGACCTCCGCCGCGGGACGCGAAGGAAGGACCCGATTTTGTTTCTCCAATCATGGCCTCCTCTCTGGGTTTGAACCGGATCAAGACGAGATCCGGACCGTTGCCACAGGAAAGGGTTTTCAATTTTAGGAATGATGGAGAAACTCCGCCTCTGCTATGTACGAGCAAACTGTCGAAGATGGGTACTGTTGGGAACTCGGGCTCGGATTCAGCCATTTCTGGCTTTGGTAGTGCCAATAAGAAGCAGGAAGCTGGGAGTAGCAAGTTAGGGCTTGAAGATAACATGGGTCGCGCTCGAACGAGTGACAATAAGAGTGATCGTGATAGTATGTCTCCTGATACTGGACCACCGAGGAGCCTCAGCCCTACTTTGCCGGCATCAGCATCTCGATTGCAGAATGTAGCATCCTCATCGGGAACTGGTATGTCCTCAGATACAAATCACATCTTGAAATGGTTGGTGGGAGAAACGATGTTTCTGTCTCAACCCTTTCCCTTGCTCTGATGTTAAGTGGGAACTCGATTAAGAGATAATAACGCATTGACAGTTTGCTGAATGCTGGTAATGTGATGGAGACTTGTGCTCGTCTCATCCTCGATAGTTTCCTTCCTGTACCTACCTGTTATGAGCATGTTCGCTTGTAAGATATCATAGAAATACTAGCTTCCCTCTGTGTGTTAATAACTGGAGCTTATCACCGCCTTGGCACATCTGATTCTGAACCGTATCTAGATATTGTGTGTCACCTGTTGGTTTTTTAGTTCTTATTTCTCAATTTTCTTATAATGGCACTTCGCAGGTCGATCCGAGATGTCATCTGGACGCTCTGGCCCTCTAAGAAATTCAGACTTTTGTACTCCAGAGGTACCCCATTCTCCATCACATAAATATTTTTAAGTAGTTTGTGCTGTGTGTATTAGTTTTAAGTGATCTTAGTGACGACGTTTATCTTTTTAGAATTCCTATGAATGGGAAAATCCAAAAGAGTCAGAATCACCACGTTATCAAGCCTTACTTCGCATGACCAGTGCACCACGAAAGAGGTTTCCTGGTGACATCAAAAGTTTTTCTCATGAGCTGAATTCAAAAGGTGTACGGCCCTTTCCATTGTGGAAGCCTCGTAGGTCGAACAATGTGGAGGTATTTTAGAGTCTTCTATCTCTATTAATCCCTTGTGAGTTTTGTTGTATGCCGAATCTAATAGTCTGTCTTTTCCAGGAAATTTTGGTTCTAATTCGGGCAAAATTTGATAAAGCAAAGGAAGAAGTAAACTCTGACCTTGCAGTATTTGCTGCGGACCTGGTGGGAGTTCTTGAGAAAAATGCAGAAAGTCATCCTGAGTGGGAGGAAACATTTGAAGACCTGTTAATTTTGGCTCGCAGTTGTGCTATGACTACTCCTGGAGATTTCTGGCTTCAGTGTGAAGGCATAGTTCAAGATTTAGATGATAGACGTCAAGAGCTTCCTCCGGGAGTTCTCAAGCAGCTTCATACTCGGATGCTTTTTATACTCACCAGATGTACGAGATTACTTCAGTTTCATAAGGAAAGTTGGGGGGAAGAGGAACAAGTTGTACAACTACGTCAGTCAAGAGTTTTGCATTCTATAGAGAAAATACCTCCTACTGGAGCTGGAAGGAGTTCAAGTGCTGCAAAGGTCTTAAAGATACCACCATCCACCAAGAAAGCTTATAGTCAGGAGCAACGTGGTTTGGAGTGGAAGGAGGACGTTGTTGTACGCTCAGTTCCTCCTCTCTCTCCTCCTGAAAATTATGTTCTTAAGGAATCTGAATCTCCTGCAAACATTGATAGAATGTCTTCCTGGAAGAAACTTCCATCTCCAGCACTGAAAACTGTGAAAGAAGCGCCAGCATCAGAAGAGCACAATGATATCAAAGTTGAACCACCAAATATGGTTAGAAATCGACAACCTAGCGATGATACGGCTGTTTCTATTCTCAACTGTCCTCCAGCAAAAGATTCTCATGAACATTCGCCCAAGCATCGGCACAATGTTTCTTGGGGTTACTGGGGGGAACAATCACTAATCTCGGAGGAAAGTTCAATAATGTGCCGTATCTGTGAGGAGGAAGTTCCCACTACCCATGTTGAAGATCACTCTAGAATTTGTACATTGGCTGATAAATATGACCAGAAAGGACTGAGTGTTGACGAGCGGCTGATGGCAGTTGCTGGAACTCTTGACAAGATAGCAGAGACCTTCAGGCATAAGGATAGTCTAGCAGCCGCAGAAAGCCCAGATGGTATGAAAGTATCCAATTCAAATTTGACTGAAGAATGTGATGTTCTCTCCCCAAGGTTGAGCGATTGGTCGCGAAGAGGGTCAGAAGACATGCTTGACTGTCTCCCGGAAACTGATAATTCAATTTTTATGGATGATTTGAGAGGTTTACCCTTAATGTCATGTAAAACCCGTTTTGGTTCCAAGTCTGATCAAGGCATGACGACTTCATCTGCCAGTAGCATGACTCCTAGATCCCCCATTCCGACCCCTAGACCTGATCCAATTGAACTGATTCTAGGAGGCAAGGGTACATTCCATGATCACGATGATATTCCACAGGTTTGTGATGGTTGTGCTCCATCTTTGCAAGTATTCTTGTCTTTGTTATTAGATAACCCGCTGATAAAAAAAACTCTTGACGATTGATTATGCAGATGAGTGAACTTGCTGACATTGCAAAATGTGCAGCAGATGCCATTCCGGGTGATGATCAATCAATTCCATTCTTACTTTCTTGTCTTGAAGATCTTAGGGTTGTCATAGACCGCAGAAAGTTTGATGCACTTACAGTAGAAACTTTTGGGACTCGCATAGAAAAGTTGATCCGGTGAGTTCCTTGATGCTACTTTTGTATGAGATATGTTCCGGAGCCGCTCCCTCAATCTTCTTTTTCCGTGCATGTATATTTTCTGGGAGATGTTTTACGGTTTCCAGAAATATTGTGTTGAAAGTATACTTTTTTTTATTATGTAGGGAGAAATATCTGCAGATGTGTGAGCTTCTGGATGATGAAAAAGTTGACCTATCAAGCACTGTAATTGATGAAGATGCTCCTTTAGATGATGATGTTGTTCGGAGCTTGAGGACCAGCCCAGTACATCCCCGAGACCGCACATCCATAGATGATTTTGAGATCATAAAACCAATAAGTCGGGGAGCTTTTGGGAGAGTTTTTTTGGCTAAAAAAAGAACAACAGGAGATCTATTTGCAATCAAGGTAAAATATATCTTGCTTTTGTTCTCTTTTCAGTTCTTTTTTCTTTTGTTACAGTTCTATTTTTTTGTTGTAGTTAGGCTGACGTGGTTGGCAAAATCTTTAGTAGGGTTTTTTCTAATCTTGTGTTTGAATGTCTGTCATACTCCTCAGGTTCTGAAAAAGGCAGATATGATCCGCAAGAATGCTGTTGAAAGTATACTTGCCGAACGGGATATTTTGATCAATGTCCGCAATCCCTTTGTGGTGAGCAGGTCTAGCCTTTTAAGCATTTTCTTTCGATAGATCGGCTTCTTTTGACATAACTTGTTTTGAGCAGGTTCGTTTCTTCTATTCTTTCACTTGTCGTGACAACCTGTATCTGGTGATGGAGTATTTGAATGGAGGGGACCTGTATTCGCTGTTGAGAAATTTAGGTTGCTTAGAGGAAGATATTGTCCGTGTATATATTGCCGAAGTTGTAAGTTCTCTGTGTTTATCTTGTAAAGTCATGCCATAAAAGTTATAGAAATTGATTTCATGATGAATTTCCCTTTCAGGTCCTTGCTTTGGAATATTTGCATTCTGAGGGTGTTGTTCACCGTGATTTGAAGCCTGATAATTTGTTGATTGCGCATGATGGTCATATTAAGGTACCTTTTTCCATTGTTAGAACTCTTCTGCCATTTTGGGAACTAATTGGTACCATTATAGTCCTTCACAATACTGTTTTCTTGCAATTTAGAGCTTAGGAGATTTTGTTCTGGCCTTAGCAATAAATTCTCAGAATCAATGTAGACCTTATGGTTTCTTTGTTTTATTGAGCAGTTGACAGATTTTGGGCTCTCGAAAGTTGGTCTCATCAACAGCACCGACGATCTGTCTGGTCCTGGGACGTCTCTGCTTGATGAGGAAGAATCACGATTACCGACATCTGAGCACCAGCTTGAAAGGCGCAAGAAACGGTCTGCTGTGGGTACTCCTGACTACTTAGCACCAGAAATTCTTTTAGGGACAGGACATGGTGCGTTATATTCTTGGTGTCTGCTTATCTTTTACCAAAGATTGTGTTTTTAGTAGAATTATTGGTATTCGGCTAAGATTGGTTATTTGTGTAGAAAAAAAAATACGCTGCAACAAATCTGTTTCTCTATAAGTAGAAGGGTTATATATTATTTATATGCCAAGTACGCTGGACTACTGAGTTTCATATATTACTGTTCCGTTTATCACATGCCAAGACTGCAAAAAGAATTATATATACTTTGCATTATATTTCAGGTGCAACTGCGGATTGGTGGTCTGTTGGCATCATTCTGTTTGAACTCATAGTGGGAATTCCACCCTTCAATGCAGAACAGCCCCAGGTGAGAGACTAATCACTGCGTTGTTTCCTGTTAAATGCTTTGATAGAGGTACAAATGTTTCTCGAGCTCTTAAAAACTAACATTCGTACTTGGCCTGGTCTTCAAAAACTTATACAGTATTTGGAGTAATTACTTATCTTTCTATAAATAGTACTTTGCATCCAATTTTGGTTTTTAACATTTTATTTGCAATTTTTTTTGTTTGTTCTAGCAAATATTTGACAATATTCTCAACCGTAAGATACCATGGCCTCGTGTCCCGGATGAAATGAGTGCTGAAGCCCACGATATCATAGACCGGTAAGAGATATTCTCTCTCTCTCTCTCTCTCTAATCATGCGCTTCACACTAGGGCCGTTTCCAAAATCATCAGTTGTGCAATAAAATACATTGATGAACAACTCTATCTGCTCATGTTCTTGAACAACTATCTGTTTCGACATGCCGAAGGCATTCAATTCAAATTCTGCGTTATTGTCTGTAACATTATGTCATCTTCTTTTTCTAGATTTTTAACAGAAGATCCTCATCTGAGACTGGGAGCTAGAGGGGCTGCTGAGGTAAAAATAGATGCCTTTTTCTGTGATGACTAGTTCCAGTTTGTTGTAAACTGTTATTGACACAAATTTCATGACGCAGGTCAAGCAGCACATCTTCTTTAAAGACATCAATTGGGATACACTAGCGAGGCAAAAGGTGCTTTTTCTTTTTCTTTTAAAGATATAAGCTTTGCAGAAGCAGACCCTCATGCCGTATCCAAAGTTTAACGCTAGTTTTTTTTAGGCTGCATTTGTTCCAGCTTCAGAGAGTGCAATTGACACTAGTTACTTCAGAAGTCGCTACTCGTGGAATACATCGGATGAGCAATTTTTCCCGTCCGGAGAGGTTGCAGATTATAGTGATGCTGATAGCTTGAGTGGCAGCAGTGGTAGCTCGAGCAATCGTCACGAGGAGGGAGCGGTAACATTCACTGATCCACTCTTCGAATTCAACCTCCTTAAATATAGTCGAAAAAAAACTCTTTTATCATTAATGTTCTTTGGATATCTAAAGTCCCCGAAATGGATCAATGTTGGTACACAGGTTGAAGAATGCGAAGGACTTGCAGAGTTTGAGTCTGGCGTACCTGTAGATTACTCTTTCAGTAATTTCTCGTTTAAGGTACTTATCACTTGACTTCCCCGTTAAGAGCCAGATTTGTATGTACCACCGTCTCTATCGGGTGAGTGTTGGCTCATAAGAGAGAACATCTTACTTAGCGCTCTAACTTTGCTTTTCTTTCACGGTTTGCAGAACTTATCGCAGTTGGCATCAATCAACTACGATCTTCTATCGAAAGGCTGGAAAGATGACCCACAACCAAATTCCCGTCACAAGTAACTTCCATTTCCAATTTGGCGCCCTAGCCAACCCCAGTGTTCATGAAAATGCAACATACATGTATATTACATCACATTGACACCAAAAGATCCATATTATTTTGACAAAAATCAATACATCTTACGTATTGTGGTGATACGACGACTAAAAACCTTTTTCTTTTTTTTAGCAGTGTATCAAAATCTTTAGTCATTTCTATACACCAGTATTATTAACAAATAAACTAAAACTGATGGAAGAAAACATCTTGCTTCGTAGCTGCGCAAAACATTTTCATCTGGTTTATAAAATGTGTGTTTTCGTGGGAAAAAAAAAAAAAAGCAAAGAAGGTGAGTTTATGAGTATAAAATCAAAGAGATACATGACCATGTTCTCACATCCGTATTGATTTTGTACTTAGAAGTTGGAACGCAATAGGCTCAATAATTTTATATTTATTAACATGTCTACTTCCACACAACTTTTAGTTACAAAATTCATTGCACCCAGCCTTTTTTTGGACTTGTTTGCAAGACGACGTCGTATCTAATATCCCTTACCGAGCCATCATATTATTCCTTAACCTGTTGTGGTCAACTTATAAATTCTTAGCTGTCACGACAGTGAATTGCAAGAACCGGACGTGAATGCTTTTTGCTTTTGAAGCGGACGTCAATTATAATAACTTTCTTCTTTTACGTCTCTACTCTGCAGACAACAGCAATAAAGAGACAAAAAGCTGAAACAATATTGAAATAAGTTAAAGTTAAAAGCACTAATAATTACAACCATAACGAACTCCTCATCATCAGTGCCCACACATGAGATCAAAAAGAAAAAAGAAAAAAAGGGAAAAACCAAAATTAAAAACATCTAATTAACGACCCCAACTCTAATTCCCCGCCATATTCTTAAACTAACATTTAAACATCAAAGATTCCACAATTTCGAGACATTAAACACCGAAAACGCCGTCGTTTTTTTCTTTTTTTTTTCATCGTTCCAACTCGTGAACCTCTCTCAAGCCACCTTGCGTCCGTTTGCCTAGCCAACCCGATCCGAACCCGATTGGCGCAACTCCTGGATCCTCCTAACCACCTCCACCATCACTGGCCTCTTGTCAGGGTGCTGCTCCGTACAATCAATCCCAAGCTGCAGCAATTCCGCCATCTCTACTTCCACCGTCTCCAAACTCATCAGCTCCGAGTCAAAAACCTCACTCCTCCACTCCTCTCTCTCCACCGAGTGCACCCACCTCGCCAAATCCATTCCTTCCTCGTTCATCACCGAGTTAGACGGCGCTTTTCCGGTGAGCAGCTCTAGCAGCACCACACCAAAGCTGTACACGTCCGCCTTCTGCGAGACACGCCTCGGGTCGGTTACTTCCGGCGCACGGTACCCGGTTACCCGGTTCGGGTTTGTGGATGAGGACCCGACGAGCTGAGCCAGGCCGAAATCAGAGACTCGTGCGTCGTGGGAGTTTGTTAAGAGGATGTTGGAAGACTTGACGTTTCCGTGAGAGCTCGATGGGTCTTGAGAGTGAAGATAGTCTAATCCACGAGCTGCTCCAAGGGCAATACGTGATCTGATTTCCCAGTCCAGTGGAGTCCGGCCTGCGCCTTTGTTTCCTGTAACATAGCATGACATTAAGCACAACACAAGAAAATAAAAATCTATTCTCTGAAACTAGAACACAGGAACTCTGGAGTTTTCATTGTTCAAAACACAATTCTAGAAGATCAATTATCATTTACAAATGTCTATACATTACTCACTAAACCATGTCAACAAATATAAATCAATGTGAAGCAGTACCAAACTAACCATTTTCATGATAGGAAGCTTTGACATTTCTGTCTTAACAGCAATTGTAGATAAACAAATTCATGCTTACATCCTAATTGCATCACTCAAAAAGGCTAATTTTGAAATAATTCACCACTTAAAGTTGCAAGATTTCTTTCCTTTTAACCAAATTGTGGTAATAAGCAAATCAGACTTGCAAGAACTATTATTCTACAAAACTTCCTGATACTTAAGACCCAGCAGAGAACTATTAAGTATTAACAATAATAAAAAATCACAATTTTGAGCAGAGAAAGAGATAGGTAACTCTCACCGTGTAAGAGAGCTGACAAGCTTCCCATCGGCATGAAGTCATACACAAGCAGCTTCTCGTCTCCGCTGTAATAGTAAGCTCTCAACGGCACCAAGTTCTCATGATCCATTGCCCCAACAACCTCAATCTTCTCCTTGAACTCTCTGTCCGCCATCGTCACATCCTTCAGCCTCTTCACAGCCACCAACGTCACCGCGTCAAGCACCGCCTTATACGCCGTCCCGAACGTCCCCTTCCCCAGAACCTCCGCCGAAGCTCTCAACAGATCCTCCAGATCGAAAACCTTTGTCGCGTTCCCAAAGAACACCAATTTCTTCGTCCCTGAACAGTTCATTTCAACGGCTTTCGAGGTTCCCGACGACGCCGCCGCCGCCGAGGAGAACACATTTCCGTAGTTCCCACTCTCCGGTGCTTCCACCGCCGCTTTCTCGCCGGGAATTTCGATCTCATGCTGCTTGATGGTTGCAACGTCGACGGCCCTTGTTCTCTCGTTTCCCTTTTTACGGAAGAGAACCATCAAAACCAGAACAATCAGGAAGAAACCAACCACGCATCCAATCACTATTCCGGCTATCGCTCCGCCGGAGAGCTTTCTCCTCTTCCCCTTGCTTCCCTCAGTTCCGGGAATGTTTCCGACGGAAATTGGCTGGCTTGGCACAGTCCCTTCACTGGAGCAGATACCGAGCGGTTTGCCGCAGAGTGAAGTTCCCACAAACGAATCAGAGTCGAATTTCTGAAGGCTCTTAGGTATGGATCCGTTCAACAAGTTATTGGAGACGTTGAACTGATCCAACGGCGAATCCATGTCTAGAAGAGACCCAGATAGCTTGTTATTCTCCAGGTACAGAGTCTTAAGCCTCGTGAGGTTTCTAAACCCTGAAGAGATCTCGCCGGTAAAATCATTCCCAGCTAGATTCAGCCTGACGAGGTTGCTGAGACTGAACAAAACCTCTGGAATCTCCCCGGAGAATCTGTTTCCCTGCAAGTACAGACGCCGAAGGTCGGAGCAGCTACCGAGATCCAGAGGGAGAGTGCCGGTCAAGGCATTGAGACGGAGGCTGAGCGTACGGAGCTGGGTTAAATTACCGAAAACGCCGTCCGGAATCTGGCCGGAGAGCGCGACGCCGGGAAGACGGAGGGCGGTTACTCGGCCACCGTCGCAAACGACGCCGGTCCAGTTGCATGGTGTGGTCTGGATGATGTCCCAGAGGAATGTTCGGCCGCCGACGGCGGAACGAAGCGAGAGAAGGGCGGATTTGTCGGCGGCGAGATCCTGGATCGACGGAAGAGGAAGGGAGAGGAGAAGAATCGAGAGGAATATGGAGAGACTCGGCATTGACGAAGAGAGAGGAATACGGAAGAGTCGCATTGTAAGAAACGAAGACGGAGAGAGAGAGAGAGTGAAGAGAAACCCTAGAAAGCTCTGAAGAAGGTTGTGATTACAGAGGAGAAAGGAGTGAAGTGAAGTGAAGCGAGTCAACACTTAACAGTGTCTCTCTCCTCTTTTTCCTCCATTTTTAATCGCTTTATTTTTTTAGTATTTTTTAAAAGTTTTGAAACTTGTTAATATTGACAAAAACGACATTTCTATACAACAGTGACGTCTGTCTTTCTATGCTTCGACAAAAATATGTGATTCTTAATTTTATTGGTTATGTTTAGTTATGGATATTTTAGTATCCTATGTGGTGGATACCTTTAGCTAACATTGTCCTATCTAATTTCGCTATCTTACCCCTCTAACTGCTAAAGATTCTTTTCTGCATTAAGATTGCAAAAAAAAAAAAAAAAAAAAAATATATATATATATATATACTCATATCAAAAATGTAAAAAACAAATGTTGTAAATTGAAGAAATTAGCAAAGTGGATGTGTTTAGTTTTTTTTGAAGAAGGCATAAGTGGATGTGTTTAGTTGGAGACAAATATTAAACTGATATAGGAGAAAGTAATCAAAACAAAAGTTAATAAAAAACCGTGTTAACATCATGAAATTCCCTTGCATTTGATGAGTAAAGTGGGATCCCTCTTCTCGAGATACACTCAGTTCTATGTATTTCTTCATTGATTAAATTGATTTTTTATTCAAAAAAAAAAAAGATTAAATTGATTTTCTATATAATAATGCATCGTTGTGAAGGAGAAAAAAAAAGAAAAGAACATGGGGTGGCTTAAGAACTGGTAGGACCATAACATGTAAAAAAGCCTACAACAATAATTTACAGCATTAAAGTTTTTTACAAAAAAAAAAAAAAAAAAAAAACCCCATTCTCTATTCTGTGATCGATTTTTCTTCTTTTCGATATGAATGATCATCCACAGCCTGTATTATTATCTCAATCAAAACTCAAAAGGGTCCCAAGAAAAAAAAAATATGGGATATTTAAAAAAAAAAAAAAAAAAAATCACGACGGTCACAGTGATATAAAAACAAAAATAGCTGAGCGTTACATTTCTGGAAGGTAACGGCTACGATCTACTTCAATCGTAATCCTTTGTTGCGCCAATTTGTTAACAATTACAATTACAAGTCTCGCCATAATACGCATGAAATAAATAAAGAAAGAAAGACTAGTTTGAACTTAGAGGTGGAGCTCTAGTTATTTATAGTTACAGATGTATAGTTTCGTTTACAAGAATCAAATATGGGAGATTAAAAGTTATATAATGTCAGAAATGTGAAAAACGTATTCTTCTATTCTATGTTAAAATTAAGTTATTCGTTTTATATGGGAGATAATCATATGATTGAACAAATTGGTAGTTGGAATACTTGATCAGTTGTTGTGTTTTTCTCCATCTGATCGGCTTTTCTATTGTTTTATTTTGGTAATATAAGTACAGTAGTTGTCTTGTGAACCAGCCACTTAAGCAAATCACTTGAGCAATAAAGTCTTTTCGGATAGAAAACCTTTTCTTGATTTCGTAAAAACGTTCTCCAGTTGAGCTTTGTATTTACATTCTCTAATTTCACAGAGTTAAGGTAACACAGTAAGTCAGTAACACGATATAGTAGGCCTGGGCATTTGGGTACCCGTTCGGGTTCGGATCGATTCTTTTCGGGTTCGGGTATTTCGGTTCTAGAGAATAGAACACATTCGGGTATTTTGTTTTTTTGGTTCGGGTTTGGTTCGGTTCCGTTCGGGTCCGGGTCGGTTCCGGATATCCAAATTATCTAAAATTTTTTAAAATAATTAAAATTTGATAAATATAACTAAAAATTTTCAAATATTCTGAGTATTTTAGTTATTTTGTTCGAAACATAATTAATATATTTGGTTTATAATTGCAATTTTGAGTATTTAAGTTATTTAAAGTATAAATACAACAAATGTTTTGGATATATAATTATATTTTGAGTATTTAACGTACCCATTCGGTTCCCGGTTTGGTTCCGGTTCGGTTTCGGGTTTTCAGATATAAAAATATAGGACCCATTCGGATATTTAGATCGGTTCCGGTTCGGTTCGGTTCCTTCTAATTCGGGTCGGTTCGGTTCGGTTCTTCGGGTCCGGTTTTTATGCCCAGACCTACGATATACTATGGAAACTCCACGCGCTCTATATACAAATCTCAATACTGCCATAATTTGCTTTTAGCTAGACCACATTATTTGATCGATCCTCCGTTCCACATGTTTATTACTCCCTCCGTTCCACATAGTTTGATTTTTTAGATTTTTCACACATACTCCCTCTGTTCCACATAGTTTGATTTTTTAGATGTTTCACAGGTATTAAGAAACAATCATTACTTATTTTTTTCTATTACTTTTTGTTTGTTTTTGAATTTAAATTTACTTTCTCTATTACTTTTTGTTTGTTTATTGTCTTGAAAAAAAGAATATATTAAATTTAATCTAAAAAATCAATCTTTGGGGAACAAAAATAAAACCTAAAAAATCAAATTATGTGGAACAAAGGGAGTATTAAAAATCAATCATTACTTACTTTTTTTCTCTTACTTTTTGTTTGCTTTTGAATTTAAATTTATTTTTTCTATTACTTTTTGTTTGTTTATTATCTTGAAAAAGGAATATATTAAATCTAATCTAAAAAATCAATCTTTGGGGAACAAAAGTAAAACCTACAAAATCAAACTATCATGAAGGGAGGAAGTATATTGGACTGTGTCAGTGTCGTCGCAGTGTCGCTATCCAGATTCAAATTTGCATATTTACTTGTACGATTTTATCAAATTCAACTAATTGCATAGATTCTCAATATTAGGGAAATCAAAGGACTGAATTGAGTTCATAGTCGATATGATTCTTCTTGGAAAAGAGCTTGCTCAAGGCTTTATGCCGGTTTAACATACATAACCGTTGGTCAGAGTACTATATTCGTTTAGACATAACTCTTTAACAATGTATAAAACGAAAAACATACATACAAGATCATATATATTTTCTCTGACAAACAATGTCAACCTAGAACCTAGAATTGTATGGCAACGAAGGGCCTTTCTAAAATCATGCTATCTGGTAAGATCTCTGTTACTTGAAACCAAAGTTCTCCATCTGGATTTAGGGTTCTTTCTTTTGTTTCAAGCGATTACACTTCTTCTGAACCAATGCAAAAGCCGAGGTTATAACGCACAGAGCCAAGAAAGAGAGAACAATTGAAGTCTCTGCCTCTTCCTTTCTTCGTAGTGGCAATGATGAAGTCAAGCTCATAGTCCCAAACTTCGTTCTCGAATCTTCTGGTCTACAGATAACATGACAGTTTAAAAAAATGAGTACTAATGGACAAGACAACCATGTGGAGTCCTTTGATGAACTGCTGAAAGGTTTCATGAGATTACCTTATGAAACTCTTCATTTTATGCCACAAAGACGGTTCTTTTCTAGGTTCTGACCCAAAACTATGATCTTCTTGACGAGCTTCTACAAAAGGGGATTATAAGTTTTGAACCTTTTTTTAAAAAAAATTATTAGTTTCTGAAATAGATTCGAATAGCGTTGTACCAGTACTACTGCTAGATCTTCTAAGCGACGAAAATTCCTCTACCAACTTGCGCTCCCTCTCACTGTCATTTACGTTGTTTCAGGGGTTTTAGTAAACAAAATATGACATAAAGTGCTAAAAGGGGAAGTGACGTGACACAAACCTTAGGATTTTGGGGATCGAAACATTCACTACAAAGCAATGATCACCCCGAACTGAAGGTCTATTCGTGTCTGGAACTCCTTTCCGATATAATTTCAAAGTGTCGCCTGGCTGAGTTCCTGGCGGAATCCGAAGATCCGTTGTTCCCTCAACTGTTTCTACCTGAAAAAGAAAGATGTCATGCCTACAAGGCTCTCACCATCGAGTAACGTCAAGCAACAAACGAGTATAAGAGCACCTTTGTGACTGCCCCAAGTATTGCATCTGTGAAATCGATGCTGATCTTGGAGTATAGATTAAGCCCTTCCCTCCGGATTCCACGCCTCTCATCAACTTGCAGCACGATGAACAGGTCACCAGCTCGCCCACTGTGTAAATTAGAAACCATATTGAGAAAAAGAAAGAAAAAAAGAATAGCCAGAGCACTAAATATCAGGAAATGTACGTTGAAAATAGCAGATTTTCATGTACCTTCTCTGGTCCACGTTACCTTCTCCTTGAATCCGCATCGTGGCTCTGTCGCTGACACCAGGAGGGACAACAACATCCAATTTTTTCCTAGACCGTAGTCTCCCGTTGCCAGCACACTTTCGACACTTATCAGTTATGATTTTGCCATCACCACCACATTTAGAGCAAGTGGAAACCTACAAATCACAGAGATTACCATCTATAGCACGAGTCAAGGGAAATGAAAATTTCCATTTTAGGAATATCAGAACAGTATTGGCTACAACGAGTTACCTGAGACATGATTCCAAAAGGTGTTCTCTGAGTGTCCATCACACGCCCTTTACCACCACAATTGCTACACTGTTTAACAGCAATACTGGATTTAGCACCTGTTCCTCCACAGCCATCACACGTTTCTAAATAAGAAACCTCAATCTCCCGTTTTACTCCAAATACCGACTCTTCAAAGCTAAACCGCATATCATACCTAATATACATGTTCCCACAGTATCAGACAAGAAACAAAAACTCCCAAAGATTAGGAGACAGATAATTTCATCCATTCTCAAGAAAAGAAAACACATTCGGAAAAAAGACATAATTTGAAAGAAAGTATAACTCGTGAACAAAACTTGAATAAGAATTCTACCGAATGTCGAGGTCTAGGCTTCTCTTATTCATGAAATCAAAACCCATCCCTCCTGATTCACCCATTCCCCTAAAGAATCCATCAGAACCTCCAAAGAATCCATCAGAACCTCCAAAGAATGTACTGTACAAGTCAAATGGATCCACCTGACGAATGGGAAAAAAAGAATCAAAGAGGTCATTAGACAATCAAACAAATTTGAGATCATCAGAATTTCTTCAGAAATTGACTTACTCCTTGTGAAGTATCCTGTGATCCATTAAAGTTTCCTTCTAAACCTGCCTCGCCGAAGCGATCATACACGGATCTCTTCTCCTCATCAGATAATACCTACACAAATGCTTCATTCCCAGGTGTAATAAGCAACAGTACTACACAAACGAAAACGCAGATTCCATCAAAACCAGGCATTAAAAAAAAGACGACAGAACTTGTGTTACCTCGTAAGCAGCACTAATCTGTTTGAACTTATCTTCTGCACCAGGGTTCTTGTTCAAATCCGGATGATACTGTTACACCATCACAAATCTAAGCTTCAATCTAAGGAAAAACAAAAACAAAAAAAACCAAAGAAAAAAGGGGGAAAAGTGTGAGCAAGCGAGAATCTCGAAGAGTGAACCTTGCGAGCGAGTTTTCTGTACGCGCTCTTGATATCCTGCAAGGTGGCGTTGCGGCCGACATTTAAAGTGTAGTAGTGATCCGTTCCGGCGGCCATGGTGACTCCACGGCGGCGATTTCCGCCGGAAAACCCACATTTCCGAACACGAAAAAAATTCGGTAGAGTGGGAGATAAAGAAAATGACGCACTGGGTTGTGGAAATTGATGCCGGAATCTATGAGGTGGATTTACAGATGGAATCAATGCACAGCGAGCCATGGCAGCCATTTCATCTCCCTCGAGCCTCCGGGAATTGAGAGGGGAGGGTTTTAACGTGGTTTTTGCTCAGTGGTCGCTCATCTCTACACGGCAACATTGGGCTTAGATAGAATGGATTTCAGGCTCATATTCAAACGACGTCGTTTTATGTTTATAGAGATTTATTAATGTTTTGGGCTGAGCAGCTTGAAAATAAATACCCATTAAGGCGGCCTACTTGAAAATACCGTAACGATTCGTATCTCTCTTTTTTGTTTTTTAATTAAAGTTAAGATGTCAATAAACGTTGTAGTTTAATGTAATTTGCAGGAAAAAATATAACGATTTTATACATTTTTATTTAATTTATCCACATAATATATTTTTATTGAAAATATGAAATAGAAAACAAAAATTCAATTCAAAAATAACGAACTTGCACCTTTTTGTTAAGGAAACATCTATTTTCTAGTTAAAATAAAAAGGTATAAATATGTTTCAAAGGGAAAAAAAATGAATAAAATATCCCGAGTTTTGTATGCCAATATAATACTGAATATATGATACTGAATAGTCCAAGTTTTGGATGCCAATAAAATTGAATAGCTGTCCACCAAGTTCGATGAATGATGATGAATCATTATTATTCAAATAGTGTAATATTCCGTTCAAAGAAATTAAAGTTTCCTTACCAGTGCCCTGTGTGAACTTCGATCGGAATCTGATTAATACTCACTCCGTTTCATAAACAGTGTTATTTTAAAGTTTTGTTTTTGTTTCACAAAAAGTGTCACTTTGTATTTCAATACAATTTTTAAAACAAAAATCCAGTTTTGACCTTGTAATATTGATGTATTAATTAGAAAGAGAAATATGTTTAATATATTAATAAGGAATAAAATAGAATTTTTATTAGTTTTTTTAATATATATGAAAAAAAAGTAGAATGACACTTTTTGTAAAACAGAACGAGTATAAAGACATTTATTCTACTACCTGAATTACTCGAATATTACAGTAGTTCATATATTCGGATAATTTTCTTTATAATTTATTTAAAAGTTCACCAATCGTAGGTTTCCCTTTTTAAGTTGGTCGACAACACAAATCACAACTTTAATATTACTTTCGATTTCTTTATTTCAAAGCAAGATCAAGTGGGTTGAGCGTCATGATTTTTAATAAATTACTTTATGAAGAACGTTCACAAATGGTTGCAATGATTAAAGTGTGATACAAAAATGCATTCGAGGTACTAACAATGTACTTGCCCTTTATGACTTCCCAAAACTTTAGAAAAAAAACGTTATATGTACAACACTTTTCGTCATCGTCTTCTTTTAGTTGGTAATGGCCCTAACTTAAAAGAAATAAATGCGTCTCAAAAAGACTAAAATAGTGGGAGAGTCACGAATGTCCCACTCAGAAATAAATATCACAAAAATCAAAACAAAAAAAAAAGAGAGTTGTTTTTGACTTTTTCGGCCAAGCTAGTCGCGAATTTCAATGCATGAGATTAGGAGTAGAGACTTACAGAGCACGTGACGAGCATTACGGTGTTCCCACCTAAAATCCCACCACCCTGCGTCTTCGGAATTTAGTTCTTTTTTATACTATGATTTTTTTATTCTTATAGGTCACATGCCAAGACTTATATTGTTGTAAAGAATATTCAACATTTTTTTTTATAATTATTATTATTATTATTATCATTCGTAATTATTAATCACGAAGTCTTACCCAACTACTACCACGACATGTTCAACCTCCGACGCACCGGGGCCGTACTTTGTTGTTCATTATATCAAAACGAGAAAATCACTAATACCATTTTTAGACCTAAGAAATTAAGAATCCTTTATTTTGATTATTCGAAATGAAAACACAAAATGTCATACTACTAGGGAGGCCCATAATAAGAGTTATTTTAATCGTAATAGTGCAATCCGAAGCACAAAACTCGAGAATTAAAAACCAAACCGGAGAAATCAAAATATTAAAATGTTTTCATCAGCCGATGATGGTGGTTTCGGCGATCATGGAGGTGACGACATAAGGGTCCATGTTAGAAGCAGGCCTCCGGTCCTCGAAGTAACCTTTGCCTTCCTTCTCAGTGTCTCGTCCCACTCTAACCGAAGCTCCACGGTTCGCGACTCCCCAAGAGAAGGTGTTGATGTCTGCGGTTTCGTGCTTCCCCGTGAGACGACGCTCGTTGCCTTCACCGTATGCAGCAATGTGTTCCTTGTGTTTCAACTGAAGCTTCTCTATTGCCTTCTTTATCACTGCTAATCCTCCATCGTTCCTCATCGACTTCGTACTGTAGTTGCAGTGAGCTCCCGCTCCGTTCCAATCACCCTGAAAACCCCATTCAAAAATTGTCAACAACACTAGACTTGTACTAGTAATCGCAAGTGTTCAGAGATTGGTAGGAAACTAACCGGGACTGGTTTTGGGTCGAAGCTGACCATTACACCAGAGATCTCAGTGATCCTCTGTCAAAAGAGAAGTTGGCCATTAGCAAATTTGAAGCTTTTATTATCAGCAAATATAACCGATTAAGTAGATTACTACCTCGAGAAGGTATCGAGCGACCCAGACTTGATCACCAGCACCAATACCCTCAACGGGACCGACTTGGAACTCCCACTGGCCAGGCATGACTTCTCCATTGACACCGGAGATGCCAATACCGGCGTAAATACAGGCCTTGTAGTGTGCATCCACAATGTCACGACCAATGGCTTTGTCTGCTCCCACACCACAGTAGTATGGTCCCTGTGTCAACCCCAAAAAACATTGTATTAGATGATATGTCAAAAAAAAAAAAACGTGTTGTGATAACATTAGGATCAGATGATAAATGGATTTACCTGAGGGCCAGGGAAGCCACCAACAGGCCAACCAATTGGCCAGTTCACATCCTTCTGCATCAATGTGTATTCTTGCTCAATCCCATACCTTTTGAATCACAGAGGGAGATAGAGAGGATTAGTATATGATTGATTTGCAGAGTGATCAACAGAAGATGAAGAAGAAGAGGAGAGAGTAGTACCAAGGCACCTCAGAGGCAACGTTGGGGTGGCTGAAGATCTTAGCAGCGTTGTGCCTCTTGTTGGTCGGAATTGGATCTCCGGCCGGTGTGTAAGCATCACACATAACCTGCATATATCACAATAACAATCATTTCTTCAAATCTGATTTAGATCCAAACTGAAACTTGTCGCAGTAATCATATCAAATCAACCCACCAGAATGTTGTTGCCTCTCCTGAACGGATCACGGAATATCGCCTGAGGGCTTTCGATTCATCATCACAAAAACAGCAAACAAAGCATTAAAGATATGACTTTTATATTTCATATACTTGGTTTTTTTTAAATGGAGAGATAAAAGATGAACGAAGATCATACTATAGAATGACTTCACTGTCATCTCCGGCGGCCTGACCGGTGCTGGATCCGTCGTAGTTCCACTTGGGAAGCTTTGATGGATCGCTCACTGGTCCTTCGAGTGTCTGTATTATCCAAATCAAAATCAGATCAATAAAAAAAAACAAGAAAAAAGAGAAGGAAAACAGAGGATGAATAAACAGAGTATCAATTACCCTGGCTTTGCTTCTAATGTCCATACCAGATCCACCGATCCTGTTCATTCCAAATTCACACGAAAACTCACAAACCCAGAAGACGACAAAAATAATAAAAGAGAGAGAAACATGATTTATGTTGTACACGTCGATCGCTAGCTTAAATCTACGCAGGACAGCGAAAATCTGCGGTCAAATGAATCGTGTTCATACCGAAATTCAAAAAATCATAAGAGATCAATAGCAAAAACGAAAAAAAAAGGACGAAGCTTTTCGATCGCAGCAGTAGTAACAAACAGAGATAATGAGACTCGACGTGAGAGAGAAACAGAGAGAAGGGAGATCGAACCATATGTATTCGGCGATGATTTTCTCGGTGGCACCGGTGAGGCTGAGGTTGACGAGATCTGAGAGCAGAGACATGGCGGCGTCGGAGAGAGGAGAATACAAAAATAATAATCAGTGTGTTTAGGGAAGACGATCAATAAAACTTTATCTCCTGAGAGTGTTTATAGAGGAGAGCTATTTTTGTTTTGTTTTTTTTTTTAATTTGTTTTTTCAAATAATTACGGTCAAATACATGATGATTCTAGTAAATTGGTAATTTCTTTATTGTTGTGTGCCAATATTATCTTGTATAATTTTAATTATTAATTGATATTATTATATCCTTTCGGTTAGGATTCTCCTGAGATTGCAGAATACAGACAGATTAATTAGGACCACAATATTTATTTTAATTCTGTAAGGTTTACTATAATTTATACACGGCCTAAAAAAGAGTTTATTTACCAAACGGAAATAGTTGTGACAAAACGAAAAAAACGCAACTAATTATCTCTATGCGTTCTTACGATATAATAATACACATTCGGTGGAAAAGAGTTTGCACTTTTGTTTATATCAAAACATCGACGAAAACGTGGAGACAGATAGAAGTTTCCTTGTAGTTTTTGAAAAAATATATATTTATGAATCGTATCGTAGGAAGATTGAACGAGTGGAAGTCGCAAAAACATGCCATCGATTAAAATGCATTTTCGTAACGACTAAGAAATTAATTTCTTTGATATTAATATTCCAGTTCTTCATATCATTTGTCTTTCTTTTCGTTAAAAAAATATCATTTGTCATGTAGTACAAAAACTGACTATGGGTATTCGAAGATGTTTACGAATAAATTAGTAAAAATAGAATTGTTGATGAACACGTAAACGTAGTTAGGTGCGAAATGGCATGAGTTTTGTATTTTTTATTGGCTGTAAAAATATCATTGTGATGAATAAAGTCGTGGACACTTTTGTCTTTTGCGTACATTATGTCATAAAGGCTAAAGCCCATTTTGTAGCCTTTTTGCTCTTTGTCCTTTGCATTATTTAACCTTATGTGTTTAAATAGGCATATGACCTTTTGACCCAAATTTTTTTGACATAAAATAAAATAGACATGGCCCAATTTCAGTCATGACTAACTTTGGATTCAATTCAATCATGCCAATTGTTCGCCGTTTTAAGGGGCTCTCTCTTGTAGCTCCAATGTGTGTACAAGTGTTTGATAGACAACCAACTTTATAATTGCAGCTATATCTATGGCTTCAAGCAAGAAAAATAAAAAACAAATGGTTTTTTTTTTTGGGTTAAAACTAAGCCAACTCGAAAGAAATGGTGGCAATGGATCTATAAGGAAAAGAAACACATGATACATTATGAATGATACACAACGAGAAGGAAATAAGATACATTTAACTTTTTTTATTTTATTTTCAAGCGAGACTTAAGAAGTCGATGTGAAACGATAGAAGCATTTGCGATTTTGTTGTGAACGAGGGTGCAAACTTTCCATCGCTTCTTCAGGATACTGAACTTAGTTAGAAACCATACTCTCGGTCTCCTTCACGAACCCATCCCCGGTCCAATCTTTATCAGATTTCAAGCCTCTCCTCTCGGCTTTTCTCTGCTCAATCGCTTCTTTCTGTCTCCTGACTAAATCTGTGTGCGTTGTAAAGTACTGAAGCGAATGCCTGCGACGACAAACATATGATGATGAGCAAAGCAAGAATAAGGATTAAAAAGAAAGAAGAAGAAGTTGTTCATACCCTCTGAAGTCTTCTATCGTCGAGAAGTTGTGCTGTTTCATGAAATCTTGAAGCTCGGCGCATAGGGTTTTCACATGACCATAGCCGTGCACCATCACACCGGTGCATACCTTCCGAACAAAAAGCAGTCACTGAGTTTCTCAGGGAGTAGAGTCTAAAACATAAGAGCGAGGCTAGTGTTGAGTTTAGTCACCTGTACAGTATTTGATCCGAGGAGAATGAACTCAGCGGCGTCATAGCCAGTTTCAACACCTCCAATACCTGAAAGCGAGTGATCTTTCCCACTGAACTCAGATTTCATCATTTGGGCAATGTTCATAACTTTCGCGAGCGCGATTGGGCGAACGGCCTTGTAAGAGTAGCCTCCTGGAGTTGAGTAACTGCAGCAACAAAAAAAAACAGAAAACAACATTAGCAATTCATGATGCTAAGCTTTGACATTAGGAAGAATGCTATCGCTAACCCTTCGACGCATGGCTCAGGATGGAGTGTCTTGAGATCGATTCCCATTACACTCATGATTGTATTGATGGCTGAAATTCCTTCACATCCTGCTTTTAGAGATACCCTGGACGGCTATTTAAAGAAAAACAGAAACGGGACATGGTTAAAGCAGCAAAACAGATAAGCTTTTGCAGAAACTTGCATCAAAGGTTTTCACTTTGTACAAACATAGGCTACAATACCGTCTAGACAAGACAAACGGACAAAACGGGACGAACGATTGAACTATATACTGACAGAAGAAGGCAGAAGCCACACCTCTGTTATGTCGGTAATATTAGGAGTCATCTTGGCCCATACAGGAACTGTAGCTTTAGCATTAATCCATCCGCAAACCTCTTCGAGAAGCGCACAATCTTGTCCAACAGCGGCTCCCATTCTGCGCTCAGGCATACCGTGAGGACACGAGAAGTTGATTTCTAAAGCATCCTAGGAAACAAATTGTTATCCGAAATCAGTCTCTCTTCAACATTATTATATCAGACAAGGGGAAGAAAAGTTTAAGGATGTGTGTGTTTGGGGAAGACTCACAACACCGGTTTGCTCAACACGGTCGATGAGCTCTTCCCAGGCAGTTTTGTTGTATTCCTCCATGATGGAAGCTATGAGGATCCGATCAGGGTACTCTTGTTTCAATTTCTTAAACTCGTTGAGCATGGTTTCGAGAGGCCGGTCACTGATGAGTTCTATGTTCTGCCACCCGATCACATCCGTTTTGGCTGAGCCATTGGATCCGGCTCGTAGCCGAGCGTACCGAGGTGTTACGTTGATAACTTTGGATGCATCTAGTGATACCTGCATCATTCAATCAGCATATTCAGCTGTACATCATAGTTTCTAAAATCTCAATCCGAATTCCAATTAGTCAACCATCAAAACGCAGACCAGAATCGAAAAAGTCAAAAGCAATGTTTCTCGGGAACCAAAAAAAAAGCTTACGGTTTTGGCGATGACGCCTCCCCAGCCTTCGTCGAAGGCTCTCTTCATGACGGTGTAGTTGGTACCGGGTGGACCCGACCCGATCACGAAAGGATTCGGCATTTTCAGGCCATTTACGGTGACACTGAGATCAGGCTCCGATTCGGCGGCGGAAGTGATCTTAAGACCGACTCTAGTCGGCGGTAGAAAATTCCGGCGAGAGGAGGGATCGAAGTCGGCTGATAAGCTGGTTTTAGCAGCGAGTCCAGAGAAGCGGGTCAAGGCGAAACCCATTGATGCCATGATTACAGATCAATCTAGAAATTTCGGAAATTATACAGACGAAGATGGAGAGACGTGAAACTCAAGGATAATGGCGAATTCGGTATAGAGAGAGAGAGAGAAGATAACACGCGAGTAGAAGAAAGTGTCGAAATCCTATGTATTGATCAAACCGAACAAGGTAAGAAGGAACTTAAGAAGAGATGTTAGAGAAGAGTGTGTTCTAATAATTGGTCGGTTTCAACTTCACGCCATGTGGAAATAATTGATTTAGAAATTAACAATAGACCCAAATCATAATAGTCCCATCTTCCGTAAGATTAGAAAGCCATTAATCTAGTATTTTACACATTTCTCTATATTATCTCCTTTCTTTGATTCTTTCTGCTCTCTCACCGATTCATATCATTCATTAATCAACCGAGTGGATAGGTGATTGATTCTGGTGGGCCTGAGACCTTGGGCTTTTTTATCGGGCTACTTTGCAAGCTGAAATGATGTATGTTTCCATTATAATCGTTGGCATGGATATATATGACACACAAATCATGCTCTCTCTTTTTTATAAATTGTGTTATATGGCTCATGCAGTGATGCAATCATGCAATCATGTTCTTAAATCTCAGTATTGAGGTAGCTTGCTTAGCTCACGAGAAGTATAATTTAGTTCATAAAAGAAGAAATTCTATTGCAGATAATTTTTAGAAAAGAAAGCAAAAAACTTCTAAACTTTTTAAATGACAGAAAAATTAAGATAAATAAATGATTATAGACTCTGATATCAACAATGAACCATACAAAAAATAATCACCTTAACTCGAACCGTATTCTTAAATCTATCGTACAATAATGAGAAATTGTGAGTTAGAGACACATGAACAAAATTAATACGGGTATCTGCCGACAAAGATCAAAAGAAAACACTGACTGATGAATGATGATGACC
This sequence comes from Alliaria petiolata, assembly GCA_020283515.1. Taxonomy (NCBI): domain Eukaryota; kingdom Viridiplantae; phylum Streptophyta; class Magnoliopsida; order Brassicales; family Brassicaceae; genus Alliaria; species Alliaria petiolata. The sequence goes on along the minus strand of JAHZTW010000001.1, from coordinate 197,567,007 downwards.
TTGACTCACATCAAAAGTGAAGGATTCTATACGACTCATGATGATTTTGTTCGATAAATTTTTAAAATAATGATTAATTACAATTAAAGAAATTCTGAGAAAGTTTAAAAAGTGCATACTTCTTCCTTCAGTTTTTATTTATTTATTTAGCTTGCAATAATGATATTTATTTTCTATTTGATTCGTAAAATTTCACAAAGCTAACTTTCACTATATCCAATCAAACTTGTATGTTTGTTGAGTGGTGTGACTAGATTTATACGCCGACTAAAGATTTGTGTAAATTGCAAACACGTAATCCACGGTGAGAGACTAAAGATTAGTGGCTTCTAGTAGATCAGATTATATGGGACTAGTTTATAGCCGATACGTCACAATCAGACAAAACGTGAGCAGTAATCCGACACGTGTAAGTGGGAATGGACACAGCAGCAGTTGGTGCCTCTCAGCCTCTCATTGTTTCTCTTCCTTTTTTTAGCCTGACTCTACTTTTCTCGTTTAGTTTGCGTAATGAGACTTATCATATATCCCTAATTACCAGAGAGTCAGAGACCCCCTCTTGAAAAGTTAAAAAGTTAAAAAAAAAACTTTTGTTAGAGCAATAAAGAAGTTAAAAAGATTAATTTAGAGACCCCTATTGAATTTAAGATTTGTTTAGCTTAAGCCAATTTTCCCACGTTTGTAAATTGTTTAGAGCAATAAAGAAGTTAAAAGATTAACAAGAGACCCCTTACAAACGTGGGAAAAATTAAATTAGCTTAAGCTTAGACCAAAATACTACTCTTTTTTGTTGTTGTTAAGGGACCAAAATACTATATGAAGTCACCCTGTAAATGTAATTTTCTTACAAGCTCTCGAGTCTTGACTTCATATTAGAAAAAAAAAATGTGGCTAATGAATGCTTCTTTTCGAACTTTCCAGATTTTTTTTTTAAAATATTGATATTCGTATTCGATCTTTAAGACGACGCTACAAAAAGAATAAATCGATTTAGAAATATCTGTATTATATATATCGAGTGACACAAATTGACCACGGGGCCTCGTATAATTTTCATGGTCACAAATTTTTAAAAGAATAATATATTTTTCCCTGAGTTATTTCATTTTATAATACAAATAATCAGATCCTCCTACTCGTATAATATTGTCAAAAAACCAGTAAAAAAATATAAGATCGTTCGCCATTCCCGAAATTTCTCTCTGTATCGCTCGCTCTAGTCTTTTAGAGTTTCTTCTCATCTCCGTTCTCCGACCAAAAAAGTTCTTCTTTCTACTCTTCGAGGGTTATCATGGACGCCGCGACCGCGAGTTTGATTAGATCTCCCATCTTACCGCGTAAAACTTCCGACAACGGTGCTGGATCTATGTTCCTTACGGCCAGTGGCCCTGGGTTCACGCGCTCTGGTTCGGGACTTCAACTTCGTTTAAGGGTATGTCCTTAATCCATAGCTCTTGATTTAATTAACCTGGTTTTTATCATCAAAATCCCCCGATTGTTCTGCTCCGGTTGTGATCAATCTGATTTTGACCTGGAAATATCCGATTTATTAGCGGAAATTCGCATGACTGGCCCGGTTTAATTCGTTTTTGATCTGCTCGCAGCAAAACGCGTTTGCTAGATTCCCGAGACCGTTGCAAAGCGCTGCTAAAACTCGGAGAAGTTTTGTGGTTAGAGCTTCAGCATCTGATGATACCTCCTCTGGTTCGTCATCCAAACCGATCGCGCCGCTTCAGCTAGAGTCTCCTGCTGGTCAGTTTCTTTCTCAGATTTTGGTGAGCCATCCTCATCTTGTCCCCGCAGCTGTTGATCAGCAGCTTGAGCAGCTACAGACTGATCGGGAATCCGATGGACAGAACAAAGACGCGTCGTCCGTACCCGGAACTGACATCGTTCTCTACAGGTTTGTTACAATCTATTGAACGCTAAGGTTACGTCACAGTAAATCAACAACATAGGTTTCTTAACACTGCTATGCACCTGAAAGAAAATTCGGAACTAATTTTCTTGACAACGTTTATTGATCTTGATTTTAAAACTTTGCTTGTAACTAACATGTGAAAGAGACGTGATGTGAGAGCTTTATTGTCTGTGTTGATAAATGATACCATAAGGACAGTTTGATTACTTGTGTTAGTATTAAAGCTTCCTTATATTTAAATTGGAGACTTAATACTAAGATACCAAAAAGATTGGAATTTGAATATGAGTTCGATTTTGAATGCGAATTGTTTTTTTTTTTTTTTTTTTGGTGTGTAGGAGAATCGCAGAGTTGAAGGAAAACGAGAGGCGAAGGACTTTGGAAGAGATTTTGTATGCATTGGTGGTTCAGAAGTTCATGGAAGCTAACGTATCACTTATACCATCAGTAAGCCCATCTTCAGACCCGTCTGGTCGAGTTGATACTTGGCCGACCAAACTAGAGAAACTCGAGCGGCTTCACTCCCCCGAGATGTACGAGATGATTCACAACCATCTGGCCTTAATCCTCGGAAGCAGAATGGGTGACCTGACTTCTGTTGCACAGATAAGCAAACTCAGAGTTGGACAAGTTTATGCTGCTTCTGTGATGTATGGATACTTCTTGAAGCGGGTGGACCAAAGGTTTCAGCTTGAGAAGACAATGAAGATTCTTCCAGGTGGGTCGGATGAACAAAGTAAAACCAGCGTTGAACAGAAACAACCAGAGGACAAGACATATCAGGCTGTATCCTCACACCCAGAGGTCGGTTCATTTGCCGGCGGAGTTAGTGCTAAGGGCTTTGGCAGCGAGATTAAACCCTCCCGGTTAAGGACATACGTGATGTCATTTGAAAGAGAGACGCTTCAGAGATACGCCACCATAAGATCAAGAGAAGCAGTGGGAATCATCGAGAAGCACACGGAGGCATTGTTTGGTAAGCCTGAGATAGTAATTACTCCGGAAGGCACGGTTGATTCATCCAAGGACGAACAGATAAAGATCAGCTTTGGTGGAATGAAGAGGCTTGTCTTGGAGGCTGTGACTTTCGGCTCGTTCCTTTGGGACGTTGAGAGCCATGTAGATGCAAGGTACCACTTTGTACTGAACTAGAAAGATAAAAATGGTCTGTAATGCAATTGACTAACTTATGTAACATTAAGAAGATATACCCTTTAAAGGGAATGATTACAGTTGTATCAAAAATCCGAGGCAAAAGATCGTACATTTATATTGATATTTCGATGGGATAAGCTATAGGCTATAGCTAAATATCATAGGGATGCTAAACTAAGCAGGAAGCCTACCTAGCCTGCAATAGGACTTAAAACTCTTAAAATGTATGTTACAAAAAATACAAAGGAAACTTATTTTATTAAGGGCTTTCGATCAAACAGAGGAATGAAGAAGCTGTTTAGAAGTAACCCATTTGTGCAAAACCTCGCCAAAGACATCGTAGAAGACGATCTCTGCATCCGAGTGAGTGAATCGAGCAGACATGAATCCTTGACCATCGTAATAGAACCTCACAGACTTGGGATCGTTGGTCATCGGGTCAACATCTCCTCTCCAAGCTTTGGAACCAGCACCACTCGTTAGAAACTGAATGGGACTGTCTTCGTCACTGATATGTTCAAGGCAGTGATCGTGTCCGTTCATGTAGAGATCAACACCGTTCTCTTTCATAATCGGAAGAAGCTCCTCGACGAGCTCTTAAGTGTCTCCGTGGTGTCCAATGCTTCTCATCGCGTGATGACCAACCACAATCTTCCACGTGGCTTTGGATCTCTTCAAAGAAGCATCGAGGTCACGGAGGAGAGATCTGACATAAGAGTTGCGAGATGGGATCGCACGCCAGTCGTAAGTGTGGCCATCTGCTTCAGTGTAGTATTCCTTCACGAAAGGAGTCGTGTCGACGAAGAAGATCTCGACCAACTCAGCGTCGACGATGAATGATCGGAGACAGATCCAACGGCTGTCGATTTGCCGGAGAACAGGGCTGAGCTGAGCCTCTGCGTCGCCTCTATAGTCGTGGTTCCCCAAAACTGCATCATTATTCGGTTATCAATTTTTTTTTTAATATGAGATTTGATTGAAAACAGAAAATTCATCGAAAATGAGCAAAAAGATCGGATTTTTTACCACTGTACCACTGTTTCTGGAGACTTGGAGCTGTGTAGATATTAGAGAAAGATTGTTCGAAATTTGGATCGTTTTCACTAAACAATCCATTGTCGTAGAAGTTATCTCCCGTAGACACCACGAAATCTAAGTCAATCTTTTCTCCAATCCTTCCCATCTGTGTAAATGGACAACTCATTAATTTAATGTGTCTTAATTTGAACTTGTGTACGAGGACAAAAGGAAACCGGAATATTCAATTATTTATGGTATATTATAAGAATATTCCGAAAATGATTTGGGCCCAAACCTGGTAGGCGACGATGGACTGGTTGAAGGAGCCACGGCGACCCCAATCTCCGATCGTTATAAAACTGACGGTACCGTCGCTTTTCGCCGGCTCGATAAATCTCTGAAGCTCAGCGTTCGATACAACGAAGGTGGCGCAGATACACCATAGAAAACACAGGCTCGCCGTCGTGGCGGACAATAACGATCGACGAGAATCCATAATATCTCAGGGCTCAAACAATTTATGAGAAATTCGAAATTTAAGGCTTGCGTGCGTCGGAGGAACAAAATCTGTAAATTCGATCTCTCTCTCTCTCTATTTCTCTCTGCATGCAAACGGAGAAACAAAGAGAAGGAAGTAATTAAGGTGCGAAGCGAAGAAGAGAAAGGAGAATGGCGAAGGATACGATGAGGAAGGAGGGAGAAGAAGATGCTTTTTAAACCGAAAATAATTAAAAGGTAAAATAAAAAAAAAGGAAATAAAGGTGCGGTTAGAGATGCTGAAGGATATTCGAACCATTGGCCGCATCTTTTTTTTTTTTTTTTCTGTTCTCAAATTCTGACACCCACCTCCCATTTTTTGTTCTGAATCTCAAAAGATTTGGTTTTGTTTGTGGAAAAATCCAAATTCTAAAAAAAAGTAAATACAAAACCCCAAGTTTAGTTTTTGAGTTTTAAGTAAAAATAAATAACAAAGTTGTGGTTTTCAGTTTTCGGTCAAAAATAACAAAAAGAATTATATAGCGATACGAAAGAATCAGTGCCTTTTTTTTTGTTTTACGGTAATTTTTGGCTCGGTGCCTAATTGGGTTCCTTTTTGATGATTCTACAGTAGATGATTAGTTTAACTATATTATATAAAGAGCAAATTAGGGGAAACATTATGTGCTCAAGCATGATTCGGTTTTATTTGTTAAGATTGTGTCGTGAGATGGTATTGCTATTGGACCACATACTTCACCTTCAGACAAGTTCTAACAGCGGACAAAGCACAGCTATAACCTCTCATATGACACGTAACTGCTTATTGTCACTGTACACTTTCCAAAGTATTTAATTAATTCCTTAAATCTAGTACTATTATTTAATTTGAGATTAAAACGCTATTGGTTCAAAAAAAAAAAAAATTGGTTCAAAAAAAGAAAAATATTAAAACGCTAAGGGGGGCCGGGTCGTACCGTCGTAGAAATGGAAGGCCCAATGATCTCGGTGACAGTTGTTTCGATTTAGTCAATACGTAAATTGGCTGCTTCCCTGTTGGTCCTCGACCTCGACTCCTTTCGAGTTTGGTTCTATAATGGGGTTTACTTTGCTTGTTTCGGGTGATCATGTGTTGACAACACAGTGTTGTGGTTACAAAACAAGAGAGGGTTCTGGTCCAGCTCTTTAGACCGGTCTAAATATAGTATTCCTGACTGGCTTAGTCCGATTCAAGCAAGACCATTACGCAGTTAGCTGCCATTTACGTAAAAACTAGTAAAGGATTTCACAGGCGTGAACCGAGAGATTGGTCTACAAAACCGGACCGGACCACCAAAGCCAAGAAATTCAAGCCCGTCTCGGGTCTTGCAGGGCTGTCCGAACTCAATCCACCGGGATTTGTGAAGAGTGGGTTTCTGGTAACAACTAACCTGTAAATGAGACTTCCGGGCATGAAAAGTAAATGTAAATAGAGGCTGTTGTTGTTCGTCGAAAAGCAAATCAAAGTTGCAAGAGGAATAAACACAAATAAGGCCTGTGCAAAGATTTATCGAGATAAATCATGGTCTCGTTCAGTTTTTGGACTACTCAGTACTCACAAGCCGAGGTGATATTAAAAGAGAAGAACAAGACTCTGAGACTCGGGGAGACTACTACTCTGCCTTGTATTTCTTCTCTAATTCCTCCAAACGCTCAAGGTCTTTGTTGTACTTGCAGATGCGGAAAATGCACCTGCCAGTGAACAAGAGAGAATATCAGTCAGTTACAAAAGTTTCAAGTGTGAGGTGTGTGATAGTTGATGATGTTACCAGTAGAGAAGGATCCCAGCCGCACACAGAACCACATTCCGCTGAGCCTTGTAGATCTGAAACACAAGTAAGCTTGTAAGCTGAGCTGTGACATATTAGGAAAGGAGAAAAGACTCCTAAAGTATGTGTAGCCAATCACAAATCGAATGGTTCGATTATTACACGATTCAAGCGACCAGATTTGCAGACTAAATAGGCGATGTTTCAGGAACAGAGGCAATCGGAGTGGCTAAATCTCATCAACAATCAACCACCATCATATTCACAAGAACGAATATCACACCAGTTCCATTCTGACAAATCTACCGAAGAAAGTACATCCCGATGGTTCCACTGAAATAGGTTTCCTTGCAACATTTTTTAGCATCTTAACCGCAGCTAAGATATGCTATAGAAGCGAGCTCAGAAGAGACTAATACTAACCACTGTCCACTGGTACTACTAACCCCGCGAGTCTATGACAAAATATGCAGCTGAGACGTCTATATTTATTCAACTAGCTTAAAGCAATTATAATCGATCCTCGGATGATTTTACATTACTATAGCCTTCGTCAAAGAAGATAGATATGATCAATTATGAACTTAAAATAAGCTTTTATTCAAGCATCAAAGACGAGGAAACGATTATAAGTTGAATGTTGTATTTGTATAGATGATACTTACGGATTTCTCGTAGCGATCCCGCTCTGTAGCAGTGCAAACCTCAGATGAGCACATTAGTCTATGCTCATTCTTCCAGTAAATATCTGAAAGAAACGCATGAGCCAAACAATTCGCATGAGTAAATGCCAAAACTAAACAAAAGTACCAAAATCACTCCCAGCTCGAAACCCTAACTATAAAGACCATTTCAATCCCGAGCTAGAAAGAGTGAGAAATTAGACGATCTACGAGAGATAGATAGAGAGAGAGAGGCGATCACCGAGGAGTTGAAATCCAGCGAAGGCGACGATGGAAGCGGCAGGCTGGAGTATGAGCGAGACAAGTGACACGATGCGTTTCTTCAGGAGCATAGGGTAAGGGAGGGTCAAGATGACGGCGATGGCGACCTCAGCGGCCACCACATACGATAGAATCAGCCATTGCAATGCCATTTTTTCTTCTTCTAGATCTCTCTCTCTTTCGCTCTCTTCTCTCTCTCTTTCGATCCTCTTCTCTCGTGTGAAGTTGGAAGAATAATTATGATCTGGATTCTCCGTGCGTCGGACACGTATCCACGCCGTGTGTGAGTGTGCCGGCCGGTGTTGACTTTTCCTTTTTCTTTATATTTATCATTTATGGGCCTTTTTCGGCCCATTAGTCCACTGTCCACATTTATAAGTTTCATTGCTAGACACACACGATAATTTCCGGTTCAAATTGGTTACAAAGTTCGGTTCGATTTTGTTTTGTCCAGCTATTTCCGGTTTGCCTTTCTTCTTTCCATTTTTTTCGGTATTTAATAGTTGCATAGGCACATTCCACAATTTGAATGTTCTCATGACCGGAAAGAGATTATTCTCGATTTTCTTTACTTGTTTAAATTCAATATGGTTTTGTCTTCCCATCCTACTCGCACTGTTGATTTGTCAAAGTTGAGGATCACATTTTTTAAAAAAGTGGCTAGGAGTCCTAATTACAACTAGTTAGCACTTAGCAGTATATACAAATTAAGTAGAGGCTATAAGCAAGACTACCAATAGGATTAATTAACTCACACACAGCTTGCTTGGAGTTTCACCATACCTATCTAATCACCAAACCACGACATATGGGACAAACCAAAGTATGCCATATAGCCACATATAAATATCGTAACCTAACATTAGCAGGGCCGGCCCTGCACCAAATCCAATAAAACATTAGCTTAGAGACTCCAAAAACTTTCAGTTTATTAGTAGTATTAAAAAACTCCTAATTATATTTTATTAATAACTAATTAAAAGTCTTCAAAACTTTTTAAAATTGCCCCTAATAAATTTTTGACTTAAACTTCCAAATTTTCATGCTTATTCTGAACATGAGGGTCGTGACTTCCATCGAGGTCTTCTTAATATAAGAGACCAGTCATATAGTCAACAACATCCCAAGTACTCTCCGAAACACTTCCTAGAAACAAGAGCGACAAAGTAACGATATAATGAGCTACGTAAAGAGAAGAGGCTCGGAGGAACAAAGCTTCAACACATGATGATGAGCGATCTTTATAAGGATTAGTAAACGAGTGAAGAAAATTGTTGATCCCAAAGAAGGAGATATAAGCATAGATGGTTAGGATGATTAGGCCTAACGTCATGACCTGCCACGGTAAAGTAAGCTCTTTCCTGGTGGACATACGAGCAATGTAAAAGCGTCAAAGATAAAAAACATCCATTATAATAAATTGAAGAGAATAACATTATAACAACAAGGATGTATTACTGAAAAATTGTATTAGACTCTTATATATAAAACGAACAGAGAAAAAAAAACGACTTAAATTTTCTAAACTAAATGATAAAAATAGATTTATTTATAAAGCTTTTTTGATACTTAAATTATCAATAATCATCTAATTTGTTTTTTTTTTGATATTTTTGCATTCTTATATATCATTTTAGTTAGGTCAGCTCGACCATTCGATCTTGCTTGATCTTCAGTTCTTGATTTCCGTCGGTCCAATTTCTAATACCCTAGTGGCTATAAATTAACCTGTATGTAAATGTAAACTTATAGGATAAATAGGATAATCCAACTCCAAGTATTGTTGAAAAATCTATAGCTTTTGTCTTGTTTTTGTTCAAAAAAATACATGAGATGATGTCCTATTTGAGCTAGTACTAGGTTTTCTCCCGGGTAATCTATGTTTTATGCATAGATTATCTTATTTTATTAATGATTTTTTTGTTTACCGATTTTATTAATGATATGGACTGGATGTAGTTTGATTACAAAATATGCAGAAACAAAGTTAGGAAAATCGGAAAATATGAAAAGAAATCATCAAGAATGAATCGACGTGGAAAGTTGTAAGAAATATAAAAAAAATCGACATGGAATATTGGAATGTTAGTTTTTGGATAAGGTCTGACTGTTGCTCGAAAAAATTGGATAAGCCTTGATTATTATAGAAAAGTGAATCCATGGAAATATCTTTTCTTTTTTTGTTAAAGCATCCATGGAAATATCGGAAGCTAAATCAAATAAAGAAATGAAACCAATCCTAAAGTTGACTTCAAACTTTGAACAAAAGTGATTTTAGAAGTAGCATATACTTATACGACTTATATGAATACAATTATTGTAAAAAAAATCTGAAAAACTTATGCATTAAACACAAAAATATAATTTTTTAAAAGAAAAAAACCGTTCCACTTTTTTTTTTTGTGTGACGGCAAACAAACCATTCCAATTTAACAACGAAAAAAAAAACAGTTTTCTATTTAAAATACAAACACGCAGCGACACGTAGGCACAGGCGCGCGCGGGGCACACGAAAACGTACCGTATCACGTGTGCAGCACACAGTCATCATCAACAGTCTTATTTGGTAATTAATATATGCGGATAAGTAATTTACAAATTCGTCATAAAATATCTTATCCAGATAAAGACTGGGCCTGGCCCATTTTACGTCTGCAACTGCCATTTATTTAACTTTGGGTTTTCTCGTACGGAACAAACTCTCCTCTTGCTTCCTTCTTCTTTCTTCATTCTTCTTGCTTCTTCTTCTCTCTCGCGTTGCTGTTGTTGACTCTCATTTCTTCTCTTTTGGATTGCCTTAAACCTTCCGCTTCAATCCTCTCCCCTTACAGGAAAGCTTCTCCGATTCTCAGGTTTTGATTGCCTCATACTCACAATATGGTTTACGCGGCCAAGAAATTCATCAACAACCCAAACGGTTCGTGCTAATCGTCTTCGTTCTCCTTTTCTGTTTTCTTTGCGCATCGTGAGCTCTCTGTTCTCTTCGGCGATGTTGTTTCTTTTCCAGGCGTAGATTAGGCCGATGAGAATTGTGAATGCTCTCGCGAACTGTTGACCTATGTTATATTACAGATTGTGTTACTGTTTGCGAAATTCTTTGCATTGCGTGTTTCTTGCTCCTGAAATTCGTCTTGGTCTATTTTCCGCCTTTTCCCCCACAATTTTGCTCGCGATCCTCGAAATGCTGCTTCGTCACTGTGTGTTTCGTTGCATGGTCAACCAGATGACGAATTGATCATGATTCCGTTGTTTAGGGTATAATATCCGTATGAAATTAGTGAAATATTCTAGAAAATAGAACTAGCGGCTTGGGAATTTCGCAGACAGAGAAAGGAATTCATACTGGTTTCGTTTTGCAGATGTTGTGACAGAGTTCATCGAGGGTCTTGTCGAAACATACTCTGGACTCCAGTATCTGGATGGATTTCCTGAGGTCAAGGTGGTACTACGAGCTGATGTCTCGGCTGAAACATATGACAAGGTCGCCGTTATATCAGGTGGGAGTTTTGTGGCTTAATATTCTGTGGTTGGTTTTTAAGGTTTTGAATCTCTCTTAAGCAATGCCTTTTGCTTAGTGCAGGTGGAGGCAGTGGGCATGAGCCAGCACATGCTGGGTACGTTGGAGAAGGAATGCTAACGGCGGCTATCTGCGGAGATGTCTTTGCCTCGCCACCAGTTGATTCCATCCTGGCTGTAAGTTTTCCAAGTGTTTTCTGTCTTTCTTTTCTGCTGCGTCTTTAGAGTAAGTGATAAATTTCTTTCCCAATTCCAGGGAATTCGGGCTGTAACTGGTTCTCAGGGATGTCTTTTGATCGTCAAGGTAATTAGAGTGGGAAGAAGAGCTGCCTACGTGCAGCATCGATACATGCGAGAAACTATAGATTCTTGTCTTTATGTTTTTGCTTAATCTAGTTTCTTTATCAAATCTCTTTACAGAACTACACGGGTGATCGCTTGAACTTTGGTTTGGCTGCTGAGCAAGCAAAATCTGAAGGATACAAAGTAGAGGTACTGCTCGTTATTACTTATTTTTTTCACAGTAAAGTATTAGCAGGAACAGTTCTTGTCATGACATGATCTCCTTTGTAGACTGTGATTGTTGGAGAGGATTGCGCTTTACCCCCACCGCGTGGTATTGCTGGACGCAGAGGATTAGCAGGAACAGTTCTTGTCCATAAGGTTCTCTCTAACTGCAATCTAAACAAGTATTCAGTATTCATCTCCTGTCCTTTGATTTCATTTCTGTTACTATATCTTCTCAAAATGTGATGTCTGAGACCTTGGCCTGCTACGGGCATTGTGATTTGTTTAGTTTAGCTTAGCTTAGTTTGAACAAGCTTAGGACCATTAAGAAGTTCTGAGCAGAAAGCTTCAAGCATCAGTTTTTTTTTAATTTGTTTCTGCTTGGTTAGGTTGCTGGCGCAGCAGCAGCTGCTGGTCTTTCTCTAGAAAAAGTTGCGGCTGAGGCAAAATGTGCGTCGGAGATGGTTGGTACCATGGGTGTTGCATTATCTGTTTGTACGCTTCCTGGGCAGGTTACATCAGATCGTCTGGGCCCAGAGAAGATGGAACTCGGACTTGGAATTGTATGTTGTTTTGTCTTCTTTTTTTTACCAAGTTTGCATGAAATCCATTTTCTTCAGTGTTTTTGTTCGTACCTTGACTTTCTTAATGCCTATTTATTTTTTCTCTCGCAGCATGGAGAACCTGGTGCTGCTGTGGTTGACGTCCAACCTGTCGATGTGGTGGTTTCACATGTTCTTCAGCAGATACTTAATCCTGTATGTGCTTAATTTTTATTGTCTTTATTGTACTTTCTTGTCTCCATAGTCATATAGGTGTTCCCATGCTGATTATTATCTTACCATCTTGGAGTGAAAGTCCTCTATACATTTGGTCTATCAACTTATGCATTATTTCCAACTGTTCTTCCATTTCTGCAGGAGACCAATTATGTTCCAATTACACGCGGTAACAGAGTGATTCTCATGGTTAACGGGTAAGCCCATTCCTATTTAAATGGATTTCCGTGTTTGGTTCCCATCATTTCCACTGCATCAAAATGCTACTTTTGTGATATGAAGTTTTTTCAAAAGGTTGTGAATTTGGTTATTTAGCGAGAGCTTAGTTTTTCCCTTTTCAATCTTTGCAGCTTAGGAGGCACCCCTTTAATGGAACTTATGATTGCCGCTGGAAAAGCTGTCCCTAAATTGCAGTTGGAATTCGGACTTGCTGTTGATAGGGTGTATACAGGATTTTTTATGACTTCCCTTGATATGGCAGGTGAATTTCACTTGTCTCCTGGATTTAGTCAAGTGTTATATACTCCTGTTGTTATGCTGACAGTGGTGCCTGTTTTAGGATTCTCGATTTCAATCATGAAGGCTGACCAGTCAATCTTAGAGCGATTAGATGCTCCAACTAAGGCTCCAAATTGGCCTGTTGGCACTGATGGTCCGTGAGATGTTGTTATCTGTTATCTGTTTCCGTGACTTTTCTTCGAAACCTATTCTTAGATACAAAATATTTGTGCTGCATTGCAGGCAACCGGCCACCTGCAAAGATTCCTGTCCCTATACCTCCTTCTCGATCAACAAAAAGTTCTGAGGTATGCATTGCAAAAATTAATAAATTTAGGTTGTTTAGAAGGGTTTCAAGGTTTGGTGATGGATGTTTTTGGTAAATTTCATGACAATATGACAATACTAGTCTCAAAGCCGACCTCAAGAGCTGAGTCAACAGGGTCGAATTCTTGAGGCAGCTATTCAAGCAGCAGCAACTGTGATCATCAGTCTAAAGGATAGTTTGAACGAATGGGATGGAAAAGTAGGCGATGGTGATTGTGGTTCAACAGTAAGTCTTGTTTTTAGAACATGCATTTAAAATGCGGATTTCATATATCTTACTTTGGCTTGCGTTAATTGTGTAGATGTACAGAGGTGCAACAGCTATTCTGGAGGACATGAAACACTAGTGAGTCTATTTGTTACATTAACTCCCTCTTATACCTCTATTGTCTTGCTCTTTATGTCGAGTTCTTCGCATAGACTCTTGACAAACTTTTCGTGTCTCTTATTTCTAGTTATCCACTGAATGATGCTGCGGAAACAGTGAATGAGATTGGTGCATCAATCAGAAGAGCCATGGGGGGAACAAGCGGAATACTGTAACTATTAAACCTTTTCTTCTTCCATATAATAGTCAGGGTCATGCTTTTGGCTTTCATTGATAAATGACATAATGCTTTCTCTTGTGAAAACAGATACAATCTCCTCTGCAAGGCAGCATACGCGGAGTTAAAAGCTAATGCTCAGTCAGAAGTCACTCCCAAACACTGTGAGATAATGCTTCGTGAATGTGGTTGAGTATTCGGATGGTCACATACTTGTTTTGACTCGGCCTTCTCTTGAATGATCAGGGTCTGAAGCACTCAAGTCATCAATAGCTTCTGTAAGCAAATATGGTGGAGCAAGTGCGGGATACAGAACGATGCTAGATGCGCTCATCCCAGCTGCACAAGTTCTTGAGGAGGTGACAAAGAGCGCCCTTACTTGGTTTTACACCGAAGAGAGATAGAGATATTGCAAGTACTAATGAGCTTTTGCTTTTGATAAGAACAGAAGCTAAGCGCTGGAGAGGACCCGATATCTGCTTTTGTTCTGTCAGCTGAAGCAGCAACTACAGGAGCGGAATCAACCATACAGATGCAAGCACAGGTGAGACATTTGTGCCTATGCTGTATAATGTAGATGCTTATCAGTTTGATTTGACGGGTGAGAGATTGTTGTGGAACACAGGCTGGGAGATCAAGCTATGTGTCTGCAGAGATTCTTGCAACAGTTCCAGATCCAGGGGCAATGGCTGCAGCGGGATGGTACAGTGCAGCAGCAAGAGCCGTGAAGGAGCAGTATGAGGGCTCATAGTCACAGTGATCCTTCCCCGGAGTAGCTTCTTCTTTTGTTTCTCGGGAATTGGGATTTTGGTGAGAGAGAGAGAGAGAGAGAGGCTCTTTGTGGCGACTATTGGCTTCGTGTATGTATGTTGAAGATTTTCTGACTCTGTGAGGGCTCTCCGTTTATGCAATTCTTTTTTGGTGGTGCGTAATACTGTGAGAGTTTATAACTTCCGGGGAGAGACGACTATTGGTACCATTCATTGGTATTTGGATACTTTCTGAAAAAAATGCTCTGCTTTTTTCCTTCTTCTTCTTCTTATAAATGCGTAGTTCCTCTGTTTTTTTTTTTTTTTTGAATTTTTTTTATTTATTTTGACTTTTGATTCTTAATAATATTTTCAAATTTATCTAACTATTTTCATAAGAAAATTAGGATTGTCTACTTCTTTCCCAATCTCCAGCTCTCTGCTACACACCTACTAAAGATAATCCTAATTTTCTTCTCTGCAACTTGCGTACCTTCAGTGGCGGAATCTATCGTCACTGAACTCCAGAACATGGCGTCCTCTCTTCTCCTCTACTTGTGGACTTTTGCACCTCTAAGGTCTGTTTTTATGACACGAATCTTTTAAAGATCATCTTTATTAGGATATGAACATATCCCGTAAATATAGTTCTATATAGTAGTTTGTATAAATATATCTTGCTCTCATGTATATCTTCATAGTCTCATGTTTATCTCTTCCGCAACATATGTAATGTGTTTGAGTTTGAGTCGTCTTTAAAAAACTCAAAAAAGATTTTAAAGGAAGTAGCAACTAGCAAGCGCCGCTGCTCTTAATACAGGCTTACAAGGTACCTTCATGTTTTCACAAGATCAATTCTATCACCCAACTAGCATCATCATTTTCGATCGTAAGCTTAATATTCAGATGGTATTGGGAAGTTTTTGGAGGAGAAGAGAATCTTATCTGTAATCTTGGGAAGAAGAGACAGATTGGCCCATTTTTGTGTGTTCCTGTTTATTATTGTGATGTTCTCTCTTAACTATAAAAATATCGTTGAATAAATACAAAGTGGTGTACCAAAGCCCAATTCAAAGGGAAGAGAGAGTCAAGGGGAAATAAAAAGAGGGAGTTAGTTACATGAATGTCTTAAATTAGTTTAGAGAGCTTTGCTTTTCTCACTTTCTTTATATCTGTCCAAAAAAAAACTTGTGATATCTATTTTCCTCTTCTGTTCAACATTTTCAGCACAACTCAGAAACAATGGTACTCGCTACAAACTCTGACTCTGAAGAGCATTTGCATTCCACTTTTGCTTCCAGATATGTCCGTGCTGTTGTTCCCAGGTTTCCCTCACTGTCTTTTTTTCTTTCTGGATTCTTTACTCATTTTAGTGTTTTGTTTTTCTGTTTCTCATGTTGCAATGTATTGTGGTGTTATCTATTTGTTTGCATATCTTGAAACAGGTTCAAGATGCCAGACAATTCCATGCCCAAAGACGCAGCTTATCAAGTGATCAATGATGAGTTGATGCTTGATGGCAATCCCAGGCTTAACCTAGCTTCCTTCGTCACCACTTGGATGGAACCTGAGTGTGACAAACTCATCATGGATTCTGTTAATAAGAACTATGTTGACATGGATGAATACCCTGTCACTACCGAGCTCCAGGTTCCTCTTTCCCTCTCTCCCCATTTGTTTCTCCATTCAAAATTGTAGCCAAGACTGTTTTCCAAAGTGTGAATACATCTTTATCTCTCTTACTCATCTCCTTTTCAGAACCGGTGTGTAAATATGATAGCTAACTTGTTCCATGCTCCCGTTGGAGAAGACGAGGCTGCTATTGGGTGTGGAACTGTTGGTTCATCAGAGGCTATAATGCTTGCTGGTTTAGCTTTCAAAAGGAAATGGCAACAGAGGAGAAGAGCTCAGGGTCTACCTACTGATAAGCCTAACATTGTTACTGGAGCCAATGTTCAGGTCTAGCATAAACTTGATTCTCATCCTCCAACCATCACATTTTCTTTGGACATTCTGTAATTTTTTTAATATCGTGGCATATGCTATATCTCATGTGGGGCAGGTGTGCTGGGAGAAATTTGCAAGGTACTTTGAGGTAGAGCTCAAAGAGGTGAAACTAAGTGAAGACTATTACGTGATGGACCCAACTAAAGCTGTAGAGATGGTGGATGAGAAAACAATCTGCGTTGCAGCGATTCTAGGATCCACACTAACAGGAGAGTTTGAGGATGTGAAGCTGTTGAACGATCTCTTGGCTGAGAAAAACGCAGAGACTGGTTGGGAAACTACTATCCACGTTGATGCAGCCAGTGGAGGATTCATTGCTCCTTTCCTCTACCCTGATCTCGAATGGGACTTTAGGCTTCCATGGGTGAAGAGCATCAACGTCAGTGGTCATAAGTATGGACTTGTCTATGCAGGAGTTGGTTGGATTGTCTGGAGAACCAAAGAAGATTTGCCGGAGGAACTCGTCTTTCACATCAACTACTTAGGAGCTGATCAACCCACTTTCACTCTTAACTTCTCTAAAGGTTTGTATAACCCAAATCAACTCATCATGGCTTTTTCTTTATGAAAAAAACTCTTTTGTTAATTTCTTGCAGGGTCGAGCCAAATCATTGCTCAGTACTATCAGTTTATCCGACTAGGCTTTGAGGTACTTGTTGGTTCCCTTACATATATATATATCTTCTTTACCGTTTCGTCTTATCTAAATGATCCTTTGTGGAAATTGCCAAAAAAGGGATACAAGAACATAATGGAAAACTGCATGGACAACGCGAGGAGGCTAAGAGAAGGAATAGAGATGACAGGGAAGTTCCACATTCTGTCTAAGGATATCGGTGTGCCACTAGTGGCCTTCTCTCTCAAAGACAGTAGCAAACACACAGTGTTTGAGATTGCAGAGTCTCTGAGGAAATTCGGGTGGATCATACCGGCTTACACTATGCCTGCGGATGCACAGCACATCGCTGTGCTCAGAGTTGTGATCAGAGAAGACTTTAGCCGAGGCCTTGCAGACAGACTCATCACACATATCATTCAGGTACTCAAAGAGATCGAAGGGCTTCCTAGCCGGATCGCTCATCTAGCCGCGGCTGCATCGGTTAGTGGCGGTGAAGTGAAGACTGCTAAGATGTCCTTGGAGGATATCACCAAGTATTGGAAACGCCTTGTGGAACACAAGAGAAATATTGTCTGTTAGAGTAAAGTCTTCTTTGGACCAGTCACGTTCTTGGTAATAAGGTTTTTAATTTAGACCATTCGGCAGAGCTTTTTGTTTTGTTTTTCTTGGCATTACTTATTTATATATTGGTGGTATCATATAAACCACAAGAGTGATTTCTCTACTCTTTTTGAGTCTTGATCAATAGTACTTGTTAACTGAAACCGATATTAAGAAAATCTGCTTTTGGTATCAATGTTGTATTTGTGGCATATAGCTCATTCATATACAAGCTAAATTCTATTTGAAATCGGTTTCTTCACCTTCTGAACTAAAATCTCAAAAAGATGAAAAGACCAAACCGAAACTTAACCAAAAAGTAAATGGATTGTTCCTCAGTACTCAGTAGTGTGGTAACGAATGAAACAGCTGCAAAAACAATGGCAATTCCCACAAAAGACACACACACACACACACACTGCATATATATACATATATCACCGGATACAATTATATGACCGAAAGCATTTGGCAAAAAAAAATCAAAACTTGAAGAAGAGACTATATATTTCACAAACTAACAATGAATCAAAATGCTAAGACCAAATGAGCAAATAGTCACACAGCAAATTAATATACAACAAGGTCTGAAAGATTTCCCTCTCACAAGAGTTTCAACAAAAACAAAGGGGAAATAAACAAACAGACCATTTCTTCCTTGACTAGCTTTCATCCATTCTGGACTTTGATCACGAAGATGTCAAATAATCACACAGACCATTTCTTCCTCTTTTGTCAGAATCAGGGAGATATGGGTTCGTAGGGATAATTCAACCATGGATGCTTAAGAGCTTCAGATGCAGAAGGGCGTTTCTTTGGATCAACTTGGAGCAAGTGTCCCACAAAGTCTATGAAGCCTTGGTCACCCATTGGCAGTCTACGCCTTAGCGAGGACTTTTTAGGTATCAGGTATTCCAAATTGTTACTCTCCTGAAATATTTGGAACACAAACCCATTATACCATTTCGAAATTACAAATTGCTTCAGTAATAGCAGGGAGCTGCATTATAGTAAGTTTATTTTTTGGATTCTTCATTACGTACCTGGTTCCTCTCGTATAACAAATGATTTTTGGTGAAGTACTTGCATGTATCAGGTCCTTTGGCAAGCATTTCTTGGTCAATGGATCCGATTATACCGATGACCCTTGCAAGCAAAGTAGCCGGAGAATCATTTTGGAAAAGAACCTGCAAAAACAGACACAATCCTAGCTAGCTAAGTGGATTATTGTAAGAAAGGTTATAAGAGGTTTCAACAATGCTAAAACTTACGTTGCCGGTACACAGTTCTGCCAAAATGCAGCCAAGTGACCAGATGTCTATCTTATTATCATATGGAAGCCCAAGAATGACTTCTGGAGCACGGTAGGATCTAGACTGGACATAGGAGCAAAGATGATCTGTCTCAAAACAGCTACTTCCCAGATCAATAACTTTGATTTCGCATCTGCTGTAGCTTTTGATAAGTATGTTTTCAGGTTTTAAGTCGCAGTGTATAAGGCCGAGACCATGCAGAAAGTGCAATGCTTCCAAGCACTGGATAGTAATTGACTGCACAAAATTTAAATTTAGAAGAAAATGAGAGAGCAGCGAAAAACATACATAAACCTTGTGAGTAATAAGGATGTTGGCTAACCTGCAATCTTGGCATTGTGAAATAAACCTCTCCACCTGATTCCCTATTAAACTTTTGGAACTCATACAAGTTTGCCTTGAGAAGTTCACATACTATCAACAGGTGCTCCTGCAAAATAGAGATCCAAATTAATCGCAGTAAATGGCATCCCAAGTCATACATTCTTCATTGAATCTCATGAACGAACAATTGAAACATCACAGCATCGAAGCAGCACATTATCCAAATTCATCCAGAATATCTACCCAATGATAAATAGAGAAAAAGATGTAGAAAGTCAACTGCTTCTAAAGACGGTATAACTAACTTATAAGATGGCAGAAAAGAATAAAGACATAATTAATGCATCTGCTTACCCGGAAGTAGAAGTAGTCATACAGTCGAAGGAGATGGTACTTGTCAGCAGGATCATGCTGATTGACATACTTGAGAAGTTTGATCTCATCAAGGCTCTGGTCAAAAAAGTCTTTGTTGTTCTTTATGATCTTTACACAGACATCAATGCCTGTGTGGAGGTCATGTGCTTGTATTGCTTTGCTAAAAGCTGCTGATCCAAGATGCTCAGTGACATGGTAACGACCAGCTATGACAGAATTCAGAACCACATGGAAGTTCTTATCCTCCTCAAAACCAGTCCTAGGCAACAAAATAAAAATACAAGAAACAAATAAATTTCCTGGAGATTCATAAGAATAGGATTGACTACATCCCCCTTTTAAACAAAATGTGTACCAAGCATCATCTGGTACATAGTCAAAAATAATCCAAGATGATTGTAAGAGAAGAGACCTGTTTTTCCTGTGAACAATCTTCAGATTGAAGGTCTCAAAATCCTGCTCTTGGGCTTTAATCTGTCTTACTTGCTCTTGGACCACGATTGCATCTTCATCCTCAAACGAGGTCCCAAGATCTTCTTCCAGCCCATGACTGGTTTCTTCCGCATCTTCTTCCTTGCAAAGCTCTCTCTGAGTATAAGAACTTTGGGAGAGTGCGGATTGGGAAGAACTTCTTGAACTTGCAACCTTCTCGTCATCCCTATCTCTTAAATTTCTTTCAGAGGAAGAGCCGCTGGGTCTTTTTGTCGAAGCAACAAGCATACTATCGTACTCAATTAGCCCCTTTGGTCCATAACTTTCCTTTCTCACAGCAGCATCGCAATGGTTTGACCACACAGGGTTTGTAGAATCTTCATGGGAGATCTCTCCATCAGGTACTGGAGAGGGAAATGAGAAACCACTATTTGCAAAACTTTTTAGCTGCATGCTTGCACCTTTACCAGGTGGAGGCTTGACACCAGCAACTCCAACGTGGCGATGAGGAAGGAGCTCCAGATCCCATTCACTACCTTCACCAGGAAAAAAATCAGGTACCATGCTCCCATTTTCATCAACATCATCGCTGATTCCTACACCAATCGACCTAACTGCAGCATTTCGATCCTCGTCTGCGCGGATATCCTTGGGACAGGATCTACCACAGTTATCCTCGACTTTCCCTTTGTTAAAAAAAATTAGATCATTTTCATGGCTGACAAGTCCCAGCCACACAGGTTCAGTGCGCAGCAAATTTAGCTCTGCTGCATCCATCAATTCCCCGTCATATCGAGCAACCAAATCAGGTTCCTTGCTCCTGTTGTATGTTTCAGTCATTGAGAGACCCATCGGATCATCTGAAGCGGTAACGGGCTCAATGCCTTTTGCTAGCACATATTGTTCACCGGAGAAATAAGAATCCTCCTCGGCAAATGAATGATCATCATCATTCTTGGTTTGACTTTTATCCTGCGTATCAGGAACACTTCCTTGCTCTGTGGCTTTTTCATTTTCGCTAGGATAGTCGACTTCGTGACCCAAAAACCATGCCTCATCCTCAATTGGTTGCCTAATGTAACCAACATCATCATCGTCGTCATATTCATCAGAGTCCCAATACTCATTTGAATGTTCATTGAGATCATCTAATCCATTGCCAAAGCCAAAAATCAAGTCAGATGCATCTTCTGCTAGTCCTTGACTTACAGACAACCAGTTTCCTCCACCAGCTATTTTGCCACCTATGACACCATCAGAATGGGAATTAAACTTGGACTCCATCTTCTGAAGATATGACAAAAAAAGTAAGATATACATTACAAGAAAGAAAGGCAAAGGCGTACACAAAAGCTACCCAACATTATTTTAACTTACTCATACAGAACGAACATAAAGTTTTGTAATGTAACCATCATCATGTCAACTAACCTGATGAATTGATTTCTTGTCCAATAGGAACATCTAGATAAGAGCCTATAAGGAAACCATTCTCAGTATTAATTAGCTTCTCCTCCAAAACCTCTCGCTCATGTTTTTCTTCCCAAGTAAAGTTCATTGATTTATCCTCTGACTTGATTTTTACATGCGGCAGCCTAGGTAAGTCTTCCCTCGGACAATCATGGGCCAGCGGAAAAGCTAAGCTGCTAAGATTCTTATGTTCGTAGCTCGACTGTGACTTTCCAAGATATAGAGCTGTTGCCACATCGTCTTGCTGCTCCTTAATAACAATCTTGGAATCACTCGCGCCAACCTTTTTTTTCCCTTGCCTTTTGTCTGAGTTGGGTACACCATTATCTTTTGCTGACGAGCTTCCTTTGGACAATGGGTAAACAGTTGTAACAGAACATTCCTTCCAATGGTCTGATGAAACACCAATGCTCTCTTCGCTTCTTGGCCATGACGTGGTGATAAATCCTTCCAATGGCGTCGCAGAGCTGCCAACCTTACTATCAACTCCCAAGGATTGACATGCTTTGCCATGGTCATACACGAAAGGAGAGAAGATGTCTTCCACAACCAGTTTATTGCTTTTACTACTTTCAGGAACCTTTTCATGGCCCGACTGCTTTGATCTCCGCGGAATCACAAAGCCTCTTTTACTTGGATCGATACTGTATACCTCAGAGTCAGCTACGATGTCGGCAGAAGTATGGTTCCAGGGGGGTAAATCTAGCTCGTTACCTGCTAAGCCTTCAGAAAACGTGAATTTCTCCTCCCATAAATCTCCTGCATTACCACCAGAGCCGTTTTGCGTCTGAACAGAAACATCAGTCATATGATAACTCTCATTGGCAGCTCCACACTGTATCTCCTTCACAACCAATTCATCAGAGGCTTGACTTTTGTTTTCACGGCCCAATGCTCCTCTGCTACTGCTTGCTTGCTTCTTATCCAACAACTTGCTCACGCCATTGTTCTCAAAGCTAAGCTTTTGAAGATATCCATTCGAACTTGGGTTATTGGAAAGCTCACTAATCAACGCAGCCTCGGCTCTCATGAAATGATTTCTCCGCAAAAACTCCAAAATTGAGTCGACAGAGCTCGCGTCCTCCATTTTTTCCCAAAATCCCGAGAAACGAATTTCACAAAACCTGAAACATTTCGAATTCCATCAAATTCTTTCCTCCAAACAAACCCAGAAGAAGAAGAAAAAAAAACAAATTTTAGCAACTCGGAGAGTAGTTATATCTTCGGAAGAAGAAAAATTGAAGCAGAGAGAAGTGAGACGAAACCCTAACAAAGCAGCATATTCTCCATCTCCTAAGAATATTACGCCGTAAAAAAATAAAAAATATATATACAAAAAAAGCATTTTTCCGATAAAATTTCAATCCCAAAACCAAGGATTCGAATTCGAGCAAAAGCATTCACTTACAGATCCAATGAAAAGCAGAACAGACTCAATCAATTTCTTGCATTTTTACTTCAAGCCTTTTGCTTTGTCTGCAAAATCTAATTCAGCTTCTTCTTCGTGTCTTAATCTTTTCCTTATTCTGCAATCTGGGGCTCCTCCTTCTTGCTTGGACATCCCATTATCAACGCCACCAATGCGAAAATAATGCCATTTTATTTTGTATTTTTAATTTTTTTATTATTAGTTTTATTACTGTAGATTTTTGCTTTGGATCCATGAATGAAATCATTCACTAGTTTTAGGTGGGAAAAGCCGGGAAAAAAACACATTTGACCAATTGTTACACTGCCCTTAATTTTTATTACAACATTTAATTTATTAAATGAAAATTATAATTATACCTAATTCGGAAAACAAGTGTCATGATTTTACTTTTACTACATATATAATTGAAATTATTAACCAGTGTAAAAAAAAAAGTGAATTTTTTTTTCTTCAAAATTGCACGTGCTTCTTCGACTTTCTCATCAGTTCCAGGTGAATTCATGTATCTGCTGCTTTAATTGAGAAATCCTACGCGTATTGTGATTCGGATGACACTTTAAAAAACAAAAGTTAGCTCTAGGCGACGTCATGTGCCTACATGACACTTAAAAAAGCTCGGCCCGTATTTAAAACCTAATTCACCTAGTATTACCATTAACGAAAAAAATTAGTTTAGGCTAATAGTTTAGTGAGAGATTTGAGAATTAGAATCACTGATTCGGAATTGGTTCTTCTTACGTTAATTTAAATTGCATGGGTGATCTATTAGCTACGTTTCTCTATCTATTGTCCACATACTTTATATTTTATTTTAGAGCATCTGCAATGGTAAGATATCCATTTGAGTTTCTCATCTAATATAATATTAATATTATAAATATAATTTAATTTAACAATTAATTTAAGATTTACAAAAAAAGTTAAACTAATTATGAAAGACCATGTGTTTTATGAGTCTCTCAAACAGTGACGGTTCCAGAAATTTAAGCCCAAATAAAAATTGAGGTAACTAAAATATGGTACAAAATGAAGATAGAACTCAGGTTAGGAGGGTCACCAACTGATATTTAAACCAATTGAGCTGTCAATGGTTATAAAATTCTTTATATAATTAATGTTTATATTTGTTTAGGGGTGTCAACTGACTGTCTCTGCTCTCAAATGAGAGACTCATCTCATTCTCTCTCTTCTCTTTTTCTTATTTTTTATTTTTTTTTATGGTGAGACTTATTGAGAGACTCCCATTGCAGATGGTCTTACTATTTATGTATATCTTATTAGTGATCTATGGTAATACTAGGTGAATTAGGTTTCAAACCAGAGAAGTTTCTCTGTCTCTCTTCTTCGTTCATGGAGTATTGCAGGGCTCGAACTCGTAAGAGTCAAGCTTTGCTTCGGGACATATGAGCCTAATTCTTGAGGCGTTCGTCATCATGGAACCTCTTTTCTTGTAAAAGACGGCAACTTTCTCTCGAGCCCACTCCTTCATGCACATCTCTAAAGTAACTACCTCCATTTGTGTTGACCGCCGCAGCAGAGAAAGCACCTAGAACGTGCCACTCGTTTTTTCTCATTCCCGTCACGATGAGCTCCATTGGTTCGAGATTCACATGCTTCAAGAGATTCTCCAAGTGGAGGTTCTCGTCGGTGAATTCGTTGTGCAGGGATGGCTGTTTCTCAGGCCCGTCATGAAATTAGTTTTGTATTGTATGTCTCTTCATAAACATTAAGAGTTTAACCTAAAATATCCCTATAAATTAATAAATCAATATTAATAACTGTATAAGATAATAAAAATTGAAGCCTCAAAATTATTAATTTTTTTTAGTCTTCTGCGATATTATATTATTACAAATTATGAGAACAAGTACAAAGACAATTCTCAACAAACAATTAATCTTTTTCACTAGGATCCACGACAGCGTCCATGACGAACAGCTCTTGCACCAAGCTCAAGACTTCATGTAACATTTGCCTCCACTATTAATTTATAAAAGTGTTTTATTGTAGTTATATATATATGTTGAATGCCATTATCAAATCCATAAACCCCTTAACCTTAATTTGTGAAGTGAGTTTTTCAAAAAACAAATATATTTGACGTACGTTGATTGACGTTCTTTAATTTTTTTTTTTAGACAATCCATCAAAAACATAGTAACTAATCATATATGCCAAAAAAATAACTTAACAATCTTCCTTAAATATATATATTAGTTTATGGAACTCTATCTCAAACAATCTTCCTTACCATAAACATACTAACTGTTCCAAAACAAGTGCAATCTGATTTGAATTAGCTTGGTTTCTCATCAACAAAGTAAAGGGTCATTGCAAGAAACATTTTAGTAAGGAAACCAACAAAAACGAAATATGACGGAGTATTTCAACCTGTTGTGACCAAATTAATTATCCGTAAAATTGAGCCCATGACTGTTTTTCAATGAGCCCAATAAGTCGGCCTATCCACAAGCCTTTGCAGAAATAGCGGCGCTAAAACCAAACAAGTCGGCTTCTTTTTCCTGTCGAAGCGATGTCAAACGCACCGGAGGACGGCGAGGGAAGACCGAATACCACCACAGGCTTGTTCCCCGTCTTCCCTACTGTGGCGAACTCCGTCTCAGCTATTTCTAGTGCTCCTCAATGGCTTCGCAACGCCAGCTTCACGACTGATCTCTCCGTCATCGACGCCGCCGCTTCGTCGGCGCCTTCCCTATCCGAGGTCGACGCTGGCGAAGAAAACGAAGACGGAGATGCTGATGGGAGTAGCGGTGAACCCAATCTGCCTGGGGTTTACAATTTGGTCGAAGAAGAAGAAGAAAGGGTCCTCGGAGACTGATGACGGCAAGGTAAAGAGGAAGGGGGGTAAAAAGAAGAAGCGGAAGAGGGAATCGTCGGTTAGGGATTCTGAAGAATATTATCCGAAGCCTGCGAAGGATTATTACTTGGATACTCGTCCTGATCCAGATAATCTGGCTTATGGTTCCATTTACAGGTACTTTGCTTATCTCTTGTAGACAAGGATCTTGCATGCACTGTTTATCTGGATTTTTGTTTGAGCTATTGTGAATTTTGCATGAAGAAAAATTCAAGTGTCATCAACTTGAACTCTTGTTCAATCGTTACGTGAGAAGGCTACAGAGATACATGACGACCTAAGTTTGTCAAAACTGTGGAAGCCCATATCAGAGGGGCTGCAACTGTATTCTCTCAGTCCCGAGCTTTATGGAGATTTGGTGGACATCTGTAATCACCGCATGACATCGCATAGACTGAGAATGATGTTTGATGACTACTCCCGCAAGTAAGCTACTTCACAAATCTTCGTATGAACCCTCGGCTAATGCAGACACGGATGCTTAGCCTAAGTTTTAATATCAATGCTAAACTAGTAGAATATGTTGATCGTGCAGAAATCCATCAGTCCTTGTTTGGCTATTTGCGCTTTCTTACGAGTTGAGTAGAGGAGGCTCCCTACACAGAATCCGTGGATTGTTTGAAAGAGCATTGGCACAAGATACGCTAAACAGCTCGGTTATCCTATGGCGTTTGCTACATTGCATATGAAATCGACATCGCAATGAAATCTAAAAGCTTTTTTTTCTCCAGATTTCATATTATGCAGAGACCATTCCTAACATAATTGGCGTGGCAGGTCGAAAAAACTATGGCTGGATAAAATAATAAACTATATAGCTGAAATATCTACTACATAGCTGAAAATATCAATTAGGTCAACCCCAATGATCATCTCTAGGTGTCTTGTAAAATTTTTAATAATAAAATTGAATAAACAAATGATTTGGGTGTCTTATTTTTAAGAATAATGTCTAAAATAAAACACTTTTTTGGGTGTCTTAGTTTTTAACTTAAATTAATATTATATTTAATATTAAAATATGTTTAAGACACTCAACATGAGTTCTCTATTAGTGAAAACAAAAATTCAAAATTGCACGTGCAGAAAATCATTAACTGCAACCTTTCGTGTTCTCATTCTTGTTCTCTATTAGAAAGAAAAAAAAAACTAAAAAAACTCGAGACAAGAAAACGAATAAGAAAGAAAATACATACACAAAGGATACAATCTTCAAATAAACAGTAAGGAGTAAGTTCTTTGATGAGTGTAAAATACTTATTATACTCAGGATCATCAACACAAAATCACAACGTTTTACAGTAAACTATAAAATATAAATAAATAAAAAATAATAATCATTTTCCATTGACCAAGTCAACGGTTTACAGTTAACTCAATTGGGTCGTTATCTTGAGGAACAAAACCTTATCGAGAGAGAAATCGTATTTTGATCTTTTATAACCTTGACGAGTCTTGTCATTTTGTCAAGTTGAGGTATGACTTTGCTTCTTTCCGTGATCTCAATAACCTAAATCTCAGCAAAAGATAAAATGATTCAAGAATTTAACAATTCCTCTGCATACGGATTTTCGAAGCGTAAAGACTATTAGGGAATATATCCCACATCCGAAGTTGGAAGGGATCTTAAGTAATATATAAGGCACAAGGGCCAATCCACTTATCGCCAATTGGTTTTGAGTTGGAAGCTCATGTAACTTAATATGGTATCAGAGCCCGATCCACGCAATCCAACCCGATCCATCATCGATATGTGACCCAAAGATGGTCCGTCGATCCATGCCCAAACATACCGAGATCAATGACCAAGAGCTATCATCTCGAGGGGGCGTATTAGGGAATATATCCCACATCGGAAGTTGGAAGGAATCTTAAGTAATATATAAGGCACAAGGGCCAATCCACTTATCGCCAATTGGTTTTGAGTTGGAAGCCCATGTAACTTAATATGGTATCAGAGCCCGATCCACGCAATCCAACCCGATCCATCATCGATATGTGACCCAAAGATGGTCCGTCGATCCATGCCCAAACATACCGAGATCAATGACCAAGAGCTATCATCTCGAGGGGGCGTATTAGGGAATATATCCCACATCGGAAGTTGGAAGGAATCTTAAGTAATATATAAGGCACAAGGGCCAATCCACTTATCGCCAATTGGTTTTGAGTTGGAAGCCCATGTAACTTAATATGGTATCAGAGCCGATCCACGCAATCCAATCCGATCCATCATCGATATGTGACCCAAAGATGGTCCGTCGATCCTTGCCCAAACATACCGAGATCAATGGCCAAGAGCCATCATCTCGAGGGGGCGTATTAGGGAATATATCCCACATCGGAAGTTGGAAAGAATCTTAAGTAATATATAAGGCACTTGTGCCAATCCACTCATTGCCAATTGGTTTTGAGTTGGAAGCCCATGTAACTTAATATGGTATCAGAGCCCGATCCACGCAATCTAATCCGATCCATCATCGATATGTGACCCAAAGATGGTCCGTCGATCCTTGCCCAAACATACCGAGATCAATGGCCAAGAACCATCATCTCGAGGGGGCGTATTAGGGAATATATGCCACATCGGAAGTTGGAAGGAATCTTAAGTAATATATAAGGCACAAGGGCCAATTCACTCATACAAATATGTGGATTTCCAAGTCCTGCAGAGATTTCTCGTCTTTAATATGTTAAGAAAAAAAATAATCACATTGACTGACATGTCTATTCTCTGCCACCGGACCCTCTACCTGTGAAATATTTCTCAAGCTGTGCTCGTTATATGTTACTACTTGTATTATATAGTTTCAGAACATTAAACAGTTTATGTATGTAATGTATTTTGCAGCTAAACACGTTGATACATTATATCTTATCTATCCATTGACTTTTAGTTGGATCAAAACAACATAACAATTTATATATAAAATACGATGCATGGATCACTGATGTATACATTATATATGTCCTCTTGGCTTCGAGAGAAGAAAGTAAAAGTCAACGAATTTTTCCCTATAAATGCTTTCAAAGAGTTTGCGAGAAGGTCAATCTCTGTTGTTTGGAAAGAAGAAGAAGAAGAAACAAACCAAAAACAAAAGCAAAGAAAAATGACAAAGCTCATGATCATCAACTTCTCTGCTCTCTTGATTATCCTCTTGTTGGTTTCCAATGGTATTTTTAAGAATTCTACCTTTTTCCTCCGTCCTAACTCCTAATTAATATATTTTTTAAGAATGAATGATTTAAACAGGATTACCAAAGGCGGAAGCCAGATGCAATGCTCCGGGAACTTGGTGCGTTCTTGGTGAAAATGGGTGTACCGTGGGTTGCAAGGCAACCTACAGCGCAAATTGGGAAGGGAGGTGTATAGTACTTCACGTATCGGAGGAGGGCATTGTCTTAGACTGCAGATGCTACGAGATCCCACCGTGTGGCGGCTAGCTAAACCAGACGCAAAACCAAATTAATCTAAGAAATGAATAATCACGCATCTGTGTTTGTGTTCCATGCTTGTGTATGTCTTAAACTCAGGCTTTCAATAAATCTGCATCAGCTAGCCCCGTAAATGATGTAAAGATTGGATTTATATATTATATGTTTGCGTTTGGTATACTCCATTATCACGTTTTCTCTTCTTCTATCTTCCTCCTCTTTTTATACGAAAGTTTGTTTAATCCTTTTGAATGTAACAAAGACTATTTTCTGTGATTCCATTATTCGAAATCAATTTTTTTCTATACTGTAGCCGTTTTTAGAAAATATGTTTTAAATAGTAAGACATTAGAAAACAATGCCAGTAAAAGTAAGTGTAAGTATAAGGACAATCGTTTTCATTTATTCTTCTTACTCATCTTTGTTTGGTCATGTGGTGTGACAAATTTGAACGAATGGAAGCCTAGTAACAAAATAATAATTCTCAAATCCATAACCATAGACCACTAATAATAGACATGAAATAGTAACAACTAACACGACACGAAACATAAAATATGTGGACAATAGATAGAGAAACGTAGCTAATCAATCACCCATGCAATTTAAATTAACATATCAACTGACTCAGTAGTCTCTCCATCCTAATTCTCAATTCTCTGACAAAACTATTATCAAGCCTAAACACTAATTTTTTCGTTTAATGGAATTTTTTAACAATGGCAAACTTTAAAAAAAAAGAAAAAAAAAGTGTCATCCTAATTACTACACGAATAAGCAACCACGTTTTTGGAAATAAAATAACATCCAAAGATATATTTGCCATTTCTATTTATTTATGGAGAATATTGCAAAAGAAGTAGATATAATATCCATAGAAATTTGAAAAAAAAAATCCAGAAAAACAATAAATCGCAGATAAAAGCACTCCTCCGATTACACACCCTGCGGAAATGCACCAAGACGAAATACCTGTAGCTGCAAAACTCAAAAACAAAAGAAAAATGTATCAAAATCATGAATTTAAAATAAAAATTAATATTTATAGAAAATATATACCTCCTGAAGTTCCGATGGAGTCTTCGCCTGTAGGCGTCATCCCACACAACACCGGACTCGGTGACCTGAATCACCTGCCCACCATCTCGGAGTGCGAACCTCCTTGTGTCCAGAAAGCCGTTTATGTAATTGAAAAGATAAAGCCCAATCGTGCCTCTAATTGGTGGGTCATGCCTGGAGATGGCCAATCGAAGCCTAGCGTTGAGGATCATAGTGGCCTCACTAGCTGTGAGCCACTGGCCTGTAGATGCAGTGAAAAGCTGTCCGAGAGTAGCTGCAGAAATATATTAAATCGCGATCGATCGATCTCACAAATCCACCAATCAAAGCAGTAAACGAGTTCACAAATCAAAAAAGTAGGCGTAACCACAAAACAACACAATCAGAACAAAACGGAAAACTGAATGTGAGAAGAGAGATGAGATATCTTACCGTCATTTCTGTGGCGAAGTTGCAGATTGACGAGGCCGTTCACCTGAGGTGGAGCAGGAACCGGAGGAGGTATCGGAGCTTGAGCTGGATCAGGAACCTCATCTGGATCTGGAGCTATCACTGGAGCCGGAGGATTTTGCA
Source organism: Alliaria petiolata (assembly GCA_020283515.1). Lineage (NCBI taxonomy): Eukaryota > Viridiplantae > Streptophyta > Magnoliopsida > Brassicales > Brassicaceae > Alliaria > Alliaria petiolata. Next base: position 197,536,244 of record JAHZTW010000001.1, on the reverse strand, counting down.
TTCTGATGAACTCTCAAATTCAAATTTCTTTGTTCTGGATTTTCAAATTAATTTGTTGAACAAGCAAGCTACTCGCTCTTCTTGTAGTAGTGAATTACCGAGCCGAAAGAAACATGTTGTGTGGGCTTTACTTTTTTTTTTAATAAATTTCAGGCCCATAAGTGATGCGTTTCTCCGAGACACCGATCCACTTGGCAGTACGAGAGAAGCGCGTTGTGTTGTGGGGCCGTAAACGCTACGCCACGTCAGACCTGTTTAGCAAAAATAAATTGGAATGTAAGAACATCTCCATTGGTGAACTCCATTAGAGGTTTTTAACTAGTTTTTTATTATAAATTTTCTATTACTTAATTTTAAGAATTTTTGTAAAAAATCTTAATTTTTTGCTTTTGCATTAGTAGAACCTTTGATGAGATTCTTAAAAATAAAAAAATTAATATTTCAAAAATTATTTTATTGTAAACATAATACATTTAAAATCAAAAGCAAATTGTGTAACACAACATGCGTGCAGCTTAAGATGATAATGATTCTATTTGCTTTCACTTGAGATTTAATGGCGTTTCTCCAGTAACTCCAAAGTATTTGAATGAACAAAACCGAATCATGAAAAGATTTGAGATTCAATGGCGTTTCTCCAGTAAAAATTGAAAGAAACATTTTCCAACCTGAGCATTTCCTTTTTCTTGAAGAACTGCACACATGGCATTCCCATGATTCCGGCTGCTTCAGTAATTTCTTGATCTTACTCGATGTCAATCTCAACAAAGTGCACATCATTGTGATACTCATCCACCACCTGAAACAACATTAAAGTTGAAATGGACAGATGGTTAGAAAATCAGTCCAGCAATTGAGTAAGATCTCTTCCAATAAGGTTCATATGTTAACAGAGAACAATAAAAAATCACCTGTCCCTTACGCTTTGTAAAGACTCAACTTACAGTGTGTTGAAAAGGCTCAACTTACAGTGTGCTCATTAGTCTATAATTCCAAATGTAAACATTTTCGTGGAACAGACTAATTACAGTCTATACATACAACAAAGAAACCTCAGTATAAATAATGAGCTCATAAATCCAGAAAGCCATACGAAGTTCTATCTCAGACTATTCTGATTTGGTTTCCTAACTCCACAGCCTGACAACACACATTCCTAGATTAGGATATACCATTAATAGAGTTTTAACTGTTTTTCTTCAGAAGTTAAAGAAGAAGAGTTGAGTATGACTCGAGAGCTATAAATATAAAAACCTGTAAAAACTCACCTATCTTGCATAGCCTTGGATGCTCTCAACTGGTCTCTGCGAACAAGCAAATGAACATGACAGGCATATTTTGTGAGGTACAAAGCTTCCTCTGTCGCCGTATCTCCTCCTCCAAACACGGCGAGTACTTGCCCCTTAAACAAAGGCGAAGCTCCTACAAAATCAACCCAAATGGCAACATCGGAAAAGAGCTCAAGCCAAGAATTTTGTTCATCATCATTGTGGTTGCCAGTTCTAAAGACTATAATAGAACCTCACAGATTTTAGCTTATGTCCAATTGTCCATCAAAGAAATTAAAGCATATGTATTTAGAAGAGCTAATGAAATCTCCAACACTATCAACACTGGTCTCTGCCTTCATTCTCTATCTACATCGAATTGACAAAAAGAGAGGCACACCAAGAAAGATAATCACCTTACGTTCACTACTTTGCACAGTAAAGGGAGCGGTTTTGACGCTAAGAGATTCCACGTCTTCTGGATACAACTCTGCTCCCCACCGCTCAGCTTGCTTCCTCATTCTAACACAAACAAAAAGATTGCCTCAGAAAATGATCACAACAAACTATTGAAGAATCAAAATGACACGATATGTTACTGCTCATATCTAATTCCTCACTTCTCCATTAAATCCGGGCCCGTAATCCCGTCGGGGAATCCCGGGAAATTTTCAACCTCGGTGGTTATCATCAATTGCCCGCCGGGAATTCTGCCCATCTGATACCCTTCGAAAACCACTGGCTTCAAATTTGCAAATTGGCAGTAATTATCGAGAGAGAGAACCAGCGATTTGATTTAGCGAAGAGGCTAGATGGTCTTCGTATCGGATCCAACCATTCTCGTCTGGGATCGGAACGAGATATGAGAAAAAAGGTAACAATTCTCTTCGGAAGAGAAAGGGGGAAAAATGGTTTATTAACTTAAAATTAGACCCATCCAACAAATAACCGACACGTATGAGTTTCTAAAATTTTCTAAAAGATCTTGCCTAAGATACGTTTCTAAACTATTATCCATTTTAACCAATTATTTCTTTTATTTTTTTTCTTAAGAACTCCTTTAGAAACTCTTTAAAACCATCAATGGAGATGCTCTAAATATATCATCGTTATCTTCCAATTTCTTGTAAACGAGTTATTGTGACCTAATCTGTGTTATGAACAGTGGACCTTGTTATTGAACTTCATAACTAAAGCCATTATGTACTTTTTTCCATGTATTTGATGGATATATGTATCACTGTTCCTCTCATCGGATTATAGTACTAGCTATAATGTTTTACTAATTGAAAATCTGGTTATTTACAAAATGTGTATTTTAACCCATATTTGTACAATACATTTTTTTTAACCCAGAACAGCAGACGCGGTGGTTCTAACCCATATTACTGTTGGAAACCGTTTTTTCTATAAAATTCAATTATATAGCAAGAATTTATGACAATGCTTTGTTAGTATACTATAGAAATAGAATAGAAGAGATAAAATGGTCCCTTACGATTTTTACGACTTAAAGAATGTTAAGTTACGAAATTTCCAAATTTTTGAGGTTTTTATTTGTTGCCTATGGAGCCCAAAATGAAAGGTCACAAAATGACGATATGGTCCCTGTTTCAACCTTTCTTCTGCAACCCGATTTTAAACGTAGAGGATGGGACTGGGGAGAAAGGTCGTCCTTTTTAAGTTTTGTCTCCTTCTATTGCCTATCTCTCTCTCTCTCTTCCGAAACACGAATCTACAGCCTCCGGTGGTTCTTGGCAAAGCGATATCGTCATCTATGTCTTCCCGTATGGTCCGCTGATTTTGACCCAGATCCGGAAGTTTTGCTCACTCGTAATCACCGTCACTTCACTCGTCTTCTCTTGCTGTTTCCTGGGAGGGTAAAGTTCTATCAATTTGTATTGGTAACTCGTGTGTTTTCTCTCGAATTCTCATCTGCTTCTTCTTCAATTCATGAAATTTGCGATTCTTCGCTGGTTTTTTGGTGGTATTCTTCAAATTCCGTCGGATCGGCTAGCTTATACGCCGTTTGTTGTTCTTCTTCCCCGCTCTTTTTGCGACACGTTCGGCTAGACCAACAGTCTGTTCTGTGATGGATGACATTTAGGGATGTATAACCTATTGGATACGGCTAGAATATGTATTCTTATTTCACTGTATTTTTATGCTATCCTGCTGAGATGCAACATCCCCTGTTCTCGGGATTAGTTTGGCCAGCAATTTAGTTTCACTGATTTTTGGCTGCTGAGGTTCTGTTTCAGAGTTAGCTTTCTCAATGTTCTTATCTCAATTGTTGCAGTGTTTTGTCAAAATTGGAGTAATAAGGAAACCTTTTTTTATATCCTTGATTTAAAAAAGAAGAAGTAAATTTTCCATTTATTTTAATCAAAAATATATGCATATTCCATTTTTTTTTTCTCATGTAGGGTTAACCTAGCCACTTTGGCTATAAAAGAAGGGAAAAGCCGTAACTTATTCTTGCAGCCTTTGTCGAAACTTGAAACAATGACGATGATATCAGATCTTCCACAGCATTTAGTAAAGAAGATATTGTCTAGGGTTCCACTGACATCAATGAGAAGAGTGCGATTTACATGCACAAGGTGGAACGCTTTATCCAAAGATCCGAGCTTTGCAAAGAAGCAGTTTGGTAAAGCGGGAAGGCTGTTAATCATGAGGTCTGAATTTAGGGTTTGGTTGATGAGCGCCAAATTCCATGGAAGCCACGAGGACGGCTTGGTTGATCCACATGTAAAGGAAGGTAAGCTTACTAGCCTAACAAGTTCAGATCAAGTCGAGATATCAAACGTTTTTCACTGCAACGGGTTACTCTTATGCTTGACCAAAGACAAGAGTAGCCTCGTGGTTTGGAACCCGTATCTGGGACAAACTAGGTGGATAGAACCCAGAAACGCTTACCACAAATTCGACGTCTATGCTCTCGGTTACGACATAGACAACAACCAGAAAATCTTGAGGTTTTTGGATTACTATGGAAACCCGTCTTTTGGATACGAAATCTACGATTTAAAGTCCAACTCATGGAGGGTCCTTGATGTGACTCCTGACTGGGAGATCGATTGTTATCAACGTGGGGTGTCTTTGAAGGGAAGCACTTACTTTTTTGCTAAAGAAAGAATACAAGTGGAAGGTGAAGAACAGGTAGAGATAGAAGAGCAAGAAGATTTCTTGCTCTGTTTTGATTTCACAAGAGAGAGATTTGGGCCGCGTCTGCCTCTGCCGTTTCATTCTTACAATGAAGAAACCGTGTCTCTATCTAGTGTTAGAGACGAGCAGCTTGCGGTGTTATATCAGCGGGATGAATCATTTGTAGAGATATGGGTTACGAATAAAATTGAGCCCAATGCAGTGTCATGGAACAAGTTGTTCTTAGCACTGGATATGGTACCACTCCCTGGTGGCCCTCATCAGTTTGCTCCCTTCGCTGGGAGTTTCTTCATTGACGAGGAGCAAAAAGTCGCAGTGGTTTTTGATAAAGACAGAAAGGAGGATATCTACCACACAGCTTACCTGATTGGAGAGAATGGTTACTACAGAGAATTGGATCTTGGAGAGGATGGATACCACGAAGAAGAGCTTGGAGAACCCACTAGTTTCCCTCTCGTATGCTCTTATTTCCCGAGTTCGGTGAAGATCCAGGAAGGTGCACCAGGCAAAAGGAAAGAACGAGATTAACTTAGTACTAATATTATTTGGTTTTCTTTAATTTGTTTCTATTTGTCAGCTTTTGCTCATGAGTTGATTGTCGAATAAATATTCTTCTTACTCGGTCTCCTTTTCCAGCTATAAATTAACGGAACTATAGATTTTTTTTTTTTTTTTTTTGGGCTGTTTTTAATTAATTCTTCGCATTTACACCATGAAAAATGAAATGCAGTTTGACCATGCATCATCCTTTAATACGTGAATTCTCCAGTGTCGATGAAATGGGCGAGAGTCGAGAGAGAAGATGAAGAGCAACTCTCAAGCCTTGTACGTACTACGTAGTACTATATGAATATGTAAATGGATATCTATTTTCATTGCGTTCAAACGAGGCCCGCTTGTCTCTGGTGTACCAGTTCCTGATTTCTTAAATAATCTTGAAACATTGTCTGATTCTGTGCTAGAACATTTCATGAGTGTTAGTAGTATACATGACTGCATCAAAAATGTTTTTCTTTATACAAATAAATAAATTTCTCTTATAGACGAGGATCTTTGGACATGCATGTCTGGTCTCTAGTGATCCTTCTTGTGAAATTTGCGATATAATTAAGTTCATAACATCTAGTACTAGCAGAGCCGTGCCTCAAGTAGTTGGGGTCCGAAACAAAATTTCAACTTGAGGCTCTAAATAGTGTATTAAAAAAATTCAAATTGTTAAAACTGATTTTTTTCTTTAAAAAAATTTTTTGAGGCCCTATTCAAATGTTTCATATTGTCGAATAAATATTCTTCTTACTCGGTCTCCTTTTCCAGCTATAAATTAACGGAACTATAGATTTTTTTTTTTTTCTTTTTTGGGCTGTTTTTAATTAATTCTTCGCATTTACACCATGAAAAATGAAATGCAAATGACGCAATATTTCAACTGTTGAGACCAGATAATTCACCAAATATCAGTAAAACTGAGCCCATGACTGTTTTCACTCTGAGCCCAATAAGTCGGGCCTATCCACAAGCCTGCCTTTGCAGAAATTATATAGCGGCGCTAAAACCAAAAAAGTCGGCTTCTTTTACCGGTCGATGCGATGTCGAACGCACCGGAGGACGGCGAGGGAGGACCGAATACCACCACAGGCTTGTTCCCCGTCTTCCCTACTGTGGCGAACTCCGTCTCAGCTATTTCGAGTGCTCCTCAATGGCTTCGCAACGCCAGCTTCACGACGGATCTCTCCGTCATCGACGCCGCCGCTTCGTCGGCTCCTTCCCTATCCGAGGTCGACGCTGGCGAAGAAAACGAAGACGGAGATGCTGATGGGAGTAGCGGTGAACCCAATCTGCCTGGGGTTTACAATTTGGTCGAAGAAGACGAAGAAGGGTCCTCGGAGACTGATGACGGCAAGGTAAAGAGGAAGGGGGGTAAAAAGAAGAAGCGGAAGAGGGAATCGTCGGTTAGGGATTCTGAAGAATAATATCCGAAGCCTGCGAAGGATTATTACTTGGATACTCGTCCTGATCCAGATAATCTGGCTTATGGTTCCATTTACAGGTACTTTGCTTATAGGTTGATTCCTTTTGCTGGCAAGTCGTTTTAAGTGTTGCGGGGGTATTGAAAATCCGCTTCTGTTTCTATAATGCAGGATGAATGTTCCTCGTTACAAACTTGACAATTCTCAGAGAGGTCCTGGGTCAGGTTCTCTGAGGTTATACCTGCGGAATCGGCGTAGTTCTATGCTTGACACAGAGATTGATGTTGATTCTTTGGACGGGAGAGCAAAGTCTGATAACCGGTATTGGTATGCAAAACATGCTGCCATGGAACGCAACAAGAATTTCAGGCGAATCCGTTTGTCTGCTTCAAGAGATGCTGTTGATTCGTCCCTTGATCAATTCATTCCACTGGAGGGAACTGAAACTGTTCAAGAAAGCGATGAGGAAGATGGTTTCTCAAAAGAGTCGATGATGGGAGCATCATGGGAGGATGAGGTGCTGAACAAAACCCGAGAGTTCAACAGACTGACGAGGGAACGTCCCCATGATGAAAAGGCGTGGCTGGCATTTGCTCATTTTCAAGACAAGGTTTCGAGTATGCAACCTCAGAAAGGAGTTCGACTGCAGACTTTAGAGAAGAAGATAAGTATACTTGAGAAAGCTTTTGAACTGAACCCTGATAGCGAAGAACTGTTGCTTACACTTCTCAAGGCATACCGAAACAGAGACAGCGCAGATGTACTAATCAGTAGGTGGGAAAAGGCACTTATGCAGAATTCCTCAAGCTACAAGTTATGGAGAGAGTTTCTACGCGTTGTTCAAGGGGAGTTCTCCAGATTCAAAGTATCAGAAGTGAGGAAGATGTATTCTTATGCGGTCCAGGCCCTTTCTTCTGCTAGCAGCAAGCGACATAGGCAGGTTCTTATTTTATGTTGCTATGGGTTGATGAATCACTTTAATACTTATTTTGTTTACTGTCGCAAGTCTTGGAGCCTATCTGTTCTATTTTTCGAACTCAGTTTTTTTCTGGTGTTTCCCCGCTAGCTGTACATTATTGATGAAATCTTATTCTTAACAGTTATTGTAAGGTCTGATTCTGTTTACTGGATTATGCAGGTAGATGCAACATCTGAGCCATTGGATTCTGATCTCATCCAGCAAGAACTTGTTCTAGTCGATATGCTTGTTAGCCTCTGCAGGTTTGAATGGCAGGCTGGTTACCAGGAGCTGGCCACAGCGTTATTTCAAGCTGAAATGGAATATAGCATATTTTCACCATCTTTGTTGCTAACTGAACAGAGTAAATTAAGACTGTTTGAGCACTTTTGGAGCAGTAATGGTGCTAGAGTTGGGGAAGACGGAGCTTTTGGATGGTCGTTGTGGTTGGAGAAAGAGGAGGAACACAGGCAGAAAATTTTGAAAGAGGAATCCTCTGATGACAATGAGGTAGGTGGTTGGACAGGCTGGACAGAACAGTTGTCAGGTAGAAACGAAGATGGTAGTATTGCTTCAGCTAACACTCGAGAGGGTGATGTTGATGGGGAGGGTCTGGATGAAGAAATGGAAGAGGAGAATAGCAAGCCTGAAGATGATACTGAAGCTATGCTAAAGCTATTAGGCATTGATGTGAACGCTGCGGCCAGTGATGAGGTTAAAGATACTTCAACTTGGGTTAAATGGCTTGAAGAAGAGGTTTCTAGAGATCACAATCACTGGACGCCTTCTCGAAAAGCTGGTATCTTTCTCAACCTTTACAAACTTTATCTCTGTACTGTCCTTGTTAGTCTCTGTAGAATATGTTTGATGGGATCGACTTGCAAGAATATCTAAAATACTTGTAACCGTGCATGTGGTTAACCATGCGTCATCCTTTAATAGGTGAATCCTCCAATGTCGATGAAATGGGCGAGAGAGAAGATGAAGAGCAACTCTCAAGTCTTGTATTATATGAAGATGTAAATGGATATCTGTTTTCATTACGTTCAAACGAGGCCCGCTTGTCCCTGGTGTACCAGTTCATTGATTTCTTCGGTGCACCTATCTCCCCATGGACTTCCAGCAACAGTTTGTGGTGGAGTGAGAAAATAAATAATCTTGAAACATTGACAGATTCTATGCTAGAACATTTGAGAAATGTTCATGAGTGTTTATCGAAATCAGATAGTGACAAAAGTTTCAGCTTGGAATCTCTTTTAGGCGGCAGCAGTGACATCTCTATGCGGACAGAGATGATGAAGTTTCTCCGCAATGCCATCTTGCTATGTCTGAATGTTTTTCCGCGAAATTACATTTTGGAAGAAGCTGTGCTTGTTGCAGAAGAGCTATTTGTAACAAACATGAAAACATGTGAGGTAGCAACTACCCCATGCCAAGCTTTGGCCAAACGTCTCCTGAAAAGTGACCGACAGGTAAGCTCTGTTCCAATTTGTTGGTGCGGTCTGATCTTCTATTCAGTTTACCTGAACTGATTCCTTCTCCATAAACAGGATCTACTGCTTTGTGGAGTTTATGCACAGCGGGAAGATGCTTCTGGAAATATGAAACATGCAAGACGAGTCTTTGACATGGCACTAACTTCTATCTGTGGCCTGCCTAAGGTTAGATTTCTGTTATGTTGTTAGAATATGATACAAAGATAACATGTTTCCACCTATGTTTTTAACTTTAAAGGAACTTCTAGATCAGTTACCCTGGTTATGTGTTTATTGCTGATTCAAATCTTTGCTCGTTGGTCAAAAAAACTGGTACTTTACCTTTAAGATTGCACAGGAAAATTTCTCAAGCACAGATCATAGTAGTCTATATTTGTTATAGAACAGTCTGTTCTGGGTAACGAACAGGGAAGTATGGCTTAGTGGATATTAGCTAGAACAGGTTTTCTTATTTCACTGTATTTTTGGTGCACTTGTGAGGAGATGCATGCATCAGCTCAATATCTGCGATTGGTTTGGACTTTATTTGACATTAAAAATACCCATGCTAAGCTGATTCAGCCTTTGATTGCAGGAATTGCAGAATAACGATCCTTTGCTATATTTATGGTATGCCGAATCGGAAGTAGCCAATAGTAGTGGGAGAGATCAGGAAACAGAATCATCATATCGTGCTATGCACATTCTGTGCTACCTGGGAAGTGGTCTAGCTTATGTTCCTTATACTTCCCAGCCTTCAAGCATGCAAATCCTTAGAGCACGCCAAGGCTTCAGAGAGAAGCTTAAGAAGATACAATCAACATGGTCTCATGGTGTCACAAATGATCAATCAGCAGCGCTTGTTTGTTCGGCAGCTCTATTTGAGGAGTTAACAAATGACCTTCCTGGTGCTGTTGAGATCCTACAGCACATGTTCAGTTCTGTTCTTCCAGGTTATTTCCATGATCTTTATTCTTTGGTTCTCTTTCTGATTTCCATGCTAGTAGTATACATGACTGCATCAGAAATGCTTTCTTTATAGAAATCAATATCTCTTATAGACAAGGATCTTGCATGCACTGTTTATCTGGATTTTTATCCGGTAGTGAAGATTTTTGTCTGAGCTATTGTGAATTTTGCAGGAAGAAAAGGTAAAAGTCATCAACTTGAACTCTTGTTCAATTATTACGTGAGAATGCTTCAGAGACATCAGGACGACCTTGCTTTGTCAAACCTGTGGAAGCCCATATCAGAGGGGCTGAAACTGTATCCTGTCAGTCCCGAGCTTTATGGAGCTTTGGTGGACATCTGTAATCACCGTATGACATCCCATAGACTGAGAATGATGTTTGATGACTACTCCCGCAAGTAAGCTTCTTCACAAACTTCTTATGAACCCTCCCATCTCATGACAACTGGCTAATGTAGATATTGATGCTTAGCTTAAGTTTTAATATCAATGCTAAACTAGTAGAATATGTTAATCATGCAGAAATCCATCAGTCCTTGTTTGGCTATTTGCGCTTTCTTATGAGTTGAGTAGAGGAGGCTCCCTACACAGAATCCGTGGATTGTTTGAAAGAGCATTGGCACAAGATACGTTAAACAGCTCGGTTATTCTATGGCGTTGCTACATTGCATATGAAATCGACATGGCACGCAATCCATCAGCAGCTAGAAGGATTTACTTCCGAGCTATAAATGCCTGCCCATGGTAAGACTTCCATATAACCCACCAATCTAAAAGCTTTTTGTTTTCTCCAGATTTCCATAGAATCCATTCCTAACATAATTGGCGTGGCAGGTCGAAAAAACTATGGCTGGATGGGTTCGGGAAGCTGAGCTCTGTCCTGACGGCGAAAGAGATGTCAGATCTACAAGAAGTGATGCGGGACAAGGAACTTAACATTAGGACAGATATTTACGAAATTCTTCTTCTGCAGGGTTGAGATGTGTATAGTCATGTTTCTGATGTTCTGGTGGTGGTTATTGAGAATTAACAAAAAAAAAGAAGAGATGATCTTAAGTATTACAGATGCGTGAGAACAAAAAAGAAAGAAAGCAATCTCTTTGGTCGCAGGGCAAGAAATTTTTGTAGGAAGAGAGTTAAATCAGAATGAACTTGCTCTGTTCAATAACCCTTCACTTTCCTTTTTTTCCTTGCTCCTTTGCTCTTGCGATTTTTCGGTATTATTCACTACTTTATTATAGGCGATTATGATCATGCTTTTAAAATGTAGCATAAATTATAGTCGGAAATATTAGATGTCTGTTGGAAATATCGGTTGAATATTGTTATATGATGTAAATTTTGGTCTCATAGTCTCATCTGCCAAATTTCGCGGACAATGTGTATTTGACCTAAAAAGGTTAGATGTAACTTGGTCTTCACGCTATTATAAAAGGTGGGAAAAAAAATAAAAATAAACCCAACAAACTTCCCCGTCCATCAAACTTGATCCATGTGAGGCACAAGAACAAAGTCACCTATGATCTCCACAGAGCCGTCAAATCAATGGATAATAAAATCATCAATCCAAAAGAAACAAATGTAAGAAAAGGAAAAACAAAACAATATCCAATCAAATCAATCATGATTTTCCCAAACATTTCTAGAAAAATTAGTTGAATTTTCCAAAAAATTATTTCAACAACCCGTAGGTTTTATTTCAACGGTTTATAACTTTATATAAAACTACAACAAAAGTGTACCTAAGTGTTTACGTTATTCTATATTCTTCTCTTTTTGCCTCAATAATGTTGTTCTTTAATTTAGTCAATAAACCCCTTGACCATGTCCCATGGCTGCAGCGTTTGATGACGTATCCCACTGCCATCTGAAATAAATTGCATCCACGAATCGTCTTAATTCATCGTCGACGGCGGAGGAAACTGCCACTTCCGGCGACACTGTCTCGTAATCGTTATTATAATAATAATAATTATTATATATCCGAATTAATCTCCATATATTGACGCGGTCGTGAAGATACATTGTCCCGTTTGTAATTGCTGTTCTGTGCCCAACTCCGAACATATTCCGTTCTTCTTGAACAGCCGACACAATGCAAATACGAGTCCTGCACAAACCGTTTAAATTAAATTTTACGTTAGAATGTTGTAATATTTTTATATATAAGTCTATAACAAACGGGACATATAAAGTAAATTACGTTTAGAATGTTGTAATAGTCTAGATCTAGATCAACAGTCATTCGTCCTCGACTTATCGAGTATTTAAGTCTATAAATGTAATACATAGATAAAATAAGAATGGCTATATGAGTATTTGTCTTATTTGAGGAATATTAGATATGGCTTTTGTCTTCGTCGCAGTAAAGCCAAAGCGAAATCCTAATTGAGCTTTTGTCAGCTTACAGCAAGAAACGAATATATATATCATTAGTTATTATATCCGCTTATAAGCCTTAATTTATACTAAAGTTCCCACATATCTTATATTAATATATGTAGATTTACTCAAAAAATGGAGAAATCATGTTAAATATACTGAATTTTATTCACTCAAATATTTCCATAGCAACTAGTACTTTTTTTCGCACTAGTTTTAATTTGTTTTTCCTGTCTTGCTTTAATAATACTCCCTCCGTTTCAAAAAAGTGTTATTATCAAATTTCAATATAATTTTTAATTAAATATATTTTTTTTAATCTCAACTTTAATTGATCAGATATTAAAAATTAAAATAGAAAAATGTAATTATTTAAACAGTTTGAGGGTATAAAAGAACTTTAACCTCTTTTCTTAATATATGTGAAAAGTGTCAAAATAATATTTATTTTGAAATAGAAGGAGTAGCAATTAGCCATATGCATCTCCACGTAATTTTATTTTCGTTTGTATATACAGTATATGTAAAACAATTTTTTCATATATACTATTTTACTATATTTTGGTAATAGATTGATAGATGAATAAAAGATCGAATAATCACTTGAATCGAAGAGGGATCGAATTTGTGATACTTTTTTTTGCGAATGAATTTTGTTGCAAACAATGATTGAACGCCATAATTATGAGACTTAGCAAAATTATATTTAATTTGTCCTTTGATTTTAGTAAAATAACCTGGATCATAATAAACTGAACCAGGTATTAATACCAAAAAAAAAAAAAACTGAATTATGTATTGTGGTTGGGAGGGGAAGACACGGACAATTAATTTTGTGAACTAACAAGTTCGTTAAGCTCCTTTTTGACTTTCCGATGAATTAATGTTGGCCTTTTTTTCTTTTCAATTATTTTTAAAATAACATGTAGGATAAAGGTTATGTTAGCCTTTTTTCATAAATATTATATTCGCAATAGATATTTTCAGTTCATGTCCATTTTTAACAACATATATTATTATTAACAGTTTGAAAAAAAATAAAATATTATTACTAACATTTACTTATTTGTGAAAATCTACATGTATGTGTCTGCGTAATCACGAGATGTGTGTGGCTGCGTAATCACGAGATGTGTCATGTGTGTGCATGACGAGGCTCAATAAATCCAAAACATCGGTCTTCTACAAGACTACAAGAGATCGAGCCGGAAGTCGATTGACAGACCGACACGTCCGGTGGTATATCACCATCAAAATCATATTTTTCACGCACGCAATATTTCTTAAACAAATTAATTTATGTGGTCAAAAAGAGATAGAAAAAAAATAAAACACTGGGAGGTTGGCCAAAAAATGACGAAAGTGTCATTTCCTTTACCTAACAGATAAGAAAGATACTGTTTCTCTCTTTTTTTTTCTTTTTTTTTTCTATCTACATGAAGATAGTTTCTTCATCTCGCTTTTATCAGAGCCACAGAAACGAAAGCTAAGCAAAAAAAGTGTAATGGCGTCGATGAAGCTTCCGTGTGATTTGGAGGAAGAGATACTCACTCGGCTTCCACCTCTATCTCTTGTTCGGTTCAGGACAGTATGCACACACTGGAACGCTCTTTTCAACGACAAGAGGTTCCTCAACAACCACGTGGCTCGTGTCCGTCCCCAATTCATTTTCCTGACCGAATCCAAGATATACTCGATTGACATCGATAAAGGAGGAAAAAATAAAACAACAATAGAGGTGCGTGAGCTCCCCTCTGTTTTCCCTTTTCAGACTATAGACTTGTCGCATACCACCATCACGGCTTGCGAAGGGTTCTTGTTTCGTGACTTTTGGAAGAAAGGCGTTGCGGTTTGGAACCCGTGGTTGAGACAGGTTAGGTGGGTCGAGTACGAGGATAAAAGCTTCCATTTCTGCGGTGTAGGATACGATATTAGTAGTGGTAGAGCCGAAAAGGGTTACAAGATCTTGGGGTATTTTAATTGTCTCCGTAAGGTTAGCGACACTTACCAAGTAAGCCACCAAAGAGTTGCCATCTACGAGTGTGCGTCTCATGCGTTGAAGTTTCTTGATGCCCCTTTCAAGCAGTGGCCCACCGTGGAGCCTTTGTCCTTGAACGGGGATCTCTATTGGGTTACTTGTAATTTCGACACCCAAGAGTATTTTATCCGAAGCTTTGATTTCTCGAGGGAGATATTTAAACCCTTTTGTCACCTGCCGTGTCAGAAGAACAATTCTCGCGATGAACTTGCCCTCGCGGTTTATAAGGGAGATCGGTTTTCGTTGTTAAAGCAATGCTACGTAACAGGAGAGATTGAGATTTGGGTAACGAAGGATAAGATTAATGTGGAAGAAGTGGTGTGGATGAAATTGATGACTTTGCCAACAACTAACTTGCCAAAGTTAATTAATAAGTTATGTGGGATTAGTTACTTCATCTTTGACAAGACCATAGTCATGTGTTGTGGCGACGAAGAAACTGGAGCCGCTTGCATCTATATTGCGAGGGAAGATAATAAGTGCAAGAAGATTCAAATAGGTTCTGGAATTGTTCGGTTTTCTCACTGTGTCTATCTTCCAAATTTGATCTCGATTCTGCGAGTTTAAATTTTGGCTTTTCTTGTTTTATTGCAAATCTCAACTCGATAATTGTGTCCTCACTTTCGATTCAGAAGCAATTTTTCTTGACAAGATTTGCTGCTCTCATTGTTGTTGTTGTAGAGAATAGTAAGTTTTGAAGGTTGGTTTGATAATAGTATAGCTGATTCTATATGCATTTTTTATCAATCTAAATATGATACAACTTAAAACAAAATCACTTTTTAAAGAACGCTAGTTATATTGGAAAATAAAATAGCTGAAGGTGCTTGTGAAGGTAACTTGGTTTTAGACTCGCAACATATATATATGATTAAAGAGAACAAAAGGCAGACCAATGTAGATGAAGACTAGTGAGACAAAATGTTCCTTCTTGTTCAAGAGGCCTACAACATCGCATAGAGGCGCAAGAACCAGTCAACGATTACCTACAACAACACATTCGTCATACCTACAAAAGAGCAAGTCACTTTATCATTGTGACGCAAATTTATATGTAAAACGATCATTGTGCAAATTTCATATTAGGAGATGTATTTGGACTAGTTCCACCGTGGAAGATATGTATCAGTAACGCCTAACATATGGTGTGTAATAGGTCGAAAGAACAACGGTGGATTTGCAAAATGAAGCTGAGTTCATGTGTGTATATATATGTATAGTTTTGCTGCAAGGATATGAGATGAATATGTATAGTTATATGTTATGTTCTAGTTATTGAGAATTTACAAAATGTAGAAGAGGNCCGACCGGAGCCATAACTCTCACAGACAGTTACAATGTGATCAGGCTTTTGTGCGTTCACCTCATTTGCATTCTCTTACTCAAACTTATGTATATATATATACAAACCTTTATGGCTGTCTCTTATACACATCTAGATGTGTATAAGAGACAGATTTAGAACCATCCGAACAAAAATATATATGATTAAAGGTTTTCTTTTGAAGTATTATAACTTTTTTTTTACAATCTGCGGAATCGGATTTTTGTTTTGAAGACAAGTACTTATAACCTGTCTCTTATACACATCTAGATGTGTATAAGAGACAGGTTATGTTCTAGTTATTGAGAATTTACAAAATGTAGAAGAGGAAAGTGAAATGATCGGATCTAATGGAGATGCGTGAGAAAAAAGAAAGACCAGTCTCCTTGATCGGAAGGCAAGGGATCTTTCTTTTTGCCATTGATCAGAATCTTAGATTTACAATCCATCAGAATCTTAGATTTACACTTCATCACTTTGCTCTTTTCCTTGTTCTGTCCTCTTGTTTAACAGAATTTAGAACCATCCGAACAAAAATATATATGATTAAAGGTTTTCTTTTGAAGTATTATAACTTTTTTTTATTCTTGGCGAATATGATGATCATATTTTGTTTTTATTACCATAAATTATAGTCAGAAACAATGGACGTATGCTGGAAATCTCTGTTGAATGTTGCTATATGATGTAAATCTTTGGTCTCATGGTTGATCGTTGACCTAAAAAGTTGAATGTAACTTGGTTTTCACGCTATTGAATACACTCTATAGTGAAAAAAAAAAACAATTAAAAGAAAAGATAAATGATAAACCCAAATATCCTCGTCCATCAACTTGATCATCTGGTTATACCCATGTGAGGAAAAAGAACAAAGGTACCAATGATCCATAGAGCCGTCAAATCAATGGATAATAACATCATCAATCCAAGAAAAAAAAGCGTTAAAAAACAAAAAACAAAATCCAATCAAATCAAATCACGTGATTTTCCCACACGTTCCCACAATTAGAAAAATTAGTTATAATAAGTTTTCCAAAATAATGTACCGCTTACCCCAACAACCCGTATAGGTTTTATTTCAACGATTTATATAAAAGTACAACAAAAGTGTACCTAAGGGTTTACGTTATTTGCCCAAATAATTCTATATTCTTCTCTTTTTGCCTCCAATACTCTTTGTTCTTTAACAGTCAATAAACCCCTTGACCATGTCCCATAGCTGCAGCGTTTGATGACGTGTCCCATGCGTCATCTGTGATGAACTGCATCCACGAATCGTCTTTATCGTCGACGACGTCTTCTAAGCAGGTGGAAGAAACTCCAACTTCCGGCGACATTGTCTCGTATTCATGATTGTTAAAATTATTCGAACTAATCTCCATCGACGCCGTCGTGAAGCTACATTGCCCCGTTTGTAATTGCTGTTCTGTTTCCAACTCCGAACATATTCCGTTCTTCTTGAACACCCGACATAGTGCATATGAGTCCTGCACCAAACCATTTAAATTAAAGTCATTTTTGTTGGAATGTTGAAATATATTTTATATATATATATAAAGTCTAGGTCAAGATAAACATTAATTTGTCGTCGACTTAACGAGTATTTGTGTCTATGAATGTAATACGGAGATAAAGCTAGGAAGAACGGGTAGTTGAGTATTTGTCTTATTTGAGAATATATATTAGATATGGCTTTTGCCTTCGTCTCAGTAAAGCCAAAGCGAAACCCTAATTGAGCTTTTGTCAGCTGACACGAAGAGAAATGAATATATATATATATCATTATTATATCCGCTTAATTAATTATAAGCCATAAGTTCATACTAAAGTTCACACATTTCTTTCTATTAATATATATATTTACTAGAGAAATGGAGAAATCATGTTAGATATATACTGAATTTTATCCACTCAATTATTTATATATCCTACTATTTTGTTGTCTTTCTATTTTGCTTTAATATAATAGCAATTAGCCATGCATCTCTCTACGTAAATTTCTTTTGTTTGTATATATATGTAAAACATATTGATTGTAGTAACTAATTAACTATATATTTTGGTAATAGATTGATATATAAAAAAAAAGATCGAACAATTACCTGAAGCGAAGAGGGATCGTCACAATCCTTATCATCGAGACGATATTCATGCATAACCCAATCCGTACGGATCCCTTGAGGAGCTCTTCCTCTATAATAAACCAAAGTCTTCTTCATCCCAATCGCTCTGCTCTGAGTCGTTACTCTTCGATCTTTCCCAGTCGATTTCCAGTATCCGCCTCTCGTTGCTCGGTTCGTTCTAAACCCGTTCGGATATTTCCGGTCGCGTGGCCCAAAAAAATACCATTCCGGATCTCTACTTGGCAGAAATGACTTCTCTACAAGTTGTTTTGACGATCGTAACAATTAAAAACAAGATCATAACAATATAATTCAACGGTAAGAGTATGAATCAAAGGACTTGAACTTTTATAAGAAGTATATATATAATAAATGTACCTGCGAGGTCCCATGGTTCGCATTTGTAGAGATCAACCTCAGGGATTATATCAAGCTCGATTTCTTGACCGTTGATCTTTCTCTTCAGATAATAGTTTACAAGTTCTTCGTCCGTCGGATGAAATCTAAAGCCCGGAGGTAATCCGACCGGAGCCATAACTCTCACAGACAGTTACAATGTGATCAGGCTTTTGTGAGTTCACCTCATTTGCATTCTCTTACTCAAACTTATGTATATATATATACAAACCTTTATGGTCACTAAATTGATTAATTAATTAATTTTTTCTTTACTTGTATAGTTATATATCTGTCTCTCTCGCTCTGTCTTTTTTGCTCTCTTCTTCCTTTCTTTTTGTTGTTTTTTATCTTTTGCTTTATCTTTTTCGGAGATTCTTGACAAGCGTTACGCGCAAGCTCCTCGCGCTTCCTTCGTTGTACAAAAAGGGTTCGAGTTTGATCGCGTTATATATATATATATATTAATATAGTATATACATAATGCATATATATGTGTGATTGGTCGTGGTCTTGGTATATAAATGAAAATAACATAATGATGTCACCAGCAATCTAAAATTGGATATAAAATAATGTTAATAATAATGTATATAACCCGTAATGTTGACACATAAAATTAACTGGGAAACATATATTAATATATTATCTTGTGTTCACGTATCTTTTAGAAAGCGGAGTTGAAGATACATAACTAAGGTAGTATGTATGGTGAACACCTTCTATCAACATGCAAGAAAGGAATATATAAACAGTCTGAACAATAATCGAGATCTCTGGATCTCAAACAGACTAATTTATCTACCACTGAATTATCTACCACAAAATCTAATTGTATGGTGTTTTAGGGTATTTTCCAATTTTAATCTCGTTGTACATGGGTAAATTTGTTTGGTTATCTAGCCATAAACTCTTACATACTCTCGCTACTCTGTAGATTTTGATCATCTACTAAATAACATAAAATAATAGTCGGTAATCAGTACTTATATTTAAAATGATCATAAATTTAACGCAAATTAGTAACAAAATTTTTTTTCCAACATTTATTATTATTATTTTTTAATCAAAAACGTAAAATATAGCAGGGGAAAAGATAATTTTAGTCTAGTTGTGTGAAATATATAACCGAAATGTCAAATATCAAAGTATACGTGGCAAGGGTGTTCTGCAATAGCATATTCAGTTGCTTTGGTTCACACACGGCCATGCTAATTACGAAAATACATATGTTAATTAAGATTTAATATTTTATTATTTAGATTGAAAAATTACGAAAATTTAAAGAGTTCAAAATCTCGTGGAAATTGCAATAGCGAAGACTTTTCACATCACCTTTTTGTCGTAAACTCGTCTCTTACGCTCGACCACCACGATGTCGTAGATCTAGTTCTCGAGACAATTTATCTAAACCTCTATAATATTAACAAAAAAACTTTTATACTTTGGCAGTTCGTGTTGGGTCATTTATTCACCAATGTTTCTTGAGCTTTTTCTTTTTCATTGTTCTGTAATTAGAAAAATGGTAAGTAGGTTTACGAACGTTTTTAAACCTTCATCCATTAATTGGTTTGCATGTTAAACCAATAAATAAATGAACATGGACATGTGACACGTGAAAGAAACGTGGGCTTAACCGAAATGGGCCTTTATATTTTTGATGCAGTGGGTTCCGTAGATCCAGTTGAAGTGAAGGAGTTCCATAACAAGGGATCCTCCTCATCAAAGACACAATACGACAAGCCTAATTCGTCAGGTTAATCGTTAATTGGTTATTGAAGATAGACGTGGATGGAATGGAATAGAGAGCTTTGTAATGAAACACTACTAGAAAACGGACCACCAAACTTCTTTTCTTACGTAGTAATGAGATCGAAATTATTTGGTTTGTGTTTTATATATTGCGGGCATTGTTTGTTTCAAATAATTAGTTGCGCCTATTTCTCATGCAAATCATAATTACGATTAATGGGTAGTTGAATAGGTTTATGTATCTCTTGCAACATGTCATCATACTCTCTTACTTACAATAATAGCCCCTCCGAAGGTCTATTACAATAGATGTCCTTCTATTATATTTAACTATTTCGATTTGATTTTGTTCGGGTTTTTTCGGTTGTGGTTTATTTGGCCACGTACGTATTTGCAATTTTTTTTTTTGCTTTGAACTTTACGTATTTGCAATTCTGAGGAATGTATCAATATAACACCATGTAAATATGTACTGATGCAATGCAAAAAAAGTTAGATACTGAACCTAAAAAGTAAGAAAGTTGATGTGGGTAATCTATTAATCTATCTATAATAACAATCTGAATAAATGCCAATTACCTTTCACTAAGTTGTGTCTTTTCAAAATTGGTATTCATATTTTTTTTATAAATTCAAATTTTAATTCAAGAAATATCATTTGTAATTGCTTCTTTTCAATTATCAAAAATTGATTCTTTTCACTTAGGTCTTTTGAAAACCACATACAAAGGATCATTTGATTCTTTATAAAACGAATTGTTATATTCATTTATTTTATCGGGAATCGATTTTTATTCATCGGTAAGAATGATAAATAATGACATTATTATTGTTAGAGATGTAATTTTATCTCCAGAATATAGTCCAAGGAATCTCCTTCAATTCCTTTTTTTTTCATTCGAGGTTCACCTATTGTTGCAGAAGTTAATCAGCAAAATAATCAAGTTTTAGCCGAAATTCTGCATCGACTCTCTCTCTCGTCCTTGAAGAAAATAACTTAACTAAATGAAGTAATTCAACGATCATTGGAAGTAAAAGATATAAATTTCATACCAGCAAGTAATTCTACAATAATTGTTTTGGCCGTTGATATCTATACATGATGCAGATGTGGGGATATCAACTGTAAAAACACTCAATGCATAATTTGTTTTGAAGGTTATGTTGTAGGATCTGAAGTCGTAAAACTATGTTGTGGTCATAGGTTTGATCGTGAATGTATTGTGAAGTGGCTAGAAACTAGCAATTATTATCCTTATATAGAAGTGAATTACCAACTTAAATGAGACATATTTCATTCTTGTTTATTGGGTCATTATACAATTTAATTTTCAAAGTATGATTAGCTTAATTATTAAAATTTATAAAATATATATTTACATAAACCATTTCCACAAACTTGCGCATTTCAAAATAGTAGAGATAACAATCTTCTATTGTTTCATCTTTTTATTATTCATTATATACCTTTTCATTTTAACCATTTATTTAATAAAAATATACATAATTAATAATGAAGATCTTCATGTTTTTAACACATTAATCTATCTATAATAACAATATGAATAAATGCCAATTGGAGATAAATAAGTTGCGTTTTTTCAAAATTATTATTAGTATTTTTCTGTTAATCCAAATTTTAATCCAATAAATATCATTTGTGGTTGCGTCTTTTCATCAATAAGTATATTTTTTGTTATAACCATTTTTATGAAAAATTGCTTCTTTTCACTTATGTTTTTTTAAGATTATTTATATTGCTCAAAATCACATAAAATTAAGGGTCATTTGATAGTGATTCTTGATATAATGGTTTATCAAAAAGTATGTTATATATCTCGATGGGTTGCCCTAAATAAAGAATAGAAAAAGTAAAAAATCCAACCTATGATCATTTTCCAACAAAATATGTATTTACATCATATTTTTTGTATTGCATATTTTTATGTATAACCTTTTTAACACTACAAAAAAATACTCTATAGAGTTGTGTGTCTTATAATTTTTTTGTTTTCTTATTTTTTCTCTTAGTAGTTAAATTCTTTGAAAATATTTTACAAATTTTTATATTTGAATTATTTTGTAACTTTCAATTTATATTGTTAATAATACAAAAAATTGTTTTTTAAGGAAGATCATATCTTTTTTTTTTTAAATTATAATTATCTAAATATTTACATATTTTTATCATCATTTTTTGTTTTATGTATTTTCACTTATAATAATTTAAAATATTTTTTTGTTTAAGTTGTAATATACGACAAATACCCCCGTGAAACGGGGTTTTTATTCCTAGTTAAGATAGCCACAATTCCACATAGAAAATGTAATAATAACTATCTATATGGAGACCTTTTGCTTTTCTATGGTTAATTTCTTAAGTTATAAGTAGATATGAAATTTAATTAGTAGAAGTAAACAAGTTTTATACAGCTATACTTCTTTCAAATCAGAATGAAAGGATAAAAATCCATGCAAGTTAAAGTTAATAAACAAAAAACCTAATTAAAATTAAATTAGTTTTGTAATATAAAGTACAAAATCTAAACTTCTAACACTAGTCAAAACTTAAATTCAACCAAAGGGGGTTTCAACTTATCTCGTGTAGTTTTTAATAGCATAAGATTTGTTGTTGCTTTTACTTAAAAATGATGACTCGTGACTACAAAACGTACTTGAGCTATTTTTCAGGTCTATATAAGATTGGGAACTTGTGAAAGTTAGAAGCACATAATTTCTAACCAAGTCGTGCTATTTTGTTCTCTAGAATAATAGATAAAAAGCCACTTTAACAAAGCAGCAAGGCAACATCTGGTTGTCATGTTGAAGGACTTTCCGGTCCATTCAATCAGTTTAAACCTCGATGGATTTAACAACAATTGTGATCCATCTATAAAGGATATAGGTGAACTTAGCCCAAAAGAGTCACATCAAGTTGATGATATAATCGACATGGTTCACTGCAACGGTTTGTTGTTATGCATCACCAAGGGAAACATATCCATGGTTTGGAACCCGTGCACGCGGGAAACGAAGCGGGTCGAACCAAGAAGGGTTTACGAAAAATCCAATAGATTTGCTTTCGGATACGAGTACAAGAAATCGTGCTATAACTACAAAATTTTAAAGATAACAATGCACGTGATACAGAAATCTATGATTTTAACTCAAACTCATGGAGGGTTCTTGATGTCACCCAGGAATGGTACTTAGAGAAATTCAATTGCTTCTTGCTAAGTTTTGATTTCTCTCGAGAGAAATTTGGAGCCATGCGTGTGCCAGTCGAGAGCGATTTTCATGATCTTGTGGTTCTATACGTTATTGGAGAAAAAAATGCTTGCGTTGCTATTACAGCGCTGGGAACTAGAGATGGAGATATGGGTCATAGATGATATTGACCCAAATGGTAACGCTGTATCGTGGAATCAGTTTTTAGCAGTGGGCATGGAGTTCAGATTTCCACCAGGTTCAGAGATGTTTTCGAGAATGACGAGTTTCTCCATTGACGAATGTAATAAAGTCGCTGTGGTGTGGGGATACCAACCCTGATACAGACCAAGAGTCAGGGGAGTTCATCCGTACCATTACGGTATACATTGTTGGAGATCGTGCAGATTCTTGGCCACTGATGTATACTTATGTTCCAAGTTTGCTTCAAATCTAGTTCTTGCACCCTTTTTTATGTCTATTTCTCGTGCCGTATTCTTCGAAATTTGAATAACTAATATATATATATATATATATATTTCATTTGATTTGCTTTTTTTTTTTGTATCTCACCATTTAATTTCTGGCTCCTTCATATGGCTTCATGGATACATTTGGCTTCAAGTAAACCTTGTGACGGAACTTAGCTAGTGAGTAGTAATATACTCAAAACATTAAAATTTAACATATTGACTATGCTTGTACTGTAGCCTTGTAGTGTAGTGACGAAACCTAGTAATCATCATGAATGAAGATTACAATCTCTGAAGCCGTCTCTTACGGTCTCTCCAAGCCACTTGAATCTGCCTAGCCGCTCGTAGCCTCCAGTAAGGAGACTCGTACCTTATGGCTCCTTGCACTCGATGGCCCCTTGGGAATCTTGAAAACAAGCTCGTCACGTCTTCAAGATCTGCTACACACAGCGAAAACGCCTCCACGTTTGTCACACACCTAACGTTTCTGTTGCTAACCAATCCCTTGTGCGGCAACCTTATCCTCGTTCCATCTGCAAGTTTAAGAAACATATTAAGTTGCAAGCTTTTCCCTTAATGAAGTGTCTTCTAAAAAGGTTAATGTTTCAAGTTTTTTAAAGCCAAAACATTTGGAGTTATTAACACATAGAGTCAAAAGGGATGTACCAGGGTTTACAGAAGAGCGTTCGAGGCACCAAGTGAGGAGTTCTTCACCACAAACGTCTCCTTCCGATAATGGCAGGACAGAACCGTCTTCTCCAATGCTTTCCATCTCACCTCTCACTATGAATACCATTTTCTCAATTAGACCTCCTCGGTGCAAGACCGTGCTTCTCCCTATGTATGTCCTCTGTTTTAGCCTCTCACGGATGGCGTCTAAGATTGATTCATCCATCAACGAAAATATCCTCACCTGCAAACCCATTATCATTTAAAAAATCTACCCCCTTTAACCCACACAAGTTTCAGAGTGAGAGCCATGGTGAGGGCAATGGACTCTGATGTCTACCTTCTTGAGATTTATGAAGAGGTGTCGTCTTATATCTCTTTGAAGGTCATCAGGCATATTCTCGAAGAGCAAATCTTCGTTAACTCCTCTGGTAGCAAACCAGTTGAACCTCTCAGCCTCTCTTACCCTCCTGAAGTGTAGAAACAACTATTCAGTTAGCTTAAGGTTGACATTGGAGAGCCTGAGATAATGTATTATTTCTTCAGAAAAGAATATTAAACTGAGAAGCAAAGTTTAATAAGGCATACTTTCTTATACCCTCTGGCAACCTTCTATGGCTCATCCATTGCTCCACATCACGACGTTTCGTCATTTTCGTCGTTTCCATATTCCTAAATCAACGGAGTACTTGGTGATTTAGAAACTATCCACAATGTCTGGAGGATATCTTCTTTTGTACAATGATGGAGTTATTTACATTCGATCGAGAGCTTGAAGGAACTTCTGCATATTACCAATAAGAAGCGCGAAAACCAAAAGCCCTATTCCGATAATGCTCATGGTAAAGACGACCTCCCCAAGAAAGTAACTTGGGTCTTGGTTTCCAGCAAGCGTGCTGATTTGCTTTGAGATTTATACACAATTGACATTAATTAAGAGTTCCAGATATACTCAATGCAAACTAGTTGAGTAACTTTTTATTTAGATTAAACGTTTAACATTTGTATAACACATCTGCTATGAAAACTTGAATAAACCCAATTACCTGGAAACCCCAGAAAAGAGAGTAAGTGTATCTTGTTAAGAGACTAGTATGATTCGTAAGATTCACTGCCTTTAGATAGATTCCATAAGGAAAACCATCCTCTTGAAAACAAGCAGAGGCACTCGCATTACCTCTCCAGGCAGCTAAAGCTAAGTCGTTATCTCCATGACCACAATCTATAAGATCTCTGCATGCATGGTCAGGATTACCGCAAGCAATTCGAAGGCATAGATTAACTCTCTGAAAGAGACAAAGGGAAAAGGGAAACAGTGAATGAGAAGAATCTTTAAATCACAAGAAATATATACATCTTCTGTTGGTTAGGACAAGATAAGTAATTTAAGCAGAAAAAGGAGATAAGATTAAAGTGAATGATGTAAGTTTTGAGACTTTTCAATACCTGCAATCCAAAAAGATACCAGCAAGAGCCAACAACATGTCCAGCAAGCATGAAGGTGAGAAGATTAATAACAAAATTAGCCCAAGCCGACTCGAATATGAAACCGCCCGGTGTTTTCCCAGCAAAAAGTGGTAGAAGCCTATACAACTTTGGGATGTATTGGAAAAGAACTGCAGCGGGTAAGAGGTTTCTCGCATTGTTTGCCCCAGATGCGCCCAAGTATGCTGGTATTATCCATAATATCAATATCTGTAAGCAAAAAAATGAACATATACCAATTACTTTCACTTAGAAGATTTAAATACCAGTCGTAGCTCTGAGATTATAATACCTGTGGAAATGGCATCACTATGAACAAGTCTAGTAGAAACTTTCCTCGGAAGTAATGGCGAGCAATTTTTCCTGGGTGATCAACCAACCGGTCAGCACGAACAACAGTAGACGCAGGAGATACATAGGCCAATCGGAACTACAACAAAATGTATGAGATAAGAAGCATTAAAAGCCAACAGATTCTCTTATAAGAACTGGAAGCAAAAGGAAACACACCTGAAGCAGAATGTTCACTGAGAATAAAACATCCGTTAAACTTCTCACAGCCACGAATGCTTTAGCCATCGGCCAATCGACCGCAAGGCATTTGTTGTTCTGCAGTAGGAAGATGAGTTTTAAAAAGGGTGCTCAAACACAATTCATGAGAAGCAAAAGGTAGACAAAGAGAGATAACTCTAAAGGAAAACATACCTGTTTGACTAATATGAGTAAGAAGAAGAGGGGATCTATGAAAATAGCCAAAAAGCATGAAAGGGCAAATAATTTAGACCAGCCCAGAATGAATTGGGAGTGAGGATTCATGATTCCGGGTAAGTATCTATTAACAGAGCATTGTGGAACTAGCAAGATCAAGAAAAGACTCTGTGTCAGCAACATTTTACTTGGTTCTCAAGTGTGAAGTAAGAAAATCAAACAAGATACCGTGGAATCAAAAATGGCGGAAACTCTGGAAAGAGGACCACTCATTTGCACCAACGGAGGTCTTCTCGTGCTTCGAAGAGGACCTGTGAAGCCTAAAACCACACTCGAGTTGTCGAATCCGCCGTCAGTGGAGGAAGTAGGTGTCGAGAGGGAAACGCTGCGATTCCAAGCCCTAGTGCGAGACGACGACGAGTCTGAAATCGGAAGCATGGGAATGTCATCGTTTTCGCAAGGGGAACCCATTTTTCGCAACAAAATTCGCGCTGAGAAGGTTTGAAGAAGAAAGAATATGACCCAGAAACCAAAAGCTTAAGGCGTAAGAGAAAAAATTCTGAGGCGGAAAAGGAGAAGACGATGAAGCAGAGAGACTTTACAGTTTGGGAAACTGAGAAGAAGTAAGGAAGGAAGGAGACGATGACTGACTGAGTCAGGGGTCTTCGTCGAATCATATAGCCTGTCAAGAAATTGTATTTAATATAATCGATCCATAATTTATACAGTGTGAATGCGAAAAGAAGAAAAGCCACGTCAGACAAAAATAAAGACTTTTGCCAAGATTGACTTTTATTTCATGGATTTTGTCGGTTGTTACTTGTTAGAGCATCTCCGGATTCTTGAGTGTCTTAAAATTTTATAATAATAAAAAAAAATAATTTTTTATTACTTTTTTTTTTTAAAACGATTTTTTAAAAAAAAAAAAAAAAAAAAACGTGACGAATCACATTCTGACACGTGTTATAAGACACTCTAAAAAAGATCCTAAATAAGACATCCAAATCTTAAATAAGACACCCAAATGTTGCCTTTTTATTATTTTATTATTATTATTATTTTTTTTTTATGACTTAAAACACCCAAGAATGTACATTGGGGTTGCTCTTAGTGTTACTTGTTAGAATCGATTATTAAATAAAATAATAAATATTGCGAAAATAAGGGGGATATAAATTATGCTAATTCTTTTCCTTTATCCGACTTCTTTCAGTGTACAATTATGAGGACCGAGTACTTATGCCACGTGGTTTTGAAAATGCTTTCACATAAATCTTTCTCAGGTTTTATAGCATAAACCGCAAAGAGACCTGACATGAGATTACAATCTGATTGGAAAACGTATCTTCTTTAGTCTTTACTAAGGCTCCGAATGTAACCACGTTTTGCGGGATTAAAAAAATGGATTTTAAAGTGCGGTGCGGTTAAAATGCGGATCAAGTGTTTTGCGGGACAAGTGTGGATAATGCTAAAAGTGCGGTACAAAATAATTTATGATTGGTGAAAAAGCTAACAACGGAATTCAGATTATAAATAAATATTAATATAAAATAATATTATTATCATTATAAATTAAATTTTTTATTTAATATTAAAAATATAGTTTAATATATTTTGAATCTTAATATTAAAATTTATTTGAAATAAAAAATTAATTATAATTTTTTATATATTGATACATCAAATGGATAACTACTTGTATTTTAACTCAGTTTATAAAAAATACCTAAATATATTTTTATAAGTTTTGCTAATGTTTATTAAATTAGATAACTACTAGTACCTTAACTCATTTTATAAGAAATACATATTATTTACCTATTTTATATGAAATAAATTAATTATTTTTATCAACTAATATTTATATAAAAGCTTACATGATTTTCAAAAAGGAAGAAAATGATTATTTGTTTCTTTTAACACTCTCATAAATGCCTACAATGTGTTAGACATGAACCATTTATATAGTATATTTATTAGTTATCACTAACATTTTATTATTTTTTTGAAATATTAAAAAAAAAAAATTATGTGCGTTTTCATTTGGACCGCTGGGTATTACCCGCGGTAGCAATTCAGTTCGCGGTCCACATTTGCTGGGCATTTTTAGCTATCTCAAAATCCGCGAATGGTTTTTTATTTTTTTTCTTAAAACCGCATTTTATTACAAAACTTTCTTGATTGGTGTTGACATAGCGGTTTTATGAAAACCGCTTCAAATACCGCACTACTCCTGTCTTCCAATCACAACCTAAATTCCGCGTAGAGAAGGTTTAAAGAATCATAGCCCGTCAACCAACTGTAATTATTATAATCGATCCATAATATTTACAGCGTCAATACGAAAAGAAAAAAGCCACGTCAGAAAAAATAAAGACATTTGCCGGGACTAACTTTTAGGAGGTGTATTGAAACTGAAATTTGAGAGAATTTGAAATGATTTGAGTTTTAATAAAATTTTAGATAATTTCGAGTGAATTAGGAAATTTCTAATGATTTGTTATTGGGAAAATTAGAAATAAAGGATGTTTTTTGCACCCTCTTGTCCATCTACACATTTATTTTAGTTGGTACAATTGTACCTAAACTACCCCTACAATCATATATTTTAATATTTTATTTATTTGTAAAATTTGTTTTAATATTAATTTAAATACTTGAAAGGAAAAAAGAAATATTTAAGGAAACAGAAAATTTTTATTATCTAAAAACGTAACAAAGTAATATTTACAAAATCTTTTTTGATATGTTCTGCGAATTTCAGAAGATGTCTTCTGCGGATTCTCTATGATCTGCGAGTTTTAGACCGTGTCTTATGCGCTTTCTATATGTCATGCGTTTCCATAGAATATACATTCTACATAATGTACGTGTTCTGCGATTTCGTAGAATATACATTCTGCATAATGTATGTGTTCTGCGATTTCGTAGAATATACATTCTGCATAATGTACATGTTCTGCGAAATTTAGAACATGTCTTCTGCGAGTTTTAGAATTAGGATTTTTAGAACATCTCTTCATCTTTCCATGTTGTTTCTTAACTCTATCTCTCTGTTTATAATTCATTCAGATCTTTGCAAAAATCAATTGTCTAAGGCAAAAAGGATTGGATAGATTTCACATAAATCTGGTGAGTTTATTGAATTTGTTGTTTGCTTTACCACAAATTGATGTGTGCAAATTCTATTTAGGAGAATTGATTTTAAAGCCAACTTTTCATGTCTAAACAATTGATTCTAGAAAATAATCAAACACGTGGGCAAAAGAAGAGGATATTATGTATTATAATTATATTTAAAAATTAGTTAATAAATTAAGAGTGTATAATTGGATTTCAATTAATATAAAGACTAATTCACTAACAATTGATTAAGAAGGTATAGATGGACAAGAGAGTACTAAAAACATCCTTTATTTCTTTGTTATTAAAGTCTATAAAATCCCACCTAAAACTATGAGATTTGGTTTTTTATATTTTTAACTAACAAACCCCACCAAAACCACTTAAAATCACTCAGAATCCTCTAAAATCCACTATTTAAAACATTTCCAAAAACAGGGGATTTGATTTACTTTTTATAAATTCTTGATTGAATAACATACGATTTGGTAAGACATTTAAAAATCATTAGTTCAATAACAGGGGATTTTAAAATAACCACCAAATCTTCTAAAATTCCTAATCCAATATAGCCCCTAATTTCATGGATATTTTGTTTGTTTGTTAATGGAAATAAATCGATTGGATTTTATTACTAAATAAATATTGCAAAACCATGTGTTTCATTGGAAGTATAAGACTAAAAACCTATATGGGTCTCTAAAAAAATATTGTTTTAATATAATTATTCTTTTTAATTAAATTTTAATTTGATAAAAAATATAAACCAATGTAATTGAGACAAATGGTTTATAAGGTTCTCAACAACATGAGAATCGATTCTCATTTGAGAACCACTTCTCTCTCTCTCTTTATTTATGAATATTTTTATTTCTTTTATTGTGAGAGACTCACTTAAGAACCTTCAGCCCTAAGGTGGACGCGTGTTTGTGAACGCCATTGGATTATTATGGGCCCAATTGGTATTATTGGCAGTAGAATTGTTCAGCCTTTACAGTTTTTTTCTCTCTAATCAAATTTTTTTCAGATTTTTATTTATTTAAAGCTTTCACAGCCTGTATTTATATTTTTTTCTCTATTCTTTTGTTTTTTTCTAAAATCTGCTAATCGTGACTTTTTGATGGCTGTGAGAAAAAATGAATCCCAAAACTCTTTTTTCTTTCTTTTTAAATTGATAGGAACCCAAATAATTGATATAAAATTTTATAATTTTGATCACAACGTGATAATTATTTATGCTAATTTCACCAATATGTGATACACATATATTCACATCCAGTACGGTTTATATTTTTTTAGAAAATATATATTTAAAGTAATAGTTACAGATCATACAGTTTTTGTTAACAATCATAGTTTCATAAATATTTAAGGGTTAAAAAGGGTTGGCTGCCGTCAGCCTCCTACACTATACATACTCTGCCTAATCTCACCCAAACTATAGACCTCTACCTATTTCTTCCTAAACAAATTTTTCTATGTCTATTCCCCCAAATTCAATTAAAAACTGTAATAACGTTCAATTCATAAAATCGCGTTTTAGGCAAATCGAGATTGGCGGGGGGGATATGCAGAGCTATATAGTCTGGGGGGAATAGGCATAAAATGTTAAGTTGAGGGGGCTGACCGCAGTCAACCTAATTTTGGGATTTTCAAAATATCTAACATATAATTAACCTATTTATATCCATAACATAAATTGGTATACTAAAAAACATAATTATGATTTCATAAACCACAACATCATAAAAAACTAGGGTGCAACTGTGTAAATAAAATTAATAATTCACACGTATTGAAATGTTATCAACACACTTAATACACTATCAATTAATAGTAGACTTCTAGAATGGTATTGTAAGGTACGAGTAGTGACTAGTTATTGTGGTGATTAGAGCATCAAACGCATTTAATCACCATTTACAAATCCTTATAAAATATAGTACAATCGCATTATCAAAATTTAAAATTTACCAGGCATGTAAGTGTAATATGAGGTTTGTTTTGATATTTGAAACTTATATTAATTAAGCGTGTAATGTTAAGTAAACAAGTCATGTAATGTCAAGTAAATAAGTCATGTAATGTCAAGTAAATCCTGAAAAATACTTTTTTCTTATTAGCACTTCAAATCAAAATACTATTTTCTTATTAGCACTTCAAATCAAAATACTCAGACCAATAGGATGATATGGACCTAACCTGAGGTTTGTTTCGATACTTGAAACTTATATTAATTAAGCGTGTAATGTCAAGTAAACAAGTCGTGTAATGTCAAGTAAATCCCGAAAAATACTTCTTTCATATTAGCACTTAAAATCAAAATACTCGGACCAATAGGATGGTATGTGTATATGTATTTGAAACAATCTAAACCAATAGGATGATATATCTATGTATTTGAAACACTCTATTGATGTTAGTTTTGTTCTTTTTCAAATTTAAATTGTATTATTGCATTGATATTATTTTTTTCATAACAATATTTGTTTTTTAGTATATCAATATATGATGTGGATATAAATAGGCTAATCATGTTTTAGATATTTTTAAGAACCCAAAATAAGGTTGACTATGGTCAGCTCCCTCAACTCAACACTCTATACCTCTTCCCCTTAGACTATAAAGCTCTGCCTATTTCTCTCCAAATCGCGATTTGTTTAAAACGCGATTTTGCAAATTGAATGTGATTACAGTTTTTAATTGAATTTAGGGGAATAGACAGAAAAAATTTGTTTGAGGGGGGGAGGGGGTGGGGGATAGACAGAGATCTGTAGTTTGATTGAGATTAGACAGAGCATGTATAGTATAGGGATCTGACGTCAGCCAATCCAATATTTAAAGTAAAAGTCACAAATTTTACATCTAAAAACCTACAGTTATAATTTAGAGTCACTGTCCTTTTCAATCGGGGCCTATGTGTCGATGTATGTAGGTTAGATTTTTTTTTGTGGATGAAAAGATGTGTACAATGATGTTTGGACTTTGATGATGGGTTATAGATTATGTTTTGTGGATGGCATTTGCACACGATAGATTGTGAATTATAGATGATGATGATGTATGGATAAAATGATGTGGATAAAATTTGTGTGGATGATAAGTAATGAGTTATGGGATATGAATGATAAACTCGAGTTTCAGTCTATAGATAAGTAGTGTGAACATTATACCGTAGATAAAAATTTGATTTATGGTAGTGAAATACCCTTTCCAAATGTTGGTACACAAACTAATCAAATTTGTTGGAGAAAAAGATGTCTTTTAAGAGTTGTGGATAAATAATGCTATGAATTTAGATGTTCACGTATTTATATCCATGTAAATGTGTCATATATATATCTTATTATATCTATTAACTTGACAAGTGTTAAAAAAATCCAACTAATTAGATTTTAACATAATGTTTACAAAAAATCTAAAAATTAGTTTTAAAAACAGAAAAGAAAAATAAGTTTATTTTATGTTTTTCAAATAGATTAAAAAATTGTATAATCGATTACTAATACTAAAAGTAAAATTTAAAAAAAGCAAAAAAGTAAATAAGAAAATTAAGAAAAAAATAAAATAAGTTATTTTTTTATGTTTTTCATTTAGATTAAGAAAATTGTATGATCAATTACTAATACTAAAAAGAAAATCAAAAAATCAAAAAAGTAAAAAAGAAAATTAAGAAAAAGGAATATAAGTTTTTTCCTTATGTTTTTCATTGTAAGAATAAATTTAACCATTTTGATTATCCGTTTGGATCCCTACAGTTCACACTTCGAATTAATCATAAATTATTTGTTTAATTTAATAAATGTTTGGTTTCTTTATTCACATAATAACAGCTATTCGAGATTTAAAACACAATCACGATATAACTTAAACAATAATAAAATAAAATTGTGCTTTTATTAACAAAAAGCCATAAAAATATGTTATTTTCATTATGATTAAAATTAGTAAATAAAAATTGAAATTAAAAATTATATAATCAAATAATAATCTAAAAAGAAAATGATTAAAATAAAAAATAAAAATATACTTCAATGAAAACCTAAAATAAAAAATAAAAGTAAATAATATTAATTCCAATTTAGAAAAATATACAATCTTATTATGAAAAGAATCTAAAGGCTGTAACTATACTGAGCAGTGTATAATCTCTGGTGTCGTCTCCTTCGGTATCTCCAAGCCACTTGAATCTGCCTAGCCGCTCGTAGTCTCCAATAAGGAGACTCGTACCTTATGGCTCCTTGCACTCGATGGCTCCTTAGGAATCTTGAAAACAAGCTCGTCACGTCTTCTAGATCTGCTACACACAGCGAAAACGCCTCCACGTTTGTCACGCACCTAACGTTTCTGTTGCTTAGCAATCCCTTCGACGGCAACCTTATTCTCGTTCCATCTGCAAGTTTAAGAAACATATTAAGTTGCAAGCTTTTCCCTTAATGAAGTGTCTTCTAAAAAGGTTAATGTTTCAAGTTTTTTGAAGCCAAAACATTTGGAGTTATTAACACATAGAGTCAAAAGGGATGTACCAGGGTTTACAGAAGAGCGTTCGAGGCACCAAGTGAGGAGTTCTTCACCACAAACGTCTCCTTCCGATAATGGCAGGACAGAACCGTCTTCTCCAATGCTTTCCATCTCACCTCTCACTATGAATACCATTTTCTCAATTAGACCTCCGCGGTGCAAGACCGTGCTTCTCCCTATGTATGTCCTCTGTTTTAGCCTCTCACGGATGGCGTCTAAGATTGATTCATCCATCAACGAAAATATCCTCACCTGAAAACCCATTATCATTTAAAAAATCCAAAGAAGTATCAGAGAGAGAGAGAGAGAGAGAGAGAGAGAGAGAGAGANTGGTGAGGGCAATGGACTCTGATGTTTACCTTCTTGAGATTTATGAAGAGGTGTCGTCTTATATCTCTTTGAAGGTCATCAGGCATATTCTCGAAGAGCAAATCTTCGTTAACTCCTCTGGTAGCAAACCAGTTGAACCTCTCAGCCTCTCTTACCCTCCTGAAGTGTAGAAACAACTATTCAGTTAGCTTAAGGTTGACATTGCAGAGCCTGAGATAATGTAATATTTCTTCAGAAAAGAATGTTCAACTGAGAAGCAAAGTTTAATAAGCCATACTTTCTTATACCCTCTGGCAACCTTCTATGGCTCATCCATTGCTCCACATCACGCCGTCTTAGCGTCATTTCCATATTCCTAAGATGGACATAGCACAATCAACAGAGTACTTGGTGATTTAGAAACCATCCACAATGTTCAGAGATATCTTTTTTTTGTACAATGATGGAGTTATTTACCTTCGACCGAGAGCTTGAAGGAAGTTCTGCATATTACCAATAAGGAGCGCGAAAAGCAAAAGCCCCAGTCCGATAATGCCCATTGTAAAGAAGACCTCCCCAAGAAAGTAACTTGGGTCTTGGTTCCCAGCAAGCGTGCTGATTTGCTATATAATGTATACACAATTGACATTAATTAAGAGTTCCAGATATACTCAATGCAAACTAACTTCTTTTTAGATTAAACGATTTAACATTTGTATAACACATCTGCTATGAAAACTTGAATAAACCCAAATTACCTGGAAACCCCAGAAAAGAGAGTAACTGTATCTTGTGAAGAGACTAGTATGATTGGTAAGATTGACTGCCTTTAGATAGATTCCATAAGGAAAGCCATCCTCTTGAAAACAAGCAGATGCACTCGCATTACCTCTCCAGGCAGCTAAAGCAAACTCGCTATTTTCACGACCACAATCTATAAGATCTCTGCATGCATGGTCAGAATTTCCGCAAGCATTTCGAAGGCATTGATTAACTCTCTGAAAGAGGCAAAAGGAAAAGGGAAACAGACAATGATAAGAATCTATAAATCACTGGAATTATATACATCTTCTGTTGGTTAGGACAAGACAAGTAGTTTAAGCAGAGAAAAGGACATTAGATTAAAGGGAATAATATGAGTTTTGAGTCTTTGCCATACCTGCAAACCAAAAAGATACCAGCAAGAGCCAACAACATGTCCAGCAAGCATGAAGGTGAGAAGATTAATAACAAAATTAGCCCAAGCCGACTCGAATATGAAGCCCGTAGGTGTTTGTCCAGCAAGAAGTGGTAGAAGCCTATACAACTTTGGGATGTATTGGAAAAGAACTGCAGCGCGTAAAAGGTTTTTCGCATAGTTTGCCCCAGATGCACCAAAGTGTGCTGGTATTATCCATAATATCAATATCTGTAAACAAAAAGAAGACATCTGCGTTACAAAAATGAACATATACCAAATTACTTTTACTTAGAAGTTTTAAATAACCAGTTGTAGCTCTGACACTATAATACCTGTGGAAGTGGCATCACTATGAACAAGTCTAAAAAAAAATTTCCTCGGAAGTAATGGCGAGCAATTTTCCCTGGGTGATCAACCAGCTGGCCAGCACCAACAACCGTAGACTCAGGAGCTACATATGCCAATCGAAACTGCAACAAATGTATGAGAGAAGAAGCATTAAAAGCCAAACATATTCTCTTATAAGAAACGGGAGCAAAAGGAAACACACCTGAAGCAGAATGTTCAGTGAGAATAAAACATCCGTTAAACTTCTCAGAGCTACAAATGTTTTAGCCATCGGCCAATCGATCACAATGCATTTGTCGTTCTGCAGTATGAAAGATGTTTTTTTTTTAAAAGGTGCTCAAACATAACACATGAGAAGCAAAAGGTAGAGAAAGAGAGACAACTCTTACCTGTTTGACTAATATGAGGAAGAAGAAGAGGGGATCTATGAAAATAGCCAACAAGCATGAGAGGGCAAAGAATTTAGTCCATCTCTGAACGAAGCTGGAGTGAGGATTCATGATTCCTGGCAAGTATCTATTAACAGAGGTAACAAAACGCCTAGCCCAACCTTTAGCATCATCATACAGAGCATTGTGGAACTAGCAAGATAAAGAAAAGACTCTCTGTGTCAGCAACATTTTTTACTCGATTCTCAAGTGCCAAGTAAGGAAATCAAACAAGATATACCGTTGAATCAAAAATGGCGGAAACTCTGGAAGTGGGGATTTGGGCAGCCTTGCGGTTGTAGTAAGAAGGGCAAGTGGTGCAGTAAGGATCATTACACATCCCCAATTGTCCAGATCTCAAGAGATTTGCGTGTTTCTTGACGAATTCATCGTCTGAGTTTTTGTGTTCGAGAGCAGCGAAAGAAGGATACCTCTCAGGCTGAGAGGAGACACCAACGGAACCGGAAGAATCACGGGAAGGAGGAGGAAGAAGAAAGAGAGGCTCAGTACTGCGAGTAGAGGAAAGAGGACCACTCATTTGCACCAACGGAGGTCTCCTCGTGCTTCGAAGAGGACCTGTGAAGCCTAAAACCACACTCGAGTTGTCGAATCCTCCGTCAGTGGAGGAAGTAGGTGTCGAGAGGGAAACGCTGCGATTCCAAGCCCTAGTGCGAGACGACGACGAGTCTGAAATCGGAAGCATGGGAATGTCATCGTTTTCGCAAGGGGAAGCCATTTTTCGCAACAAAATTCGCGCTGAGAAGGTTTGAAGAAGAAAGAATATGACCCAGAAACCAAAAGCTTAAGGCGTAAGCGAAAAAATTCTGAGGCGGAAAAGGAGAAGACGATGAAGCAGAGAGACTTTACAGTTTGGGAAATTGAGAAGAAGTAAGGAAGGAGACGATGACTGACTGAGTCAGGGGTCTTCAAGAAATTGTATTTATTATAAATATAATCGATCCATAATTTATACAGAGTGTGAATGCGAAAAGAAGAAGAGCCACGTCAGACAAAAATCAAGACTTTTGCCAAGACTGACTTTTATTTCATGGTTTTTTAATGGAAAGAAATCGATTGGATTTTACTACTAAATAAATATTGCGAAAATAAGGGGATATAAAAATTATGCTAATTCTTTGCCTTTATATATGCAATTATTAAAATTCCATTATTCGATCACCAACCGTTATTAATTGGAGGCAAATTGCCGTTAACCACTTCTGCTC
Source organism: Alliaria petiolata (assembly GCA_020283515.1). Lineage (NCBI taxonomy): Eukaryota > Viridiplantae > Streptophyta > Magnoliopsida > Brassicales > Brassicaceae > Alliaria > Alliaria petiolata. The sequence continues at coordinate 197,498,746 of JAHZTW010000001.1, read as the reverse complement.
TTCCCCTATCCGACTTCTTTCAGTATAATTAAGCCACGTGGATTTGAATTTTTGAACTTGTTATAACGAATGCTTTCACAATTCACATAATTCTTTCATAGGTTATTACTATAGCATATACCGCAAAGAGACCTGAAAATGAGATTATAATATGATTGGAAAACGTATCTTCTTTACTAAAACAAAATTTTTAATGAATGAATCCTACAAAGACTTAAATATTTTTTTTTTTTTTTTGACAACGACTTAAATAGTTTCTTGATTCCGTTATCAAACATTCCTTGATATCCGACTATATATATCCCTATTTTAATTAATAGAAATTTGCCTTTGGTTGGAGAAAGTTTTAATTGTTAAGACAAACTCTGACAAACTCGGTTCTTTTTGTTTTTTCTTTCTGATCTTATTATTATACTTTAAAAATTTGTTGCTAGAAAACATAACCAGAGTGATTCAATTCTTTTGATTTGCGTTTTGTAAGTGTTATTTGTTATTTTGGTAGTAAAACCGTGATATATATGATGACCGAACAAAATTATCTTATTCAACTTTCATATCGCTGATGAATGAATCATTAGGCCATCTTTTTTTTTTTTAACTCAGCGTAAATCACAGGTCTATAAAGGGGCAAACTAATCCCTGAGTGGTGCAACCCACAGATAGACCCTCACTTCCGATATTCAAATGGGTCGAAAGCATGGATCCATATCCGTGTGAGTGTCGAAGACCATCTTCTTTCTTACAACTATTTAACAACCAATAAGCTTATACGTAAATTCCTAGTTTACCAAACCAAAAATATCATCAAGAATGAAGAATACAATCAAATCTAAAGGCTGGAACTGGACTGAGCAGTGTACAATCTCTGAAGCCGTCTCCTTCGGTATCTCCAAGCAACCTGAATCTGCATAGCCGCTCGTAGCCTCCAGTAAGGAGACTCGTACCTAATGGCTCCTTGCACTCGATGGCTCCTCAAGAATCTTGAAAACAAGCTCGTCACGTCTTCAAGATCTGCTACACTCAGCGAAAACGCCTCCACGTTTGTCACACACCTAACGTTTCTGTTGCTAACCAATCCCTTGTGCGGCAACTTTATCCTCGTCCCATCTGCAAGTTTCAAAAACATATTCATTTCCAATATTTTCCCTTAATGAAGTGTCTTCTAAAAAGGTTAATGTTTCAGGTTTTTAACGGTAAAGCTATTGCGCAAAAAGGGACATACCGGGGTTTACAGAAGAGCGTTCAAGGCACCAGGTGAGAAGTTCTTCACCACAAACGTCTCCTTCTGATAATGGCAGAACGGATCCGTCTTCTCCAATACTCTCCATCTCACCTCTCACTATGAATACCATTTTCTCAACTAGACCTCCGCGGTGCAACACCGTGCTACTCCTTATGTAAGTCCTCTGTTTCAGCCTCTCACTGATTGAATCTAAGATTGATTCATCCATCAACGAAAATATCCTCACCTGAAAACCCAGTATAACCCTTCAAAAATCTAGAGTAGAGTTTCAGCTATGGTTAAACTATTAGGTCTAAGTAAGTTCACAAAAAAGGTCACATAGAGAGAGAGAACTATGCTTAGGAAATGCTCTCATTTTGCTGATTCTTATTACCTTCTTTAGAAATTTGAAGAGGTGACGTTTTATATCTCTCTGAAGATCTTCAGGCATATTCTCAAAGAGCAAGTCTTCATTAACTCCTCTAGTCGCAGCCCAATTGAACCGCTCAGCCTCTCGCACCCTCCTGAAAATATCAAATGAATTAACATTTTGAGTTAAATAAGCTTTAGGGTCATATCATCATACACATGGCCTATAAGAAAATCAAATGACACAGTGCACAAACTTTCTTATATCTTCTGGCAGCAGTCTATGGCTCATCCATTGCTCTACATCACGACGTCTCAGCATCATTTCCATCCTCCTAAAAACAGGACAAGCACAAACCATCATACATCATTTTGATGAATTTTAAAAAGCAATGCACCATCCATCTCTTGGAACATTTCTCTTTAAGAAGAAACATTATTGATGAGGTATGTTTACCTTCGATCGAGAGACTGAAGGAAGTTGTGCATATTACCGATTAGCCTTGCAAAAAGCAAAAGCCCCAATCCAATGATACCCATTGTAAAGAAAACCTCCCCCAGTGAGTAACTTGGAATTAAGCTTCCACAAAGCGTGCTGATTTGCTTTCATATTTAAAAACAATTTGACATTAGGTTTCAGAGTGATATTAAAGACTAACTAACAGTTGTAACATCTATCAAAGTTTTCAGTGAATGAAGCTAATATAGAATCTTAATTTTACCTGGAATCCCCAAAACAGAGAATAACTGGATCTTTTGAAGTAATTAGATTCATTGGTAAGATTGACTGCCTTCAAATAGATCCCATAAGTAAAACCATCCTCTTGAAAACAAGCATCAACGTTCGGACTATGTTTCCAGAGATCTCGTAGTGACTCCGATGCATGGCTTACACGAGCACAATCAAGAAGATTTCTACGTTCGTCCACAGAAATATCCTCAACTTTTAGCAGGCATTTCTTAACTCTCTGACGAAAAAACAGATCAAAGAAAAATGGGAGAAGAATCTATGAAATCACTCGAAATTGTGAAAGAAGAAAGAAAACGGATCCCGAAGAGACTGGCTTATATACCTGAAGCCCCGCAAGATACCAGCAAGAGCCAACGGCATGGCCAGCAAGAACAAAGGTGAAAAGATTGATAAAGAAATTTATCCAGGCGGACTCAAATATGAAGCCTGTCGGTGTTTGTCCAGCAATAAGAGGTAAGAGTCTATATAACTTTGGAATGTATTGGAAAAGCATTGCAGCTCGTATAACGTTTCTCTCAGATTCTGTCCTTGGTGTGCCCAAGTGTGCTGGTAATACCCATAGTATCAGTATCTGCAAGCAAAAGTAGAAATCTTGGAGGAGTTAACATTGTGAAGGTTTGTAACACTAGGTTACATACAATACAATACCTGTGGAAGGGGCACCAATATGATGAGGTCAAGTATAAACTTTCCTCGGATGTAATGGCCAGCGATTTTTCTTGGATGAGCAACTAACTGGCCTGCACCAACTATTCTAGACTCAGGAGCTACATAAGCCAAACGAAACTGCAACAAAATATGACCAAAAGAAGCATTAAAAGCCAATTAATTACATTTTCTTATAAAGAGATGGGAGCAAAGCATAGTAAAACACACCTGAAGCAGAATGTTGATGAAGAATATAAAATCTGTTAAACATCTAACGGACACCAATATTTTAGTCGTGCGCCAATCGATCTCTATGCATTTGTTGTCCTGCAGTCAATAAACGGTGTTCAAAGAGGGCAACAAAACATATACACCCGAAACAATAGATTGAGAAGGAAAACATACGTTTCGGATAAACAAGAGGAATAAGAAGAGGGGATCTACAAAAATTGCTGGCACGCTTGAGAAGGCTAAGACTCTAGTCCATCCTTGAACGAATTTGGAATGAGGATTCATGATTCCAGGTACCCATCTACGAACAGAGGAGGCAAATCGCTTAGCACAGCCTCTAGCATCATCGTACAAAGCAGTGTGGAACTGAACAAGAAAAAGAAAAAGAAAAATGAAAAGAGTCTTTGTGTTAACATTGACTTGAGGATCAAGCTATTCAAAGCTGGGTAAGTAGAAGCGAGAGACACGTACCCTAGAGGCTGAAACCTTGGAAGTGTGGAATTGAGCAGCTTGGCGGTTGTAGTAAGAAGGACAAGTGGTACAGTAAGGATCATTACACATCCCTAACTGCCCAGATCTCAAGAGATTTGCGTTTTTCAAGACAAGATCATCATCATCTTCTTCAGAAGGAATATCAATAATGGAATAGGGTTCAGGAGGTTCAACAGGAGAGGGAGCGAATATAGGTTCAGGTCTGCGAGTAGAGGAAAGAGGACCACTCGTTTGCAACGAAGGAGGCCGTCTTCTCTGGGTTCGAAGAGGACCTGTGTGGCCTAAAACCACAGTCGAGCTGTCGAACCCGTCACTAGAGAAAGTTGGATTTGAGAGGGAAACGCTACGATTTCTGGGAGTGAAAGACTTAGTGTGAGCACGAGATGTTGATTCAGGAATCGGATGAAGAAATAGAAACTCGTCGTTCTCGTTCGGGGAAGCCATTATTTTCCAGACGAATTCGCGAAGACGAAGTACGAGAAGCAGGTTTTTTTCAGAAGAAAAGAAGAAGACTATGGTAAATGGGAGATAGAAGCAAAACGATGAAAGAGAGAAGAAAGAAGAAAGGAAGGAGAAGATGACAGAGACTGGGTTTTTGATTTAGCTCGTGAAGAAGCAAGTGTTCGTTTTTATATAATGAAAAGGAAAAGAAAAAACATTAAAAGAACATCTAACTTTGTAGAAATCTCGATTCGTCAATATGAAATGTTACATTTGGAACGAAGCTTCACGGAGGGTATTATAAACTATAAAGCAAAAAAGAGGGAAAACTTCAAGAAGCTGCCGCCTTTTGTGTTTTATTTTAACCTTTCTCAATATTCCCAGTTTTACTTTTTCAGATTGTGAATTCTGTATTTTTCTTTTAATAATTCGCGAAATGATTAAATCTTGGAAATTTTTTAAATAACGAATAATTGCAAAACTTTCACATAGTATATTGCGGTATCTAATCGGGTATCAGACAATACCCAGAACTGAACTAACAGCACCTCCAACGGTGCATGACATCTAAAGTATATTATATTAATATAATATAATAAAATAATTAAAATTTAAATATAAAATAAAGTAAGCCATTCACATAAGAATATGTGTAGAGTCTTTGGTTAGAATCGTCTCTGAAAAGGGAATTAAGCAAACCGTCTCTTCTTTTTTTTCATGCTTTTTCATTTTTTTAATATTATTTGAAGTTTACAGATGGGATAAGAAACCCCGTTGGTTGGAGGTGTGTACTGTGTACCAAAAACGATTAAATGTAATAATTATTTTGGTCATATTCGAAACTGAACCACACTGGTTATTTTGGATCAGTTCCGGTTTAGATTTTTAGTTCCGGTTTAGATGTCAGACCTGGTTACTTTAATACAGGGGAATTGTCACCAAACTCAGAGTTGAGTTTTTTTTTCCAATGCAGTTAACAAATAATTAAAGCGTGCGAATAAACAAAGCCGCGTTTCTGAACAAAAAAATAAGCTCCTTTACCAGTTCCAGGTCTTGTGTTCTTAATTTTTTTTTTTTTTTTGTCGTCGTATTCTTAATCTTTTCTAGGTAAGAAGACGATGAAATTAAATAATAATAATAAGTTACTTTTCCTTTTAAAAACCCACGTTGATTCATTTATATATTAGTATATACTATAAGCCTATAATTAACACTAGTGATGAGCTTTCTCTCCTGGATATAAAAATTGTCATTTGTCACCAACTACACGCTATCCTTTTTTTCTGTCAGTAAAAATTACTGAAACGCCACCAAGTGCAATCGTTAGACTGTAAGGAAATAAAAAAATTCATATAAAAAGCCTTTTATTCATTGATCCCAATAGAATATGTCCGAAACTACTAAGACAAAATATTTAAGTCACGTGTTAACAAATGAATGTACAAATAAAAAAAACTTGTAGTTTTAGGGTGATTTTGCCTGTTATATGCTCTGCAGTAGCAAATGACATATGTGAAGGTAAGGAAGGAGACGATCACTGAGTGAGTCAGGCAGGGTCTTTGTCGAATCATAAGCCCGTCAAGCAATTGTACTTATTATTAGAGGGAGTCCATAATATATTACAGTGTGTGAATGCGAAAAGAAAAAATGCGACGTCAGAAAAAATCAAGACATTTGCCAAGAGCCCAAGAGACTAACTTTTATTTCATGATTTTTTTTTTTTTTTTTGTTAATGGAAATAAATATTGCAAAAATAATGGGGATATAAATTATGCTAATTCTTTTCCTTTTAGATATGAACGGTTTTCTGACGTAAATTCATCTTCAAGATACAAATCACCTTCTGTCACAAAGCTTTATACAATTCAGGTTGCACGATTTGTACAACCACAAAGCTTTATACGTAAATTCATCGTCAAGAATGAAGAATACAATAAAATCTAACGGCTGGAACTGGACTGAGCAGTGTATAATCTCTGAAGCCGTCTCTTTCGGTATCTCCAAGCAACCTGAATCTGCATAGCCGCTCGTAGCCTCCAGTAAGGAGACTCGTACCTAATGGCTCCTTGCACTCGATGGCTCCTCAAGAATCTTGAAAACAAGCTCGTCACGTCTTCAAGATCTGCTACACTCAGCGAAAACGCCTCCACGTTTGTCACACACCTAACGTTTCTGTTGCTAACCAATCCCTTGTGCGGCAACTTTGTCCTCGTCCCATCTGCAAGTTTCAAAAACATATTCAGTTCCAAGCATTGAGAGTTACAAACACATAGAGCCAAAGCTATGAGTAAAAGGGGGACATACCTGGGTGTACAGAAGAGCGTTCGAGGCACCAAGTGAGAAGTTCTTCACCACAAACGTCTCCTTCTGATAATGGCAGAACGGAACCGTCTTCTCCAATGCTCTCCATCTCGCCTCTCACTATGAATACCATTTTCTCAACTAGACCTCTCCGGTGCAACACCGTGCTACTCCTTATGTAAGTCCTCTGTTTCAGCCTCTCTCGGATTGAATCTAAGACTGATTCATCCATCAACGAAAATATCCTCACCTGCAAACCCAATAACGCCTTACAGCATTGTTAATCTGTGCCCACTATCTTCTACACAGTTAGATTGATAATTAATTCTTTTGGAAAGTATACAGATGATAAATGGATACTGATTTTAGTGCAATGTTTTCATTCTTAATTACCTTCTTGAGAAATTTGAAGAGATGACGTTTTATGTCTCTCTGAAGATCTTCAGGCATGTTCTCAAAGAGTAGTTCCTCGTTAACACCTCTAGTCGCAGCCCAATTGAACCGCTCAGCCTCTCGCACCCTCCTGAAAACGTTGAACAGCTTGCTGAGTTGGTTTTCGATAGTGACATTACTTAGAGAGCCCGAGAACTTTCAAATGTATGAAACGAGAAAGTCTTAAGTGGCAGAGAGTGCACAGACTTTCTTATATTTTCTGGCAACAGTCTATGGCTCATCCATTGCTCCACATCACGCCGTCTCAGCATCATTTCCATCCTCCTGAAACAGGACAAGAACAAATCATCATCTCACTTTGGTGAATTTGAAAATAAGAAACCATCCATCTGTTTTGGAAAAACAGTATTTGATGAAAATGTGTGTATTTACCTTCGATCGAGAGCTTGAAGAAAGTTGTGCATATTACCGATAAGCCGCGCGAAAAGCAAAAGGCCTAGTCCAATGATACCCATTGTGAAGAAAACCTCCCCTACTGAGTAACTTGGGGATAAGTTTCCACAAAGCGTGCTGATTTGCTTTCATATTTTAAAAAAAAAAAAAAAAATTTGACATTAGTTAAGAGGAGTAATTTAAAAACAAACTTTTCAACTTTAAAAAAAAAAAAAAAAAGACTAATAGAGCCTTACTATATTTACCTGGAATCCCCAAAACAGAGAGTAACTGTATCTTGTGAAGAATTCAGATTGAGTGGTAAGATTGACTGCCTTGAGATAGATTCCATGAGTAAAACCATTCTCTTGAAAACAAGCATTGACACTCTCACTATCTCTCCACAGAGCTCGTATTGACACGGATTCATAGCTTCCACGAGCACAATCAATAAGATTCCTACGTTGTTCCACAGAAACATTCTCAGCATTCAGGAGGCATTTCTTAACTCTCTGAAAAGAAAGAGCAAAAGAAAAGCAGGAAATGAAGATGAGTCACTCGAAATTGCGAAAGATATATATACTAAAGATCTTCAGACACGGACTAATATATAATACCTGAAGTGCTGAGAGATACCAGCAAGCACCAACAGCGTGACCAGCAAGCATGAAGGTGAGAAGATTAATAACAAAATTAGCCCAAGCCGACTCAAATATGAAGCCGGTCGGTGTTTGTCCAGCAAGAAGAGGAAGAAGCCTATATAGCTTTGGGATGTATTGGAAAAGAACTATCGTGCGTATAATGTTTTTCTCAGATTCTGCCCTCGCTGTGCCTATGTGTGCTGGTATTATCCATAATATCATTATCTGAAAACATAAGAGAAATCTACTGTAAAAAAGACACATCAACATTTCTCATCAAAAAAAAAAAAAACACATTTATAGAAAGGGTTAATACTACAAGACCTGTGGAATAGGTAACACTATGAAGAGGTCAAGGAAAAACTTTCCTCGGATGTAGTTGCGAGCGATTTTTCTTGGATGATCAACTAACTGGCCTGCACCAACTATTCTAGACTCGGGAGCTACATAGGCTAGACGAAACTGCGACAAATAATATGACAGAAGAAGCATTAAAGGAAGCCAATAAGGTTCTTTAAACATAGGAGTTGGGAGCAAAAGAGACACACACCTGAAGCAGAATGTTAATGGAGAATATAAGGTCCGATATACTTCTAAGAGACACAAATGTTTTAGTCTTATGCCAATCAATCTCTATGCATTTGTTGTCCTGCAGTAGTAAATGGTGGTGCTCAGACTCCATGACAAACATAATAAACAAGAGATTAATGATAAGAGCAAGAGAAGGAGACATACGTTTCGGATTCGTAAGAGGAATAAGAAGAGGGGATCTATAAAAATAGCCAGCAAGGTTGAAAAGGCTAAGAATCTAGTCCAGCCTTGAACGAATTTGGAATGAGGATTCATGATTCCAGGTACCCGTCTACGAACAGAGGAGGCAAATCGCTTAGCCCAACCTCTAGCATCATCATACAGAGCAGTGTGGAACTACAACAAGAAAAGAAAAAAAGGTAGAGACTTTTTGTGTTAGCTACTATGGCTAAAACATTTACTTGAGTCTCAAGCTACTTTAAAGAAGTAGAGTTACCCTGGAGGCAGAAACTCTGGAAGGGTGAAATTGAGCAGCTTGGCGGTTGTAATAAGAAGGACAAGTAGTACAGTAAGGATCATTACACATCCCTAGTTGTCCAGATTTCAAGAGATTTACGTTTTTCAAGACGAAGTCATCTTCAGATGGAACATCAACGGTAGAGGAGGAATCAGGAGGTTCAGTAGGAGAGGGAGGGAAGAGAGATTCAGGTCTGCGTGTAGAGTAAAGAGGACCACTCATCTGCACTAAAGGAGGTCGTCTTCTCGGGGTTCGAAGAGGACCTGTGTAGCCTAGAGGCACGCTTGAGCTGTCAAATCTGTCGATGGAGAGAGTTGGGTTTGAGAGGGAAACGCTACGATTCGTGGGAGTGAAAGCTCTGTTGTGAGCACGCGATGTTGCTTCTGGGATTGGGAGAAGAATGGGAAGCTCGTCGTTTTCGTTCGGGGAAGCCATTTTCCAAACGAATACGCCAAGATAAAGTACGAGAAGCAGGTTTCAGAAGTAAAAGAAGAAGACCCAGAAACCTAGGGGCTGTATATGGAAAAAGAGCAAAACGATGAAAGAGAGAAGAAGAAGAAGAACTTTGCAGATTCGTCAAAATGAAAAAAATAGATGTTAACATTTGGGATCTTCTGTTGAACACCCATCAACGAAACTTCAAAATGGCTTCGTTTTATTTTAAAGTATAAACTATAAAGCAAAGTTGGAAGAGAGAGGAACCTAAAAAAACCTGGCTTTTGCTTCCCCTTTCTAATTTTCCCCAAATTTTAGTTTGTTCAGATTTGCGAAAACTAATTTTTTGATAATTTGCTAAATGAATCTTGTTTTTAAAAAAAAAAATCTCCATTGCGTATTAGACGAGAATACTTTATTCTATCATGTTATTTTTTTAAAAATATCAAGTTAACAACAATTTTATTGATTTTTTTATAACGTTATATTGTATTGACCAATCCTTAATTAGACGCGAGAGGTGTTAAAATATATATCATCTTATTAAGAATACGATTTATAAACAAACATCCCACAACAAGAAGTGACATACTGACATGTTATATAAATAATCATTTTTGTATAATAAAATAACATCCGGCTATTGGCTCAAATCGAATTCTGAATATGAGTCTATGACATAACAATAATTAAATACAACTGACAAATATAAAATGTGAAACTACTGATATAATAATTAAAAAAAAAACATGATATCTTTTTTTTCCACAATATGCTATGTAATTCTACTACTAGGAGTTTTTTTTAGACTATTGAAGACCAAAAGTCAGTCACATGCATTTATTATTTCCCATATGAGAATTCTGTGAAACAAGCTTTTGCTTTACTTAAACAGGTTTAATTAAACTAATCATTTTTTAATACAGCAAGTGCGAACATCTCATACTAGTCATATATCATTTGCTTTAGAAAAATAGTTTGTAAGTCTTGAAATAGGAATAGATTGGAACTCTCACCAAACTCACAATTTAGCTTTTCTAATGCAGTTTTCTCTTCTAACAAATAATTAAGAGTGTGAATTAACAAACCGCGTTTCTGAAAAATGTAACTACTTAGCTCATTTCTTTACTTACCCTCCTTCCAGGTCATGCGTTCGTTTCTTTACGTATAAAGACGATGAATAAATAAATATGTTACTTTTCCTTTTAAAAAAGCACGTTTATTCATTCATTTATAAGGTAGTATGCTATTAGATCAATAATTGACATTAGTGATGGGTTTTACGGATATAAATTGTCAATTTGTCACCAACTACACATGCTTATCTTCTAATTACAAAAAAAAAAAAAAAAAAACTACACATGATTGTCTGGCGTCTGCTTTATAATGTCAGTACAGTAACCCACTGAAAAGAAATCTCAAAATTCAAAAAGACGAAAGGCTTTGATTTATTAGGCCCGATAGAAAATGGGCCGAAACTGCTAAACCCGAATAGTTAAAGCCACGTGTTGAAACCTGAGTGGTACAAAATCAAAAACGGATTTTGCCTGTTATATGCTCTGCACTGATTCAACTGATCAGATGTGTCAGCTCTCTTCTCTCTCACTATTTCTGGGTTTGTACATTTCTTCTTCCCACTAAAAAACCTTCATAAATCTCCATGATCGAATAATCCTTTTTCTGAACATTTATTTTATGCTATTGAAATAGCCATCAATGTCTCTCTCTCTCTGGATCTATGTATATTCGCTTTTTCCTTATTATAAATTTATTCAAATAACTAACCAGAGCAAGTATTATCCTTCAGGTTGAAGAAGATGAAGAGCAAAGGAACCATGGAAGCTACTCATCCTCCTCCACAGTTACCATCTCTCTCCGGTACGATTCCTTCCATTTTCAAAATCTCTCTCTCCTCTCTCTCTCTTTTTGGAGCTTTTCGCATTTTCAAATTTTCAAAACAAAGCATTCTACAGAAACAGTGGGGCCCCCTTTTTCTCTCTCTCTTGTCTTTCTCTCTCATCTCGTCTTGTCTCAAATGTTGGAAAAAAAACAGACCTTGAAGCTCGGATGCAAGTCCTGCGTGTATCTGCTTTTGAAGAAAGCCAAGGCGATGATGATACATTTGCTCGTCGTGCTGAGTGGTTTTACCAGAGAAGACCTCTCCTTCTCTCGCTTTGTCTGGACCTTTACAACGGCTACGTCGCTCTCTTGGGTCGTTCTCATCAAACCAAACCGAATCAGCAGCTTAAACCCACAACAGCTTCTCATCCTAGTCAGGTCCTCGGAGATGAAGACTGCATTTCAGAGATTGATTCCGGTAGTGAGATCAGTTCGGAGAGCACCTTATCCTTTCAGCAGATGCAAGATCCTGCTGGGGTCTCAGAGAAAGTCGATGAGCTTGTATCCCAACTTGTGACTGCAAACTTGGACAAAGAGATTCTGCAGCACGAGTTACTCCACAAGGAGCAGCAGTTTCATGAAGCGTCCAAGACCATAGAGCTGTTGAAGAAGTTTGTCATGTTGCTGGAGATGGAGAAGGAAGTGGCTATGGAGGAAAACGCTAATCTTGGATACAAAGTCACTTCTCTCTTGGAGGAGAACAGAGAGCTAGCCACCGAGGCCTTGTTCATGAAGAACGAAGCTGTTGGGCTCGCTAGGTGTGTGCTTAAGATGAGAGACGACCACTTCCACAAGGTCTGCATTCTCCAGAACCGCATCTACTCGCTTCAGGCATCGATGAACTCAGAGCCCGTCTATGATAAGGTCTCAGATGGCTGCTTCGGCCTGGATAAGCAAAAGACCAAGAAGAAGAAGGAGAAGAAAGCCGAAGAGAAAGCTGGATTCAAGTGGTTCAAGAAGCTGAACAACATTAACCTGTTCACAAAGTGCAGCCTTAACCCATCAGCTGCTGCTACTCCATCATGCTGCACTCTCAACTTGCCTAATTAGTCTATCCTTTGGTGTATTAGTAAACTATGAAAAATGCATACATGACTCTGTATGTTCTACTGCCTTGTTACGTTTAATGCTTTTCAGTGCATCGCCCTGATGCACAGTTTATTGCAGCGTGCAAACAATTCGTGACTCCTTGATGATCCACATATGTATGGTTTTCATGACTCACTTATCTGGTAACACACAACAATGTCATGATGCTTTTACTGCTTCTATAAAGCTAGGCTGCAGAAAAAGAAAATAAGTAGAGAAAAACAAAGGCAAAGAGATAATAATGCTTCATCAGAGAAGCTGGTTCTCCAGCTTGATTATCCTCTCTGTCATTTTCTCGTTATGCTCTCTCATGCTAAAATCTGAAGGATCAGACCATATAGTTGGCGACAGCTCTGGCTGGGAACTTCTTACAAATTTTACAAACTGGAAACAGGGAAGAGAGTTTCATGTCGGCGATGTCTTAGGTACTTTCTCTAAATCATGTACAATGATTCCTAGATACAGAAGAATCAAAGTTGTAATCCCATCTCCTATATACCTTCTCACCAAACTCAAAAGATGAATTCTGTTAAATATGTGTCTCTTCTTCAGCAGTCCTCTGTTCCATATCAACGGTGAGAAAACATGATCAGTTTTTTTCCAAAATCCATCATGCTAAATCCGTATCTCTCTTCTTCAACAGTTTTCAACTACAACAGAGACCAGCACAACGTTATGCAAGTTAACTCTACGGCATACGCAGATTGTGTAAGAGACAATTACATCTCTCTCTTCACCAAAGGCAACGACTCAATAGTTATATCAGAGGTTGGAGAGCACTGGTTCATCTGTGCAGTGGACGATCACTGTGAGAACGGCCAGAAGCTAAGTATTGATGTAGTTCCTTGAGTACCGTTTATGATTGATAATGAAAGACAGGCAGCTTGTTGTTTAGGTCGTCTCTAGTATCAAAATAATGTTATTAACTTGAATAATACTATATACAGGGTAATCTCATTACCTCATAATATACTAATAACCTACACAAGATACTTTGCCACTCTTGAAAAAACATTCTACCCAAACAAAGAGACATTTATTGCAACGTGAAAATAGAATTTACCCTTGAAATGAGAGATATGTAGAGTACGCATCCAATACAACTCCCAATTTCAGAATACTTCTACGTCACATCTACTTCAACAGCTTTCTTTTGAAGGTTTGCAATCCGGGCCTGCAAGGATAGTAAAAAAACACCAACAATTTCAAATCAGATTATGAAATTATAAGCAAAAGCATCTGCCTATATAAAGCGGCCACAGTGTGCGAAAAAAAAGCAAACCTTGAACGCTTTTGATCTGCGAAGAAGAGGATCTATCTCTAGACATTTCGAATATGACTCCTCGGCGAGCTCATATTGACCTTTTGCTACGTAGACATCACCTTGGCAAATGTAGGCCTGGGTAAGTAGTTTTTTTTTTAACATAAGCTTTCAGACATTGAACTCTGAAAACTCCAAAGAGCTTCATCTCTGAGTAGACACAAACCTCAGAATAGTTGGGAGCTAATGCCAGAGCTCGGCTTATATCTTCAAGAGCACCAGAGTAATCAAGCATTCCCAATTTTGCTACTGCTCTGCAATCACCAGATTCCAACAATCTATGAAGTTAACAGTACCCAATAAATCAATTCGGTGACTTCCGTACCTGTGTTTGAAGATTCTCTGCAAGCCACCGTAAGGTTTCAGCTCTGAAGCCTGCAAAAACACGCATCCTTGGTCAAAAGCTCCAGAAAAGATGTGGAGGAAATTGCGATTAAGTGTAAACTCTAGAAACCTGTGTGAGAAGTGATTCTGCATCTTGAAAGTTTCCCGCATCGATTTGAGAGAGGGCGTTGTTGGTGAGCGCTAAAGCGGCGAGAGCGTCCGCGACGGCGGAGGATGAAGAAGCTTCCCGGCCGTCGGCGCAGAGGCTGAACAAGATTTCAGCAGCTCGGGAAGGCGTGGCGCAGTGACGTAGGAGGAGACCTTGAGGGAGAGCCACGAGGTTCGGACCGGCGCCGCATCGGCCGAGGCAAGCGCAGGGGTTGACTCGGAGTTCGGGAGGTGCGAGAGCCGTTAACGTCTCCAGGATATGAAAGGAGCCTTGTTTCCGGCAGGTGCGGTTCGTACAAACGCGAAGTTCCTTCACCGGTTCTCCGGAACTCCGGCAGCTCAACGCCGGCAAAGCAACGGAAGCCATAACGATAAGAGGGTATTCGACCGACCACGAGGAAGACTTTATTCGACCACGTGACAAAAATAAAATAAGAAACAAACCAAAATAGTACTGGTTTATTTATCCAATTCAATCCGGTTTGATTACACGGATAATATAAAAAATATTGGTTTTGTGGAACACATTTCAATTTCCAAGCTGAAGATAACTTTGAGTATGATGAAGCTTTTTTATTCTATTTTACAAATAATGTTATTTTAAATTATTTAACATATATTTATTTTATTTTATTCATTATTAATACACTAAATAAATATATTCAGTAAAATATTAGGATGTATTTAACGACATTATTTTTATCAAAAAATAATATTCTTTGTATAAAAAACAAACTTTACAATAACATTTTTTTGTAAATAAAAAAAGTATAATTTTCACAAATCTAAAACCTTTTAATCAATGGTGGATCGTGTGGTCTTTAAAAAAGCAACAAAAAGAAGTATTTAACAAATTAAATATTGC
Source organism: Alliaria petiolata (assembly GCA_020283515.1). Classification (NCBI taxonomy): domain Eukaryota; kingdom Viridiplantae; phylum Streptophyta; class Magnoliopsida; order Brassicales; family Brassicaceae; genus Alliaria; species Alliaria petiolata. Next base: position 197,483,676 of record JAHZTW010000001.1, on the reverse strand, counting down.
AAAATGGTTTAGTATATACCGAAATTTTTAGATAGCTTAAATATTCAATGAATCAAATTTGATAGAATTAGGTAGAGATTTGGATGCAAACCCTATATATATAATATTTAAAGTTCTAATTTGTATGAGTTAGATATTTTCAAATGCCAGTTTAAATTGAAAGACATTAAATAAAATGCAATCTCTAAGATCCACATAACTCTAGAGAAAATTGTGAGTTTTGCTAGTTTCAAGGTGTGTCGTTATAACTTCAAAATCGGTAAAAAATTCAATCAAATGCGAGTTTGAATTGAATAGTATTGAATGAACTGCAATATTTACGATCCACATCACTCTGGAGAAATGTGTGAGTTTTGATAGTTGAAGATGTCTCGTTATAAGTTAAAACTTCAAAACCAATAAGAATCTCAACCAAATGCGAGTTTGAATTGAATGGAATTCAATGAAATGTAATCTTTACGATCCATATAATTTTGGAGAAAAGTGTGAATTTTGTTAGTTTCAAGATGTGTCGTTATAACTTCAAAACGATAAGAATCTCAACCATGTGATTGTGAAGGTGCTAAATTGCTTCAAGTCTAAGCACTTCACGTTGACAAATACACTTATCCGAATTCAAACTGAATCTTGATGACTATCAATGCGTGGTTTAATGTTAGTACAAAACCAAAATGTTATTGTTCTTGTAGATGCTGCTTCAATGACGCATGCCTCACGTATTCGGTAGATTTTTCTGAATGCCACGCTATACCTGTTCGGGAGTGAGTCGCCGGCGACAAGTTAATTAACAAAGAAAAGAGATGTTAAACAGACGCGGAAGTTGCTATTTTCGTAAACAAGTGATGTTGCGGCAGCAACGTCGGAGCCGCTTATTTTTTCTGCGATCAATTAAAAAGAGACGAACGTCACTATTTCCTTAAAACCAGCCGCAGTTTTCGTTTTCCACCTCAAATTATTTGCCTTCACAAGAGTTAAATATTGGTCGCATGATTATGTCGCTGGCGACACCGTAACGAACAGGGCTATGAATCCAGTCCTTGTGGGTACTCAATGAATGGGATCGAGGGAAACTCAATCTCGACCATCCATGTTGCTCCTCAGGAGGAAGTAAGTTTCACGAGCTTTAAAACTTAGAGGTCATAAAATCGAGTAACGATGTGCCTTGGGAAGATTATAGGTTTCGATCCATAACCTTTTGGTAATCCAAAAAAAAAAAAAGTTTGGACGTAGAATCCCCCAATTCTGAATCCCTTACTTGAACATAGAATCTCCCAGGAGGTCGTCAGAATACTTCATGCTCAGGTTCTGATGTAGAATGCCCCAGTTTTTAAGAGCATCTCCATCAATATCTCTCGAGAAAGTCTCTAAAGATTAAAATAATAATAATAATAATAATGAAAAAGAAGGCGAAACGTCTCTTGAACCATGTGTGTCTCTATAATTAGATCAAACTATTTATATTTAAAACTACCTAGTTGGTAAACCGCGCTACGCGCGGATGTGTCACTTATTTTTATCCATTTTTATGTATTGCATTTGTTGTATCGTATAGCTTTTTGAGACGAGTTTTCCTTTCTCATCCGTATCCGTTTCAAATTTACTATCCTATTTCTAATTCCGTTCAAATATTATCCATTCGAAATCATTATTTTATTCAAATATGTACCTAAAAGAAAATAATATGAGGTAAATTACCTCAATTACCCGTTAAAAAATTTAATATTTTTAAATTATATATATTATTTTCTAAAATTTTCTGAACTTTCTAGAATTTTCACAAAATATGTCTTCAAGTTGATCATTACCCAAATTATTGAGAGTTTGTGAAGAAAATTTTCCCAAACCCGTCCCATTTATGAATTTTCTGTTCCGGTTATTTACCGAGTTCCCTTAGGGTATTGTTTTCTTTTCCCAAATTACCCATTCACGTCCCATATCTGTATATTACCGTCATGGAACTTGAAATGTCATGGCTAACGTATATCTTTTTTTTGGTTTATTTATTTTCCCATGTTTTTGTAAATTATTTATTTTCTAATAGCGCTTCATACCTGTCTGTTAATATTTGGTAATTTAATTTTTCTGTTTTTATAAGTATAATTCTGTATATTTATTGTTTTCTAAGATTATAGCTCAGTGGAAGTGTTAGTTGTGTTTTAAAAGATTTAAATGAAAAGTAATTGATTATTTGAATGCCTAGTAAGACGCTTAGGTGACGAAATCCGAATGACCCGTTTACAAATTTTGAATTTTAAAAATATATATCATTTTCCAAAATTTCTCGGACTTTCCCGAATTTTCTCAAAACATATGTCCTAAAATTGACCTTTACCCAAATTATTCAGAGTTTGGGAAGAGATTTTAGATAATATAATTTCTCAAACCCGCTTTGTTACCTCAATTTTCCGTTCTATTTGTATCGGATTCCCTTAGAGAATTGTTTTTCTTCTTCCAAATTGATCAATTCTCATCCCATATCCATAAATTACCGTTATGAAACCCGAAATGTTCAAGACTAACATATATCCTTGTTTTTAGTTTATTTATTTTTCAATGATTTTGTTTATTAGATTCTCTTATTGAGTTGTTTTTCTTCTACCAAATTATCTAATTCCGTCTCATCCATAAATTACCATCATGAATTTTGAGATGCTCATGACTTATATATATTTTTGGTTTTTGTTTATTTATTTTCTCATATTTTTGTTGATTTTTATTTTTATAACGTTTTATAACTGTTTGTTAATTTTTTTTCTGTTTCGAAAATTATAATTCAGTTTATTTATTGCTTTTTAACATTATAGTTGAATATAAATGTTAAGTTGTGAATTTTAAAACAAAAAATAAAAAATAATTGATGATGTGAGGGATGAGGTGGCTGCTGATGTGGCGGAAGGAGAAGAGAGAAAATGTTATTTTATATATATATATTTAATTAAATTATTAAATTATATTAATAAAATATTTGTGATCAAAGCATGGTTTACATCTTTGAGATGGTTCACCAAGAAGCCAAGCAAGGGATTAGAGCATCTCCCGTTGGAGATACGCTTCCAAGCGTGTTTGCTCTTAATCCCTACGTTTGACTTCGTCTTTAAAAAAACTCAAAAGAGATTTTAAAGGAAGTAGCAACTAGCAAGCGCTGCTGCTCTTAATACCTGTTCAGGCTTACAAGGTTATACAACTATATACCTTCACGTTTTCACAAGACCAATTCTATTACCCAAATTGCATCATCATCATATTCGATCGTAAGCTTAACATTCAGATGGTATTGGGAAATTTTTGGAGGAGAAGAGAAGATGCGGCAATTTCTCTTCATGTGGAACATGACGACCATGAAGATTAAATAAGAAACCAAACAAGTCCGGAGCAATCATATACACTGCTCTAAAGCCTTTGAGCATTCATCATACGGTTTCGCAAAATCATTATTTTGGATCCACATCATCGTCTTGGTTTAAGAAGCGGAAACCCATAATGTATCTGTACTCTCCGGTGCCAAGACAACGAGAACAGTCACATAATCCGCTCCCTCCACAACTCCTGCACCTGTGACCAAACACCCCAAAAAAAAACTTTTTAAACTTCTTTAATTACTTGATTAGAGATAACTCAGTACCATATTTTGTACATACCATTTGGGCCACGCTCCTCTAGGAAGCATTTCCATATCCACGCAATTAGTCCTCCCTTCAACCATACATCACAAAAAAAAAAAAAATCAAGAACACGAAAAGTTCTGGAGTAATTGTTACGAAGCAACCAAACATCATTAGATGAGACACTAGAAGCTAATACGAACCAGAGACACAATTTCCTTAATATTTACCTTTCCCGCTACAATTGAAACAATCAACTCTTCCAGTTCCATGGCACACTACGCATCGTCCCTTCGTCTTTCTACTAACTACCGTCTTAGCACCTGACTGTTAATCGTAAAATTCATCAGCATATCGAGCTCTACAGATAGAAATCTGTGGGGGGTTTCGATTTAACACCTGAGTTGTGACTATCCATGAAGGTTTTGTGAGATAGAGCCTTGGTTTTTCCCGCGTTGATTTCGAATTCGGAACGCCTTCCTCTGCTCGAACAGCCGTCGCCGCCGGCAGTCGCAGACACGCGTTCGCCGCCATCTCCGTCCCTCTTTTAAAGTCGACACACCAGAAAGTCCATTTCTCTGTTCCTCTTCCATAACTATCTTGTTCCGTGGGCCTAAGGCCCATCTCTGTAGTAGACCTACCCGAGTTTTGGCCCACTCTCTCTCTTAACATACCGGTGGACCGGACCTCATGTGACTACAACTGATATAAACCGAAAATACTGAAAAAGCGACTGTCGAAATCATTATTATTGGAGTATGGAGCAATCAAATAATGTTTACTTCTCCAACAATTCAAAATAATACACATTGGTGCGTTGTATTGCTTTCTCTTTTGTCCAATTACTCAAGATGTCTCTCTTCCATTTTTTTTTTAAATGATTTAAGTTACAAAGCAACCAAAATTGGATAAAAAAAATACCAAAAAAAGAAAAGAAAGAAACATAGAACAACGTCCATTGTTAAATTTTGAACTCATCATCCCATCTTTGCCAACCCTGTTGACTATAATTAAAAGGCACACACGATGAATATGATGATTTCTTTCCAAAGCATCCATCTTCCTCTTCTTCATCTCTTCTCTTCCTGTTTCACATTTAAGAGATTACGAAATCAAAAACCTCAGATTCACACAAGACAAACGAAAATTCCGAGTCTTGGCCTTACAGTCGAAAGTAGCCCAGCTTGAAGGTGGTGCTATGGTGGTTCTTCTATTCCGATTCAATTCGCCGGAGAAAATCTCATTCTTTTGATTTGGTTTCTTAACTTCTATCCCCACTGGTAGAGGTAGAACATATATATTCTCCTTCATATCTACCGAACCCTGCATTGCAGAAACAACAAGTTAATGAAAATGATTCAAGATCCTTCTAAGAAAGCTTTCTTGATTCTTGCCACAGGGCATTTGATTGAATTCCAGTCATACAAACTGTTTTTGGATTCAGAAAGTAAATTTTGTGAGATACCATACCGCTCGAGTTCTTGTTTCTGGAGGTGTTACTTCAAGAACATGCTTAAGAAGGATCTCTTCATCAAGGGAAAGAGTTCTTGCTTTCTTCGGAGTTTCGGGCTTATATCCGCTCTCTACCAAGTGACTAACTTTGCAGCTTAACTGGGTCGCTATAGGAGCCGGTTGTATCCCTCCCGGTGAAACCCATCTCTTCTCATTGTATCTAAGAAACATAAACAGAAGAAGAAGATTCAAGCTAAAATTGTGTTGTAGCAGACGAGGAAGCAGCAAAGGCAAAAAAAAAAAACACACTTATAAGCATAGAAAAGAATCAATACTTGGCTCTGATAAACGCATCGCTTGAACTTCTCTCGAAATGAAGAGGCAATTCTGATTCCCAATACTGATTTGCCTTAGCGTTACCGGTAGCTAGACAGAGAATAAGGTGATCAAGCTATGGGATTGATGTGAATTTCAACTACTGAATGGTTTCATTATAATACAAAAAGAGGAGGCTTACATTTCATGAAAGCAACCTGATCTGGAAGCCATGTATCCAGAGTTATAGACCTTACCTGTTTTCAAAAGAGTCAGCATCACGCTAATTTTTGTATGATTCATTTTGCAAAGACAAGCCATTGAATAGAGAATATTGGTGGACCTGTGAGATGTGGACACCAAGGCTGCGATGGATTCCAGAGCATTGCATGCAAATGAATATCCCAAGGTTCACACTTGCCCATCTCGGTGCCCTGTAAATAGATGGGTAGATCCAACAAACACAAAGGTCTTATCATTTTGTTGATGAAGAATAAGGAGAAGAAATGTTATCCTCATTCTTACTTTGATCTACAATCTGCACATTCTTTATTGTCCTGATGCTTCAAAAGTGCTTCCAATATCTGTAACCACACACATATCTCTAAAATCTTAAGGAAACCATTCGTGATTGGGGAAAGCAAAGACGCGAAAATCAATGGTGAAAAATCGAAAAGAAGGAGAAACAAAGGGACCTTGGTATGCTTGGCGTTGAGCTCCTTGGAAACAGAGGCCTTCTGGTTCATTCTGATGAAGAAACTCCACAAGATATTCAATCAGAGAGAGAGAGAGAGAGAGGGAGAAGAAATTGAGAAAATCAAACGACGTTTGTAGCAGAGAGCGAGAATGATCTCAAGGAAGAACGGATTTGAAGGAGACAAGAGGGAAAGAGAGAGAGAGAAGGAGAAAGACGATTTCTTTCTCGTACCTTTTATATCTGTGACTCCTCTCTCTCTCTCTCTCTCTCTATTTTTGATAATTAAGAAGGTAAACAATTATTAATCGGAGGAGAGGAAAATAGAGACAGTGAAGGTCAAAGCAGACGGAGAGGAAACGAAATCCTAGCTCTCGAAAATTCCGATTTGTTCTCAAACCTCCGTGGAAGAACCGATTTCTCTTCTCCGTTCTCATCTCCGCCGCCATAATCGGCGATCTCGACCGCTTGTCCACCAAAAACCTCGTCCTCTACCTCAATTTTCCTCAGGTTAGCTACTTCTATCTTCCGAGCTTAATGGGTCACTGCAAAACTCTATCTATCTGTTCTTAATCCTCGCAAGATTGGGGCTTTTCATGTGATTTTCTACTGTTTACAACTTATTTGAAAACCCATCTATGATCTATATCTCTATAAAGCATGAATTGTGCAATTACGAATTTAAACAAGCTCCTCTTCCATATCTATCATCTATACATACGAGTTACCTTCAAAATCATCATAATGGTAATAAACAGTGAAAGCATCATTACACTTTGATATTTGTTGAGCTTAAGAAGATCTTTGCAGGAAGCTGTCGACCTTCGAATTGGTTGCAGCAGAGAGAAACTTCATGCAAACAGGAGGATTCACTCCGGCTATAGCGAGCACTGAGCTTGGCAAAGACCAAATCCCGTCTCCACATATCAAACCAGAAGCCACCGCAGTACCGAAAGCTTCGGCCTTGGCTGCATCTACTCTCTCCCAGATGAAAAGTATCAAGCTTCCCACACACATGTCAATCGCAAAGTAAGGACCCAAGAAAAACGGTATAGCCATCGCCATGGGAAGAGGTATAAATCTTCCCCATCTTCTCCAGAGACTATCTTTTACTATGTTTATGAGAATCGCCACACCGAAGAACGCGTAGCATAGAACGAGACATTCTCTCGGTAACGATGAGACACCTTCCACTCCTAGTTTAGCCATACTTCGATATACGGTAGCAAATGGTGCAGGGTATTCACTGTTTGGGATGCCTAAATCATCAAACGCCTTGTAGAATAGCCAGAACACGCATGGAGATACTACGCAACCCATTGCTGTTCCAATCACTTGGCTCACAAACATCGACTTTGGCGATGATAAAGTGAGGTAACCTGTCTTGAAATCCTGTGTGAGATCCGAAGCTGTTGATACTATGTTCATCATGACACCGCATGCTGCTAGACCAGCTAGCATACCACCGTGCTCAGAGCCAGCCCAAGCTCCGATTGTGAATATGGCTAGCTTTCCATAAGTTGAAGCCAATGACCAATCTGTGAGTCCAGCTCCATAAGCGTTACAGAAAGCTAAGACAGGCGCGCAGATATAGATGACCAGAATGTAATACCATCTCAGCTGGTGAAACATGTGAGGGAGTATCGCTGTAGATGTTGTAGCTATTATGATATATCCTCCAACAGCAAACCAAGTAGGGATTTCGTCTTTGAGGAAGAATCTTGTACGGCGTTGGTCGTCGTAAGATTGTTTCGGGCTAAATGGGGAAGCATGAGGGTCTTCTTCAACTGTGAAGGAGGAGGTTCTTGAAGCAGGTTTAGTGCCTCGGAGCTGTACGAATAGTCCTGAAAGTGTCCGGCTCAGCACTTTGCAAAAGTTGTATAGGCCATCTCCTAGGATTATCGCAACAGCTATGAACACCTGAAAGGAATAAAAAAGTTCAGTGTGGAGAGCAGGAGCATGCGTAGAGAAAATTAACAGAGGAAAGTTATGGAGAGTTCAGTTTACCTTGTAAGCTTGGAGACCATGCATGCTGCTGGATGGGACATCAGCAGGAAACCAATCTCCCTTTCTGGTTTCAATGAGAGGCCACATTATCCCCCAAGAGAGGATTCCTCCCAGAAGAACAGAAATGTTGATTATGTATGGGCATATCATGCCAACACCCACATACGTTGCTGAAAAATCAAAGTAGAACCTGTTTGTACATCAGGTTCTCACCAGAAAGGAACTCAACATTGGATTACTGACAAAAACAATAAGCCAGATTGTGGTTCAAACCAATGCTCTATATTTTCAAGTTAAGTGAACTGTTTATTGAGCTTACTTGTACTGGTAGGCTTTGAGTCCAAATGTTGGGAAGTTGGAGAACCCACAATTATCTCCTCCGGTAAAGAACCATTGGAAGAAACTCCATAAGAAGCTAAAGGAAAAGAATTTCCCCAATACCCTCACTTGTTTCCTGATTTAGAGAAGCAGCATGGAATCAGAAGGAAGCAGAAAACTCAAGACTAATAAGCATAAAGTGAAGGGAAAGGACAGTACTTGGCTAGCTTAGCGCCTTGAGGGGTGTGAAAGCTGTTGATAAGATGAGCAGTTGCAGTCCCACTTGGGTATGTTAGCTTGAAGTCTATTACCATTATCTGCAAAAACACATAAATTGGCAAATTCAAGATCTCATAAACTCATCGTCCCTTTTTGGTTCAGAGGAGAGAACCAGAAAACAAAAACTGTGACCAACCTTTCGCAGGGGAACCACCGAGAAGAGGCCAAGAAAGCTGACAACAAAGAGAAAACCCATAATCCAACCCAAAGAAGGGTTCTTGACGCCACGGGCAGCATCTCCTGATTGGTTCGCAATTCGTTCACTCATGCCAAAGAGGTAAGTCCCAAACCCTCCTGTATTTATTCAATTGCCCAAGTAGCCATTTATTAATAAGAAACATAACCAAAATGAGAGAGAGAGAGAGAGAAGGTGAGTGATGAGTACAAAAGACAAAGAATTTGTCTTTTTATATTAGAAAGACACAAAACACACACTACCAACTCATGATTCTCACAACCAAAACTATGGCAAGATTCAATCAAAAACTGTTTTCTAACTTAACCATCTGATTCAATACAAAGATGAGTTTTTCTTTACCGCTGAAGGCAATGCCGGAAGAAGCAACAACGCAGGTCTGAATAACAGTATTCTCCTGGCGAGTAAATGGCTGTTTCAAGTATCCAGACCTATGAAGCATCTTGGTCCATGTCTTGACGAAGAAGAATCCCAGAAGACCAGCGGAGACATTGAGCGACGGTATGATTCCCGTCGTGAGGTTAAGCTTCATAACAATGAAGCTAAACAAGATGCTTAGCATAAAGCTCACCACGAAAGCTCTCAAAGTCAGCTGCTTCTTCCACGAAGGTACTTCTCTGCTTTCAAAGATCTTTTCCACAGATTCATCCTCTTCCTCTTCATCTTCGTCTTCTTCAACATTCTTGTTTGTCGCCTTCTCTGATTCTGGGCTAAACCCAGTTTCCTGCAACTCATGTTCCACAATCTGACGATTGCCTGGAGTTAAAACTCCCTTTCTCATCCTATCTCTCGTTTTCTCTGTTTCTTAGATCTACGAGAGGAGAGAGATCGTGAAGGGAAGTATTATTGAAACGAAAATCAAAGCTCAAAGGAGTCAACTTGGACTCGTTTTTAACATTCAGACAAATCAGATAGCTTTATGCTACTTTATTACTTAAGGTTCTTTGTCGGTATGTCTGTAAACAGCTAATTATTTAGAATTTAAGTTTAATGGTGTACTAAATCAACACCATTAGGGCCCTTCCAAGTTCTAGCAAGTTCTTAACTCATCCCATATCCAACAAGCTTGGATCTAAATATCTTTATATATAAACATATCTCGAGTGCTCTCCAGACCACTAAGTTGAATAAAAGTTATACCTTTTTTATCAAAAGATAATACCAATTGAAGATAAGGAAAAATATCAAAAACCAATGATGTCTTTATTTCCTACTATTTATCATCTCAAAATGGCATATAGTATTACTCAATATGAAATGAAAAATAAAAACAAAACAGAGAAAAGGACCAATCTATAAATTATATATTCCACAAACACTAGAATCTAATTTACAACGTGAGGACCACACTTTTACAGATCTTTTGTGAACTTTTGATTTTTTTTTAAGAAAACACTAGGAGACACAACGGTTCAATTCCTAAAAATGTCTCCTTCTCTTTTTGTAGATAACATTTTAAAAAACTTGTCAGTTTTTTGGCAAATTTCTTTCCAAAACTGATCTTTAACCAGTGGAGCTGTGATTGTAAAAGCGAGAACACTGTATAGCAGGCCTTGAGAGCAGAGGTGCGACTTCGATTGGACACGTGGACAAACCGACGACCGGATCCGTCTCCATACAGTTATAGGACAAACAGAGCGAAACAGAGTCTGGTAGTTGAAAACCAGAGTTCCAAGGGAATCTCGTGAAGTAGTTATGTTGCAAGAAGAGCGTTTTTGTTGTGCCGTTGACTAAGCTCTTGACGTATTCCTCTGGAATATCTCCTGTAAAACGGTTATTGTTCAGGAACAGAGACTCTGCTCCGACGAGCCAAGGAGGTAACTCTCCGGAGATTGAGTTATGGCTCAGATCAACAATGGAGGAGCCCTGAGGTAATGACGTGGCGGTGCCGGTGGCGATGGATGTGAAGTTGTTTCGTTGTAGGAACATTGATGAGATTGTGGGGCTAAAGAGTGATTGTGGGATTGCGCCGGTGAATTGGTTCATGCTGAGATCGATGTATGTTAACTCTGTTAATGGCTCCAAGGCATTGATTGTGCCTTGCATTGAGTTTCCGGAGAGAGACAAGTACCGGAGGGTGGTCGGGAAAGCGGGTGGGAGTTGGCCGGAGATTTGGTTCATTTTAAGGTCTAAATGGAACAAAGGGCTAGAGAGAGGTTTAAGGTTGTGAGAGAAATGGTTTGAAGCTAAAACAAGGACTTTGAGCCGAGGAAGTGCGGTGAGAAACGGAGGGAGAGGTCCTGAGAGTTGGTTATAGCTAAGGTCAAGAGTGTGGAGGTATGAGAGGGATGAGAAAGAATTGGGTATAGGACCGGTTAAGCGGTTTCGGGTCAAGGAAATGACTCGAAGGAGAGGGAGGGTATCAAACCGAGGAGGGAGAGGACCGGTGACTAGACCAGGGTAGAGAACGAGTTGGGTCAAATGGGTTAGACTGGAGATGGAAGGGGAGAGAGAGCCGGAGAGGTTAGGGCCAAGAGACAAGGCGGCGACACGGCCGAGAGAAGTGCAAGTGAGGCCTGAGAAGGAGGAGCAAGGGTCAGGGATTGTGAAGTCCCAGGTTGAGAAGAAAGCTGAACCGGGCATGTCGGTTAAAGAGTCTCTGATGGATCTGAGCGCGGCTAGGTCTGTTGGAGCTAATGAAGAGAAAGTGGAGTGGACGAGAGTGAACAAAAGGAGGAAAAAAGTGTAGGAGCTCATCTTTTGATGTTCTTGGTATCTTTTTTTCTTTTTTCTTGTGTCAGTTTTAGTTTGGTGAGAGTTTTTAAAAGGAAAGAGGAGAGCGCGTGAGGGAGAGTAATAATGAACACAGAGAGAGTGTGTGATATTGAGTGAATGTTAACGTTATGGATTCTTGTTCGAAAATGTGTTAGTTTATTTATTACGCCTCTTTTGACTCTTGTCGGTGATAGTGGCGGTTGTGGTCCCTTTTTGCATTCAAATCTCTCTTCAGGAGCTAACTTAAAGATGGAGATTCCGTTTTTTTCGGTTTTGAGATCTTGAACGTCAAGTTCGTTCGATTTTAGATTAAACAAAAATCATCAGAATTCAGAGATCTAATAAGTGGTGGGATTTAGTATTTTAGTTACTGTAAAAATACGATGTTTTTTATTTTATTCATTCAGTTACATTAGATTTGATTTCGGTTGTATAAAAGTTGAACCAATCGAATTTAATGGATGTGTATTATTATTTGTACACATCGATTCAATACGATTGGTTCGATTTTTTCATGTTATTACTAAACTAACATATTTTGGGAAATTTGGTTACCTACATATTTTTGAATCTCGGTTACTCGACTAAACTAAACTAAACATCTAATTTTTTTTTTTTTTTTGAACCTTTAAACATCTAATTGTTAGTTGTAACTTCTAACTAGTTAAGCACCCATGTCTATATCAAGGAGTATTATTCATTGGTGGGTTAAAGAAATCTTACAGGCTTGTTAATTATAAGCCAAAAGGAGAGTTTATAAAGTTTTGTGAGGATGATACAATGTAATAGACTGAGGCACTGAGCTTATACTCTATTGAACTAATATTAACCCGACCATTAACAACCTGAAATTCCAACAAGTCTCATATACTATTTTTTTTTTTTTTTAACGTCTCAAATCTATCCTTCATTTTCAATTCAATCATGTATATATTTATCATCCAAGAACCAAGACAGAGCAATTGTTGCATGTTTTAGGGGGGGGGGGGTTATTGGAGATGGATTCATAAAATTTTGATTGATTTTAAGAGTTGATAGATTTGTTAAATTTGTTAAAAATTTTGTTAGATTTGGAAAAAGTTTGTGTATTTAGAAAATCTATCAAAATAGTTTTGTTCTAATGACTTTGAGAATCTAAGCTATATAGGTAGTATTTTGAAAGTTTTGATAAATCTTGTTTTATGAGTTAAAATGTTTAAAATCCTTGTCCCAATAACACAAGATTTTAATAGAATCATAAAATCTTTAAAACTCAAACTTTTTGAATAACAAAGATTTTGGATAGAATTTTAAAATCTTTAAACCAATAACAATGGATTCTATTAGGATTTTAAGAATATATAAACCAATAATGATGAAATCTCAAAATTTTAAATATTCTTTAAAATGCATCTCCCAATAACCCCCTTGATCAAACGGAGACTTAAACCTTCCAAAATCACTTCAGATTTCAAATAAAACAAAAGACAAGGGAAGAATACTATTATGCCCGTAAATATGTTAGGGGAAATACATAAGAACAAAAAAGAAACACTCGAAGTCCAACCAGAAAATAAACCAAAAATATATATATCGAGAAACAAAAACAAAAACAGAGTGTTTTTTTTTTTTTTTCTTTGTGTAGCTCTGTAATAATCATCTGTTTAGATCCGATCAGACGGTTGAGTCTGAGATATCTCTGGAAGACTGGTCGAAATTAACATCTTCCGTCACGAGCGGCCGTGTATCCGCCGCCGGATCGTATCCCTGAACGACGAGCACCGACGCGGTGGTTGAAAACTCCGACGACGACAACAAACGTCCAACTGGTCCCAACTCCGGACAATCCGAACTGTTAACCAACGACGCAACCGCCGCGTTTCTCCCGACGACGAAGAGATTGCATTTGCTCATCGCCTTAAGCGTCGCGTTGACATCTTCTTTGCTCTCGACAACTCTCTCCTCGTAAGCCAACGACTCATTTCCTCTTGGATCGTTCATCAACTCCGTCACGAACTCTGCGTCGATCTCTTTCTCTTTCCTCTCCTTTTCGTCTTCTTCACCTTTCTCGAATCTCTTCAACGTCCCTCTCGCAGCTACGAATTTGAGAACCGTTAGTGAGATCCCTGGATGCTCCACCATTTTCATCCCGTACGCGAGAGCTTCTCGATCGTCAAGGCCTCCGAAGAACGGAACCACCACTTTGTAAGAAACTTCACTGGCCACGACCTGTGAGATCCCTCCGAGTCCTCTGTCCACAAGAATCCCGACGGAGCAAGGAGCTCGCTGCAAGACACGTTGGTTCACAACATGAAACCCATGTCCGATCGACTCCATTGATCCGTCCACTCGCTGATGCTTGTGAAACGGAAGCAGAATCATCGCCACTCGTTTCTGATGCGCGCTTGTGCATATGTCCTCGTGGATGCTGCCTAGGTCAGAGATTGCAGTCATTGGTCTAACCGCTACAGCTCGGAGATGCTGGTAAGCCTCGAAGGCAATCACCATTTGATCCGTCGATCTCTCGATCTTGTTCCAGATTGGGAGACCGTTGTACCGAGCTTTGTGAACCATCGCGATCGCTGATGACCGTTCAGAGAGCTCCATTAGATGCATCGCGTAAACGCAGAGACGTCCCTTTTGGCCTGTTCCTCTTGACGATTCGATCAGATTGATCAATGTGGGGATGTTGCGGGTACTGTGGAAGCAAGCAAGTATCCGTAGCTCGGAGTCATGATCTTTTCTTTGGATCGTTCTATGCTTGTACGGTGCTCCTTTTCTTGCAGGCTTGTAAATCGCCATCAAAAGTGGAGTTGTGATGAAGGTTGTGAACAACGCCATTAGCACCAAGATCGCAAACGCTTGATCATTCAGCACCTTCCTGTCCTTGCCAATGTTTAGAACGATGAGCTCTACTAAACCTTTGGTGTTCATAAGGACTCCAAGTGCCATGGCTTCTCTGAAAGGAACCTTGCAGAGCATAGAGGCACCAACAGTTCCTACAATCTTCCCGAAACAAGTGGTGATTATGACAAGAACTAGAAGTCCCCATGATTGCGCTCCCCTGATCGTTGTTACATCGGTTTTGAGACCGCTAGACGCAAAATACAGCGGCAGAAGAAGCCCTGAGACAAGATCCTCTATCTTCTCAGTCAAAATTCTGCAGAAAGGTCCTTCTTTAGGAGTTACTATACCTACCACAAACGCCCCGAACAGAGCGTGTATCCCTATAGTGTCTGTAACAAAGCTTGCCGCTAAAACCAAGGTTAGAGTGACACAGACATAGAGTTCCTTCACAGGCTCTCCTTCAGGACAGCGTCTAGCCATATAACCAAGCAGAGGTTTGATTGCCATAACTGCAAAGATCACAAATCCAGATCCACAGAGAAGGACCCAAACAGGTACAAGAGGAGAACTCTCGTCTCCTGAGAGAGCAATCGCAAGCGCAAGGAGTATCCAAGCCGCAACATCGTTCACTCCCGCTGCAGACATAGCCATACGTCCAATGTCGGTTGTTAGAAGCTTTAGCTCGGCTAGGATACGAGCAAGCACAGGGAAGGCAGTGATTGAAAAGGCAACACCCATGAAAACTATAAACGGAAGCTGACGGACTCCTTGGTTTATGGTGGAACTGAGAACAAAAGATGTGCCTACACCCATTACAAACGGAAGTGAGATCCCAGCCAAGGCTATCAATAGTGATTTCTTTCCGGTTTTTCTGATAGCTGCAAAGTCGAGCTCAAGCCCAACTAGAAACAAGAAAAACAGAAGACCGATGTTTGCAAGCGTGTCTAAAACGGTCATGCTCTTCTTTGGGAACATGGTGTCAAGATACAACTTGCTTCGTCCCAGAGCAGTAGGTCCAAGCAGTATCCCTCCCTACAAAATTATCTGTTTTTAGTCTCTTACTGTATGATTAAATTATCATCGAAAAAGAAAGAGAAAAATACAAGGAGATTGAAGGAAAACTCACAATGATCTCAGCGATGACCCGGGGCTGTTTGAGAGGCTTTAGTAAGAAAGCTAAGAGCCTTGTAAACACAACCACCAAGCAGATCTGTAGGATGAGCAGCGGAAGCGCGTAATCAAGAGGGCTTTCGTTTTGGAAGGCTCCATTAGAAGTAGCCTTCATTGCAGCCGGGCAATGCCCTGTAACATTGGTGCTAGCCATCCTAGTCGAGATCTGACTTTACGGGCTGATGATTGGTCGAGAAACGAGACACTGCTTCAACCTTCAATAATGCCTTGGCTGCTCCCTCATTGCATCGCCGAGCGAGGAATGAGACTTGAACGGGAGGAAAAAAAGAAACCGGATTTATTCAGTAATGTCTCTGTTTGTCATAAAAAACAGAATCTACTTCAAGAAGTGAGAATATAAAAGGGAGAAACAGAAAACTAAGAATGCTAAAAAAAGGAAGACGAGATTGAGGAGGACATACCAACTCCAGGGTGGGCATATACCTCGCACCTTTTTTTCTATTTATAGACTGTCAGTTACTTAACTTCCAACCAAATCGCATCTCTCCTTCACAGATATGAACTGCCTACACTGCGCGGTCGTTTCCGTCTCTGTTTTGTCCGTTGGTGCAAGCACTTGTACATGTCTCCTTGGAAATGAGCATTTTGGTATTTTACCCTTCGAAGCTTCACATGTATGTATATGCATCGGATAGACGATATAGAATACAGAATATGTAGAAAGAACAACTGAATGCATTATAGAGGAAGAAGTGAACATTGTTTCAAGCCGACTAATCTACGTTTCAACCCAATCATGGATTCTATCTACATTCTAATTTCCCAGAATGAAACAAAGGCTTTAAACTGAAGACCGTGTTCTCGTGCAGCAGCAGCTAGAGCCTCTATGCGTCTGTGGTAAGGGTAACCACCACGGTCAAAGGCTACCTTTGTGATCCCTTTCTCCACGCAGGATCTTGCTATAGTTTCCCCAACTTTCTTTGCCACCTCCTAATAAATCTCAAAGCGATTCAATTTTTAGACAGTGTTGTGTCACTCACCCATAAACAAGGAGATCAAAGATATGTAAATCCTTCTGAAGCTAAGTGTCTCACGCTAAATCTTAAGAGAGGCTGCAGTTGAAATCAAAGGCAGGGTAAGTGAAAAGCTTACAATGGTGGGGACCAGCTGTGTGGTCAAACTCGTCAGAGACAGGTTTCTGCTTGGTTGAAGCTGAAGCTAGAGTGTGCATCTTGGTATCATCAATCACTTTGATTTTAAACACTTGATTTTTTTATTTACTAAAACCTCTAATCAAAGCACTCGACCAGTGTGACCAAAGCAAAAATTAGAGAGTTTTTTTTTTTTTTTTTCATTACCCGAGGAAATTCATCAAGGACAAGTGGACAACAATTCACCTAGAACCAAATCTTCAACAACAAAAGAGAAGACAGACAGGTTAAGAAAAACTACAATTAAACTCTATAATCATATGCTAATGCAATGAAATGACTCAGCTAAGCTTCATTCACAAATCTTCCTCAGCTCTAAGTATGCTTCCAGAGATCAATCAACTAAACCTCTCTACTCTTCGACGGCGCAGCTCATCTAAAGGGAGATCATTAGAAGAAGACTGTGCCGGTCCCTGATGTACTGACCATCCGTTCCCTCTAGCTCGCCCGGAGCCACACATCTCGCAAACACTTTGCCAACCAGAATTGTCATATGTACACGACTGGCACCTCCAGATACCAGGTCCTGCTATCCCAGTCTGGCCTCTTCCCACTCTTCCTCTCCCTGAAATCCTCCTCCGAGACCTGACCATACTGTTCAGAAACCTCAAGGGCCAAGTCACCGCTCGGGTGACACCTCGAACCACCATGGTCACAGGGTCTGAGCCTGTGTGAGAACCCTTCAGCTTCAGGTAGAGAATACCAGCAAGGATTCCACCTAAATGCCCAAGAAACGAAGCGCTCGGTACAAACATCTGCACTAGAACCAGTTCTGCCCAAGCAGCGTACTTTGTTGGGACTAGGATGCCGTAGACGCTGGAGTAATCCTCAGCCTGAGCATTGAGAACAACTTTCAAAGCAAAGAGGACGCCAGAGAATCCGACGGAATACTCGTGGTAATAGGCTCTTTCGTAGTCGAAGAAGACGTGGAGGGATTTGGCTAACAGCAACGTCACTCCTTGAGACATACCAAGAAGCGTAAAGACCATCGAAGCAAACTCGCTGCTTCCCATGGATGTCTCGAGCTTGATACCTTTCCAGAGAAGGGACATCATGTTGTAGACTAGGTGAGGCTCGTTGAGATGGTAGAACGCTGATAGAAAGAAGCGTTTCAAGTCCTTGTGCTGTTCAACAAAGACACAAAGAAGTTAGCAGAGAATGGCATTAATTT
This sequence comes from Alliaria petiolata, assembly GCA_020283515.1. NCBI lineage: Eukaryota > Viridiplantae > Streptophyta > Magnoliopsida > Brassicales > Brassicaceae > Alliaria > Alliaria petiolata. The sequence continues at coordinate 197,465,759 of JAHZTW010000001.1, read as the reverse complement.
GAGAAAGATCAAATGCGTATGTTGATACCAAAGTTCTTTTTCATTGTGAATTGACGAACTTGCAAAAGACCCATGATAATTTTTAAGATCAATCGAGGCAAAGCACAAATTGTGATTTCTTCTATGAATGGTTTAACTAATGTAAAGGTACTTTCTCGAAGAACAAAATCCCGAATTCTCCAGAAATTGCTACAAAATTTCCAGAAACAAATACACCCAGAAAATCGGATTCCAGATCGACATCGGCGGAATTGCAATCATGCGTGTGTAATCGAATTCTCAAAATAAACAATCGCGAAATAAGAAATTGAGGAGGTTTACCTTGAGGATGAGGTTGGGATTGAACCAGACCTCGCTGATGTGAGGGATAAAGGGATCGACAAACGACGGCCTGAGATAGACGAGAGTGTTCGCGGCCAATAGACCCGCCGTCACCGGCGGTTTCCACGGCAGCCTGTAGTACTCCGCGACGGCGCTAAGCGCCAGCAGCGGAAGCATCCCTCCGCTTCCTCTTCTACTCCCTTCGCCAAAATTCGCCATTGCTTCTAAATGATTCTTTCCTTCTGATCTGTAAAATCTCTCTCGAATTCCTCAAGTAATTAATCTGATCTCAAAGTTATATACTAGTAGAAATATAGCAGCTTGGTCTCTACGAAAACAATTCTCCAGACGCTTCGTTTCACTCACGTAGAACAACACATGGGACCCACCACGACATTTAAAATACCGCTTTAGAAACCTAATTAAGTCATCTAATTGTCCCAAAATCTCTGACCTTTTGTCTTTCTTGATTATGCAAATCTCAATCACATTCTTATCCACGGAGAGAAAAATTCAAAATATTGGAGAGATTAGTGTCACAGTGAGTCAGTGATGCTCAAATTGAATGTTATTCGAACAAAATTTGTATACTAATAAGTAATAATACACACACACACACACAAAAGAAAAGAAAAGAAAGAGATAACTATAAAACAACAGTAAACAATGGATTAACAAAAGGGCTCTCTCTCTCTCTCTCTCTCTCAGTGATTGTCATCAGCTTTAGGCCTTGTGTTAATAAGCATTTTGCGAAGCATTGTGTTCTCGTTCGTCAAAGTAGAAATCTTCTCTTCAAGCTGATCGTTGTTGTTCTGCAACTCATTAGCTCTTGATTCCAAATCACTCACATACACTTTCTTTCTCTCCCTCGCTTGTTGTGCCGATACTCTGTTCCTCAACAATCTAAAAACAAATAAAAAAATTCATTCAATCACTTTCTTTTTTAACATTTCAACTACGCAACTTTAGTAAATGGCCTCACTGATTACCTCTTGAGGCTTCTGTACTCTTTATCGACTGCGTTTCGTCCACGGCGGCGTTTGGAGTCAGAGATTCCGTTCTGGGTCTGGTCAATCTCCGGATTATTGGCTCCGTCGTCGGCGCTGCTACTTTGAACACCTGTCGATCCAGCTGCTTCCATGTCTGGAACCATCAACAACTCCTCGTCACTCTCCTCTGTAAATTATACAGACCAGATATCTCAGATTCTAAAAAAGAAGAAGATATTATTCAATTATATAACTACCAGTTTTGTGCTTCTTGGGGGAAGAAGAAGAACTCGAGTTCCCATTGGGTCGTTGAAGAGACATTCAATATATTATTTGTCTTCTGAGATTTTGATGAAGACCAGAGTAGAGATGTAGCTAAAGAGAATATCGAACCAAAGAAAATTGCTTCTTTCTTTCCTTTTTTTTTTCCTTTCCTCTTTGGGACCACCCAAAGTATGAAAACCAATCAAACACCATATAACTCTGCAACTCGTTTCAACGAAAAAAACTTTTAAAAGTATTTCTTTGGCTTATAAAAGAACACGTAGGTTACAATTCAAAAAAAAAAAAAAAAGAACACGTAGGTTTATGCAAGACCACAAATGCAAGAGTTTCAATCCAATGGTCGAAACTCGCAGAGCATTTTGTATCTCCGTTTTCTTTTCCACTATATACCCTTATTGAAATTGTTATAATTGATTGATTGTTCGTTCTGTTTTGCTTTTAAAGTCTTTGTTCATGATTTCTTATGGAAACAACCTTTATTGACAGAGCGTGTGGTTTTAAGACAACAATAATTACTGTCTAGAACAATACAAACGTACTTGCAGACAAAATCTATTTGTGTATCTTATTTGCATGGCGTAGGCATGCACAAACTCATCATGTAGTTATACCTCGTTTCTATTCCTTGCTTTATTTTCAACTTTCTTTTTATGATGGTAAACAGTTAACTTAATTTTTGAATATTTTTGTTGTAGCCAGTTAGATTTAGAGCCAAATTAAACCCAAACTAATCATTCCCTAACGTTGTGACTCGGACTAATTGTGACCAGAACCGGCCTAGATCAAAGGGGACTAATAAGTTTGGGATATTCCTATGGAAGCTTTGAGCATGTCATTTAAGAAAAAAGTCTGTACCTCTGTTGAAAATCATTCTTCTTCAGCACTCTCTTACAAGATATAATGCAAAATTAAGAAAAAGATATAAATCCTTCTTATTGTAATGTCTTTGTAGATGCAGGACTAATACGCAAAATAAAAATCTATGGCCTGTCGACCGATATGTATATCTTCCCGGACCCATTACCTTACCGGCCTTTGGTTTGTGGCTTTGTGCTCTTTTTAATCGTTTTCTTCTTTAAAATGGATCATGACTCATGAGTGGTGTTTATGTGTATCACTCGAAGGGACCCCGTGCCTTAAAATCTACTAAAATAATTTGATGACCGTTTTTGACGAAGTACTATCCAAATGATTGATTCTCGTCAGCAGCTAGCAGACATTCATTTTGTTTGTAGGACTATATGATTTGATTATATATATGAAGCTGTATGCAAACGTGGAGATATGATTGCATCTTTGTCTATGCATGAACATGCCACGTTAATTTAGGAGTACATATCATGATAATGATCTCTCTTGCTATAACTTTTTGGTACAGTACTATTGCATGCCTCTCTATATTACTTCAATAAAAAAGTTTTAATATTCTACGATGGTTAGAAATAATCGAGCAACAATTGTTTGTCTTGGCCGCATGCTCGGGTCTCTTAATAGGATTTTGAAGAAAAAAAATTCTTAGTTATGAGTTTTATCGACGAAAACAGATGACAAAACTCTTCTAAATTGAGATATGCTCATATGCAAGTGAGGAATAACTCCTTGGGCATATTGAATAAGAAAATTAAATAATTGATTATAATAAACTTAATTATTACAAGTATAAAGAGGACTAGAGACATTCATCATATTAGGCTACTAGACGTTATGAAGTTAATTATATCGAAATTCTCACAAGAAGGATCCCTAGAGACCAGACATGCATGTCCAAAGACAGATCGTATAATAACTCAGAGGAGTCTTATCGATCCAACATCCAAGGTAGGCTTTATAACAAAGTAAATACTAGTATATATTAGAATACACTATTACACTTCCCATGATGATTCTAGGATCTAATATTATTATAAATACAGCCAATGAACATTATGTGATGTAAATGTCTACTTTTTATTTTTTTTAGTTATTATAAACCAATGAATGCATTTTTGAAAACAAAAAGGTAAAGAGATTGGGCTCATAAGAGAGACAATCCAGAAAGCTAAAGAGACATTAACAGGAAACGTATAGTTAAAGGAAAGAACACTGTCTGCTCAGCAAAAACAACATACACAAAACTCTTCAGGTCTCCTTTATTTTTTTATTGCTTCCGCAATTTTCCATGGTCTCGTGACATTAATGTGTCACAGAGACAATTGAGTTTTCTTATCAACAGAATGGTCTAAAATTGATCCTCAAGTTCATAGTCTATAGCCTCAGTTTTCAAATATTAATGAAAGAAAGTGAAAGTGATGTGATGCTCAGTTTCTTTTTAAGGCTAGACAATAAAGACTTTTGGCCCTTTTATCTCTCCTAATTAAAGAATCTGAGCAGTTGAGAAATTAAAATCAAAGCCCTTAACATTTTAGCTCCAACACCATTTGGACATACTGTCCTTGGAGTCCTCCTTTTTATGGAAACTTCGAATCTTACATGCAAACAAATCTCAAAACCATAATTTCAAATTTTACTATTAACAAGCTTCAAAGATCTAAACATTTGAATTTAGTATCTAATCGGGTAATTATAACAGTTGTTATCAAAAATCAATGTGTGTTCATATATAGAAGGCTGAAAGTTCATAGTTAAAGTGGGGAACCCCCTCTGTTTCTAATATTATTATTTTTTATATTAAACAAAAAGTTTAATAAATCATTTTAAAATCAAATCTATGCAAACGCATCACCTACTAGTCTCTTGTTGTTTACTAAACAGATAGAGAGAGAGAGAGAGAGAGAAGGAGAGAGACATGAAGAGCACTCTTAAGAGAGAATAGAAGGAATCATGTAGTTGCAGTTGTAGGTGAGGTTACAGCTTCAAGGTCTCATCAATGGAGATTTCAAACTCTTATTCTCCTTATTCCTCATCCTCTGTCGACAGTACCAAGCCTTCACCTTCTGAATCTTCCGTCAATCTCTCCCTTAGCCTCACCTTTCCCTCCACTTCTCCACAAAGGTCTTCTTCACATCAAGCAATCACTACTCTGTTTTTGCTCTGTTCTGTTTTACTCTGTTTTTTCACATTTGTGTTTTGAAGTTGTTTTTATTTTTGTTTCTGTAGAGAAGCAAGACAAGATTGGCCACCGATAAAACCTTTGTTAAGAGATAAACTAAAGGGTCGTCGTCTTCTTCAACGCGGTGACGACACATCTTTCTTTGTCAAGGTCTATATGGAAGGTGTCCCCATTGGGAGAAAGCTCGACCTTTGCGCATTCTCAGGCTACGAGAGTCTATTAGAAAATCTGTCTCACATGTTCGATACTTCAATTATCTGTAAGTAGTCAACAACAAAACTTCTGGAAAAGCAACATTCAACTAAACTCGAACACTTTGAGAAATATTCATACATATTGTATTTTTGTTATAACTTGTAACAGGCGGTAATCGAGATAGAAAACACCATGTTTTGACATATCAAGACAAAGATGGAGATTGGATGATGGTCGGGGATATTCCATGGGAGTAAGAATCTTATATCCCTCATCTGATATATTGATAATTTTCCCTATTTTGTAATAACTATCTCTGACTTGATTCGATGTTGCTTTTGTTCAGTATGTTTCTTGAAACCGTGAGAAGGCTGAAGATCACGAGACCCGAGAGGTGTTAAAACTTGGATCTTTCGGTTCATGACTCTGTTTCCACAATTTTTTTTAGAGATTTAGGCGTTTGGTGAAGAGTCTTCATGCGGAACAGAGCTCTTTGCTGCATATCGCAACAATGGCTTTAAAGAACTTGGCGGATTGATGCATATATTTATTTGACACCTTTGAGTGTGTTTTTTTTATATATATAAATAAATCGCAATATCCTAGACTTCTTTTTTCGATTGTTCTGAATAATAGTCCCAAAGACTTCTTTATGCAATCGTGTTCCTTCGGATGTGTACATGACCATGAAGAAAACACGAACGTTGTTGGGGAGCACGAACATGGGAACAAGGGGAGAGAATGATTCTCTTTGAAATGTGCCGGCTCGTCTTTCATGTTGTTGATTCAGTATTCCGTTTACACCGATTTACAGTTTTAATGACGAAACCGGTTTCAAGCCCAATCATATACGCTAACTAGAAAGCCCGTAAAGCCCAAACATGTCAAACATACACATTGTAAGGCTCGGATATGAGAAACATATAATATAGTTGTGATCAAATGATTGCATAATTTGCATTAAGATTCTTCTTAAAAGATCGGCGAAAGTGGATACAAGCAGAACAATGTATTTGAGTAAAGATCATTAGATCACCGATCCAGTTTCAAAAGCAAAAGAAGAGGAAAAAGAAAAGCTTAATCCAGTTACTCTCGACTACAATCTCGCTCAAAAGAACATCACCAAAACCAGAAGGAAGAAAGAAACAAAGCAATTCATTCAACTAACCTCCTTTCCTTTTGCCATTTGGGTGTATTTTTCTGAATGTGAACCAAACTTGGAACATAAGTGAGGAGAAGTGGCCAGTTGAGATAAGATCCATTTGTAGTATCTTTATGAACTTGTTTATGCATATTCGCTCCAACAACGTAGACTCTGGTCTTAAATGCATCATCATCCATATCTGCATCACAACACACTGCCACTTTATTCTCCTCGTCCAGCAAGAAGCTTGTCACATTCGTCACACTTGGTAGATTAAAGTTATCAAAATCCACTTCTAAGACGAAGTTGCTCCACGACAAGTCCTTGGCCTCCTCATCAATCTTATTGGTCACCCATATCCTCATCACATTTGACCAAGCAAGAATATTCTGATGTAACACCGAGAGCTTTTCGTCCCTAACAACTGATAGAGCCGCGGTATCTTCAGGATTAAAACTCTGAAACGGAAGAGGGAGACGCACAAATGTCTCTGTTGTGAAGTCAAACTTCATCAGGAAAAAGCCAGTTTCTTTATCTCCAGCAACAAAGTAAGTATCTCCTTTCAAAGACACGCCACTGCAAAATATGGCATAGTCACTAGGGCAGCAATCAAGAACACTCCAAGAATCAGAGCTAAACTCATAGATTTCAAACTCATCGACCGGGACTTTCTGGTCGTTTTCATAAGTGCAACACCTCAAGATTTTGTAGCTATGGCCAGAAGAAGATGCGCTGTTTACGACGTATCCTAGATCATACGTATCTTCACTCCGGTAACGAGTTCTGGGTCCGATCAACCTCGTTTGACCAGTAGAGGGATTCCAAACCACAAGTCTAGTGTTTCCCTTAGTGGAGCATAATATCAAACCGTCGCAGTGGATTATTTTAGATATTTCCAAATCCTTTGAATCCTCTACACTGCGAAGTTTACCTGTAAACTTGATAGGTTGATCAACCATGTTGTTGTGGATTCCATGGAGATCGCCGCCGATTAAATGAACACCAAAATTCATGAGTAACATCGACTCCCTTGCTGATTTACCCATGTTCTTCTTCACGAACCTTGGATCTCTGAATAGAGTGTACCATCGCTTGCAAGTTGTTCGAAATCCCGCTAGAGACTTGGCCGGAACCCTAGAGAGTATATCCGATTCCAAATCGTCTGGAAGATTGGAGATCTTCGTCGTTGTATTCTCCTGATCTCTCATCTCCTGGGGGAAGAACATTTCAGAACACATCAGAACCATTTGACTTCCTCAAAACTTGAAAAAGAAAACAGGATAAAAGAAACGTAGAAAGCTATCGAAATCGTTTTCACAACTGCATCGACTCGATTTCACTCACTAAACAACACCACAATCGACTCGATTAAGCTCAAGTTACTCAAAACTCAAACAAACTCGATCCCGGAAAGCAAATACCTAAGATACGGTGGATTGAGAGGCTTGATTGAAGCTTGATGGTTCTAAAATTCTGGAAATCAGCGATGGAAGCTTAATTACTTTAGTCTCACAAACAGAATTTTGAGAATCTCTGAGAAGAACACACGCGAAGAACCGATCGGTTTTTGTTTGCCGAACCGACTCGAACCGATAACCGATTGAAATTTATAATTTCGCTGTTGAACCGAACGGAACGGTTCTTACCTAGAAACCGATGTTGATCCGAAAACCGAGAATCTCGGTTCGGTTTGTTTCAGTCCTAACCGATGTTAAAAGCGATATTGATCAATGTAATGTCTGAGCATTCGGGTTTAGCTCAAATATTATTTTGGTATTAATTAGGTATTTGAAATTTTCAGATCGAATTTAGTTCGAATCAGTTTGGATATTTATATAGAAAACCAAAAATAACCGAAATATTCTCAAAAATATTTAAAATACCAAAAAATCAGGTTTTGAATATTTTGGATTTAGATATATATAAATAACAAAAATAAATCGAATAATTTGGATATTCAAGGTCCGAACCTGATTCGAACCCAATTTTTTTGGTTTGGTACCGATTCGGATTTTCGAATTCAGATAAATTGTCCATCTCATAACTATAGAAGCAAAAAGTTGGCGGAAAGCAAACGAAAAGGAGATAGACGAGGAGAAAGAGAAAAGGCAAGGCGCAGAGGTACCCGATAAATCTGAGGAGCTGCATGTGATCCCCCGAATCCCGACTTGTCAGATTGATGCCTCTTGAATCGATCATGGACCGGTTAGTGGACTTGGGTGGTATCTGTTAGACACAAGGGGACACACCACCACCGGACAAGAAGGATGCAGAAGAAGCCACACAGAGATGGATAGGCTTATTTGGACAATGACATGCTTAAGAGATAGAGGGTTACAAAGAGTTTGTATCGAGACAGATTGCTCCAACTTGATTCAGATGATCGAAGAACCCGTGGACTGGCCAGCGTTTAGATCAGACTTAGATTATTTGTGTTCTCTTATGAATTTTTTCGTGGAATGTCTTGTACGTTTTATCCCTCGCAGTAAAAATGTCCGTGCCGATATCCTTGCTAAAAGGGCGAGAGCACGAGGAACTATCTTTTCCTATGTAAATCACGCTCGGTTAAGAGAGACGGGATCTACTGATCCTGAATCTATTAACTGAAATTGATTTAATATATGGACGCTTGTTGACAAAAAAAAAAAAAAAAAAAAGGTAAAATAGGTAGGGTGAAATGTGCAAGACATTCAGAATATGAGGGTAGTTATGAAATAAACTATAATATGTCGCTAACGCTAGCGCCGGGAACAAAATTGAGAAATTGAAATTCCCCCCACCACTCTCTCTATCTCTCTCTCGCTCGCTTCCTACAAAATTGAATCTGTGAAATTGGAGGAGGATGAAGGCTTCAGGGTCTACTGGATGGAAAGGTCCCGTCAAGTTCAGGATGTAAGCTTCGTCTCTTCTTCTTATTCTTCGATTAGTTTGTTTGAAATTACTATCGAGTTTTGGGACCTGAATGTTTCGTGCTATTAAACCCCCATGAATCCATCCATGGTCGGAGCTAGGCCCACTGCTGAAAACTTGGTACCTATTCGTTTGGACATTCAATTCGAGGGTCAGCGTTACAAAGATGCTTTCACTTGGAACCCTTCAGGTTTCTCTCTCTCTCTCTCAAAAACCCTACCTTTAATTTTGTTCATCGACAGTAGAAGCGCTTTCTTGTATGTTGTGATTCACTGATTCTGCTTTTGTCCGTGTGTTTTCTTTTTTTGGATTAAGACCCGGATAATGAGGTTGTCGTCTTCGCTAAAAGGACTGTCAAAGACTTGAAACTTCCCCCTGCGTTTGTCACTCAGATTGCCCAATCTATTCAGGTTGCTTTTCACTAGCCTAAGCTTCTCTTGTGCTCTATTATTGTTGCTATCTCTTTTACTTGTCGTAGAGATGATAAATTGAGCATTTAAGGTGACAAGTTGTGGCAGGTTTTTGAGTGATGATTGAATGTGGTTTTTTTTACAAAGTTCTCTGAAATCTGACACACGTTCGACTTATTGTTTCTAACTACTCTTTAGGTTATGTTATACTTGATACGATGCTTTTTTTTTTTTATAGCATTACACCATGGGATGTATAGATGTGTATCTCTAGGACTGGGTTGTGTGATGTATTTGTAAGGATTGTAATAGTTTCTTCAGAAATCTTTTGCTCACAATGGTCATTTTGCTGCCTTATCAGTCTCAACTCTCAGACTTTCGGGCATATGAAGGACAAGACATGTACACTGGTGAAAAAATCATACCAATCAAGGTCTTATGACACAAGATATCTTTCTTATCCCCCTCTCATTTGCTCGTGATTGATTTGCTGATAAAAGAAGAAATTCATAAGCTGATAAGTTACCTTTTCTTTTGTTTATTTTCAGCTTGATCTCCGTGTTAACCATACCCTCATCAAGGATCAGTTCTTGTGGGTGAGAAGAATACCTGGTGATCTTGAACAATTTCAACCATGATTTTGTGTACTCTTAGTCTCAATGCAGCGTGATTGCCGATTTGCAGGACCTAAACAATTTTGAGAGTGATCCCGAGGAATTTGCAAGAACCTTGTGCAAGGATTTATGTGTTGAAGATCCTGAAGTTGGGGTAAGATAACCGCTCAAATTTTTACCTTTCATTTTGTAATTAAACGAACTTCAGTTCAAATGTTTGATACAATTGGTGTTTGGTTTCTTTTTCCCTCTGAAGCCTGCTGTTGCCTTTGCAATCAGAGAACAACTTTACGAGGTGAAATTTCTGGTTGGATCATAAAGCTGCTTTTTTTGTGTGTTTCAGTGTAAATATTGTTTTGAACAAGAATGCTAAACTTGGTGACCTACCATATTGTTGTTTGTGCTTTCCAGATTGCAATTCAAAGTGTGGCTTCGGCTAGGGAGAGTAGAATAAGTAAGAAAGGCCGCAGGGGATCTGATCATGGTTCAGCGAGGTCTTTTCACGTTGCTCCTATTTTTCTATCAAAATTATCTTCTGATAACAGTTGAGCTAGCTCGAACAATTCTATAATCATTTTCTCTCTTTTATGTGCAGCAAGGCAAGTGGCTTGTCAATGGACTTAGTGAAGTTATTCAGCTTTAAGTCCAGTGTAGTTCGGTAAGTGATTTTCCTGATTCCACTTGATGTATAAAATTTCTTAGTGAAATGCATTCTTAAGACTATTTGTACGATTATCTACTAGTGTCTAGATTACTTATAAGATGAGTTGAAACAGTTTTAACTTTGTGACACATCCTATGCTTCTATCTTAGATGTACACTAAAATGCCACCTCTTCATACATTTGATATTATGATCCCATGATTTGGAGATGGTCCTTCCTAGGTACTGTTCTGATTGTGAACTCTGGGAATGTTGCATCTTATTATTGAAGAAAAGAGCAGAATCACTAGGGTTTGCTAGTTGTTTGATCACAAAATAACTCTGTGGAGGTTGAAGAACCTCTCTTCCTGCGTAGCTTATCATTGAATGAGATTTTTGAATTATAAGATTTAAGGGAGAACAAATTGAGATGCCGAAACCAAGCAAAAGTGATAACAAATTCCTTTCATAACAAATGTTATCATTGATCTTGACAGGAAAAGGAAAGACTTGGACGTTTATGAACCAGTGGTGGATCTGCTAACAAATGAGGAAGTTGATGCGCTTGAAGCCAGAGAAGAGAGGCATACAAGGTAAAGAGTTTAGTGAGCATGTATATATTCTTCTTAGTGCAGAACTCAAAGTAGGAATGATAGCACGAACTCGATGTTGTTGTATTATGCTTAACTGGAGTTTATGATCTTCTAAGGAGTACGCTTTTTTTTTCAATGACTATTAAAATCTTTGGATTCTTACAACAGATTATGTAGGTACAATGTTTGATGAGATACTTAATCCTCTAGATGATTTAGTCATTGCATCCAATAGTATAGATAAAACTCGGTGTGTATATTTGCAATGGTGTAAGTCTGAGATTCGGTTTACGAAACCCGATTGAGTGAAACACAAGTGGGTGTTGAATGGTGAATCTTAGATGAGTTTACCTCAAAGGGACATGTTAGGTTTGCAGAGTTGAGTGAAAGACCATATCTTGATTAAGATGTTTCCCAAACTTTGAGCATGTTAAGAATCTTAGAGAGAGAGTACAAATTTAATATAAATGGAATAAAGAAAAGTTTAGAGAGAACTCAGAGGACAAGGCACGTTGTGAGAATCAAGTGCCCCACTTGAGAATTGAATATGATCTCATCATCAACCATTAACCCCACTGTCGATATACGGTCGTACTTTTTCTTCTATTCTCTTCTTTCTTCTTTCTTTATTTTTTTCATTTCTTTGTTCAATGATTGGGTCCCCCTCTAAGCTCAAGCTGCTGTCATCTTAATTATTATTATTTTTATTCGGAAATAAAATTATTGTTTTGTTGTATGTTTTGTAGTTTTGTGTGGTGATTATTGATCATCTTTTGTTATGTATATATTTATGAGTTGTACTTGTGCCCTTATAATAGTATCCGTGAGGTATATTTGATTGAATAAGATGATGATATCTTGAATCGGCAGAGTTTTTCTTGAGTAACAATAATAACAGAATACTACATTATGGAAATCAATATGAATAAAAGAAATTTGAATTTACTAATAATCTTTCTGTGTAGTTGAATATCGACATACTTTAACCTGGTTTGTTGTTTTGGCTAGGGATAAATACTTGACTTTTATATGATTTTGTGCTTTCTTTTCTCGACTAGTTTATAGGTTTGGCTATGTTACTTTGGTTCGACTTATATGCTTCTCTCTCAGTGACCTAAATCAAAAACTAAACATAAAAAATATCATTTGGTTAAATAACTACATCGAAACTGGCTAAAATCAAACTATTTTGTTAAGTATATGGTTTATACGGTTTTTTTCAATTTGAAAAAAGGTCCTGAATCTTACTGAAATGAAACAAAAAGAAGATGGAGTTGTCTAGATCTTACCAAATCTTTTGTAACCATTTTTTTCTCTCTTTGTGGTTACAAAAGATTTGGGTCTACTTGGGACCTTTTTGTTGACTGAGCGAAGCAGTGAGCGTAAAGCCTTTAACTCTTTGTGTCTGTCCGAAGTTAGGAACGTCAAGTCAGTGGATAGGGTGTGTATATTGAAACATTAGACCGTTACCGAAAATGCAAAAAGTATTATTAACTTCAAAGAGAAAATTATAAAGTAATATGATAATTATACTTACCTGTTGACAAACACTGATGATTACTTTGCCTTGATATGTGTAGCTACACTTTGTTTACTTACTAATATTTGACTAAGTAGTTGGTCCAAACAAAAATATAAGTCGGTGAGTTGAATTACGTATATACTGTTACATTTCAATAATTTCATAATCAATTTTATTTTTGTCTTCTGATTAATAATTTAACACATGTGCAACTTCGGTCAATACATGGCTTTTTACATTATGGAGAACTAGTTCTTGAGTTCTTAAACAAATAATGCTAATTAATCATCACATACAAATGATATAGTAGAACTCAAGAAAGACATTTTTTCTCCACAAAGAAAAAAAAAATCCCACCGTAACTTAATCACGTGGATTATCAAAAGAGAAATTCTCGACGATACTTCATCGGGAAAAAAAAAAAAAAAATCACTAGACCTTAAAGAAAAAAAAGGCACGACCGCGGAATAAGGAGGAGATCGCTATGGCGGACTAATAAAGCTTTTTTAAAAAATATATGTACAAAAAGCAGATAAGAAAACCATTTGTTTGGTGTTTGGTTTGGGGTTAAGAAGTGAGGTCATTGGAGGAGTTAGATTTGTCGAGAATAGACCACATGACGAGAACGTCGTCGTATCCACAAGCCATGACTTCTCCCTGAAGCTCTCTTACCATCCTCCTCTCGTGCTCTTCCCTCGCTTTCGCATCCATTCTCCCGCCGCGGCAACCTTTTTGTGGCGTTTGCTGCGGCTGGTTGAAGAATGTTGCTGCCTTCTTGAATGGTGTTGCTATTGTTTTCTTCCATGATGCCATTTTTTCTTTTCTTCTTTTATATTTTGTTTACTCAATTCTTGAAACTAATGAAACCTTCTTCTTCTTCTTCCAATCAGAGATTCGGATTGGGAGAGCTCGAGAACGACTTGTTAGGTGTATTTATACACACACACACACACACACTCTCTCTCTCTCTCTCTCTCTCTCTCTCTCTCTCTCTCTCTCTCTCTCTCTCTTATCATGTATTATAATAATAGTTCTTATTAATAAACTAATGAGTAATTAGTAATGCTAAAGCAAAGGGGGGGAGAGAGAGGCAAGATCCGCAATAAGAGCTTCCAAGAAACATCACTTTTTTTTTACTTTTAACCTTTTTGTTATCCATTTAACATCGGTTAGGCCTCTCCCTACCCTCCCACATGCCTCCCCACGTGATCGATCTCTTCCTCTCATTTTTTTGTTTTTGTTTTACCACACACATTATCTATCTTTCTCCCTATTACATTCAATTCAACAAGTTGTGTAATATCATGTAACCAAACCAGATCAAACCGAACCAAACCAGTATATACGACATACGGGGACAAGTAGACGAAGTCAAGAGTTTGCCTTTTCCCACTCCTTGGTACTGACAATTTAATCATCAAATGCTTACTGCATTTTCTCATTCCCATCCACTTCCAATAGTAGTAGATGTGCCCATCTCCCTTTTTTATTTATTTTCTATTCATATTTACATATTAGATATTTCTTTATTTTTGCTATATTTATTTCAATAGGTCATCTAGCTAAACCAATAATCTTATCAGCGAGAGATAAAATATGTGTGTAATAGGATGTACTATACTCATCATATAAAACTTAGAGGAAGTTTACTATATTGTGAACTACATATATATCGGATAAATTAAGCTGTTTACATTTTTTATTTAAATTACACTCATATGGTTAATATGTAGGTACCAATTATAAATGTAATAATTCACAGCCAAAAGGGATCGTGGTGATAGGTTAACTCAAGTTAAGTCAGTAGATCAAATTTGGTGGCTAGAAAATGGTAAGAATGTATAAAATTTGAGGACCAATGAATTAGAGGATTGAGGTGGGCACAGATTAATTGGTCAGCAATAGCCCATGTGAATTCCACATGTTTCTCTGCTTCTCTATCTCTTACCCTCTTTTCATACACCTCTTTGTTTTATAATTATATTATATTTTGCTTACTCTCTGTTATACATATCACAGTGTATATAAGATATCCATTTAATCTACGAAAATTATACAAAATTTATGGTTAAATAGATATTATAAATATATCAATTGTGTTGCATTGCACAAAACTTTCTTCTCACTTTTTTGTTTCACTCAAGTTTCCCCTTTGTTGACTATTCTTTTTTCCTTTTGTAATATTTTTTTAGTTATTTTAATATAGGTTTTCGTTTGGTTATCAACTATCAAGTTTTAGATATACTGTATAATATTTAAATTGAATTTGATTAATCCAAATTTTCATACAGTTTCAATTGTTTCTTTTTGTGTATTTTGGATATAAGAAAATTAAATTGTTTTTTTTTTATTATTCAATCGATTTCAGATTGATTTTTCAATTGGATAACTATTTTTTTTTTTTTTGGAACTTTTGGAAAACAATTTTTATACACGGATTGAACATTCTGAATTCAGCCGTATGCACGCACCAATTTACAAGATTCCTTTTTCAAGTGTACGATACATTATTTATGTTTAGTTTAAGTAAAAGGGAACCCAAGTAGTAAAATTAACGTAGCTTAAAAGTAATGCTTTAATTTTTGTTCTTTTGATATTGGTTTTAAATTAAATAAATGCTTTAAAAAGCATCTTTTGCATGAGAGGAACAGTGGCAGTGCATGTATCATCTTCTCGTTACAATAGAATCTGTTGTTTTGATTTAAAACCTCTTACATGTTACTATCTTTTATTTTTCCGGAAATATAAAATCTTCCGACTCTCCTCCTTTTATTTGGTTTTATAGCATCCCACATGGCAGCCAACGGACTCTGCTCATTGGTGCGTAATTATTTTCTCTTTCTCTCAAACTTTTTAATTGATATAATAATATATAACAATAAAAGTTAATGTATAAATATTGTAGAACATGATTTTGGTTCGAGGTTCTATGATCACAGATTCACACACTCAGAGGTACCCTCGAGACACGATGGATTTAATCAAATGGCTATAACTTTTTTCTAGGTTAATAATTGATTATAACTTATAGATGTGGTTTCTTTCTTTTACTATTATTTTCTTTTGATCCCATTTTAAAATTCGTGAAGATAATGTAGAGAAACACAAGAAAAATTCCTGCAATTTACAGAATTTTGAATCATGATATGATTAGAGGGATGGTATTATTTCATTTTAAAAACATATTTAATTTTTGAAAAAGATACAAAAACTTTGAATGGTGATGCAAACAAACCGAATGAAAATATTATCGTATGCGCAGCGGATGGATCGTTCTAATTTTTACCGCATGGATTTGCTATCTTTTCCTAAAATGTTAGGTCGGTGAGATTCAAAAATATTGTTATAAAGTTTTTGAGAATATAAGAAATTAAAACGGAAATATCTAATGAGTGAAGAAGAAGTACAAAAAAGGGAGCTAATTGTTTGTTTGTTTGTTTGTTTGTTGACTGATGATAACAGTGTGGCGGTTTGGTCGGTCCGTAAATTAGGTGACTTGTACGAATTTCCGGTGCCTCCCTAACTCTGACTTCCTCTTTTTCTCTCTTTCACACTTTCCATTAAATTCAAAAATATATATATTTGTGTAACGTTTTTCAATTTTTTTTATGATTAAGATTATAGCAGCTTTGACTGTTGAATGATATATGTTCTCGTATTCTGACGAAATAAAGTTATATATTCCTGAATTTTGTTATGGATGTAATGTATGTTTGTTATTGATTCTTAGTGTACTTGAAGAGTTGAAGTGTTCAGCCCATTGTACTTGTTGCGCCGACAAATATATATGTAGCAACATTACGAGTAATATATTATGAGATTCATGAGGGAGAAAGTGATAAAATAACTTTAAAACCAAAAAAAAAACCTTAATAAAATAACTTCACACAAACAGAAGTTATATATACAAGCTGAACCAGGTGTTGTTAACGTGTTAATCAGTCACCAATTTTCATTTAGAAGAAGTTGGTCAAAATTCACGATCTCTCCAGAAAGGTTTTCAACGGAGAAATTTCACCAATTTTAAACCGGGAAAGAAAGCCCATGGGTGTACAACTGTTATAGACTTAGGTCTATGGGTCTGTATTTTTCATTTTTGGATGATTAAAGTCTATGGGCCGGCTCATATCACTCGACATTATGATAATCTGCATATTGATAATTATTAACATTGTTTTTCAAAAAAAAAAAAAAAAAAAAACTAGCCTTTTCCATAATCGTTGTTTTTCTCTTTTACTAATTGGAAGTTTTGCACCACTAACAAGTAACAAGCACGAAAGAGTTCGAAATCCTACATCAAAAAATTTAGAGAAGACTAAGTCTAGTATATAAGTGATATGAGTTAAATATATTCATTATTAACTTGGGTTGAATTAGAAACTCAGTTTTTACATTATCTATTATTTCCAAACGGAATATATATATACAACTGATTTAAAAGGGAAATAAGATATGATTTGAGATGAATGAACCAAAGAGTTATCATTTCGAAAGAAATGTGTTACGTGTATATGTATTTTCATTAGATTTATATGTATGCATATATATATAAAGTAGATACTTTCATAAAATTGCATATACTATAATGTAACAAAGAAAAAGATCACATATATAATGATAATATGAAATTTCTTAATTAATTTTGATAAAAAAAATTATTAAGTTTTTTTTTTTTTTAAAGTAGAAGACACAGTTACACAGGGTATATAATAAGTTGTTATTTTTAGAATGAACTAACACAAGATATAAAGAAAAAAACATGAAGAAACAAAAAAAGAAGGCAGAACATGGAAAACAACTCAAGGAGTAAGGGATTTGTAATCAGGATCAGATCGGTTCTCATAGAACTTAGCAATAAAAGAAGTGGCTCTTCTATCGACCCCTGGCTCAGCGATCCAAAGCCGACCATCTTCATCACTGGTCATGATTCTTGACCTTATGATCACTCCTTCTTCGCTCCAATCATCTCCACTGTTCGAACAGCACGGTAACAAAGCTCTTATTACTGAAAACGTTGACGATTTCTTGCTCCTACCCATCTAGATTTATCTTATATGTATACAATCAATCACTCAATTTGAACATATATATATATGCATACAACTAAGTTTTCATATATTTATAGGAAGGGAGAAAGAGAGAATATATAGGAAGTAGCTAGGAAACTGTGATATACAAGTACAACCACTCGTGTGTATACAATATGCCTTTAACACGTACGTACATTCGTATCTCTATATATAATATTGATCTCTATACGAGGTTTAAAATAACATTATCGTCTAGAGAAAATGGATTGGAGACCGACCGATGGATGCATGGCTGTAAAAGTGAAGAACTCCTTTTGAGATGAGAATAAGTTCTCATCCTTTGCATGTACAGTTTTGTGGAAGGGAGCATTCAATTATATAGTTAATTAGTTTATAAGTATTAGCATAAGAAAGAAATTATTCTATTTAACGTATAAACTAATTAACTATATAATTGAATGCTCCCTTCCACATCATATATTTAGTCGTAAATAATCAAAAGCATGTCTATACTACCAAACTATATTCTTCATCTTTTGTCTTTTTATGTTTTCTCGTGTATATGATTGATTTACAAGAACCAATATTGATTTTATTCAACAAAGCGATCCCACTTTTTAATTATATGTTCAAAAGCTTTAGTATAAGTTTTCTCTTCAAAAATTTATAATTAATTAATTTTGTCGCTTTTAATATTTCAATGAAATTTTGAACTATCCAATAATCGATTTAATTAAGGCATACATATCCATTGTAGTATACTTATATTAAAACGGAAGAAATAAGCTAAAAGAAATTTTATGTATCTGAATTGAATTAAAAAAGCTGTGTATTTAAAGTTTAGATTCTAAAGCAAAACTCAAAAGCTGTGTATTTAAAGTTTACTATTAGAGTATAATATATAGGGGATTATTGGATTTGGTTATTTGTGAACCAAATATTTCGTGAGCTTTGAACTTGACCCAAGCTTTCTACAAGTTGAGACATGCGTTGTCGTTCTTGCCCTCCGTATGCTTTCAGCCAAGACTGCGTTTTAAGGGACTCGTAGCTTCTTCCTAAGAGAGTTTCTAAAATATTCTTGAACACTGATTGGCGTTGAAAAACAATTATTTAACACAGCAATGATGCCATTATGGCATTGCCATATCACTAAGTAATTTAATCAGAATTACAAGGTTTAGAATTTAAAAAGACTAAACCTGTTAAAAAGTTTTGTAGTGTAAATCAAACTGGTGTTACTAAAAGACTTGGTATGCATAGATTCCTGGTTTCGTTCATGGTTCACTTCTTTTTTTTTCTAGTAGAATCGTTGTATGTAAAAGATTGTTGAGACATGTTGATTTTCAATGAGAAAAACCAGAAAAAGGGTTTTGTTTTCTTTTGTGTGTCACTGGGTACTCCAAGTAATGGTGGAATTAATGACTCTGTTTCTCATTTACTGTGTTTCAAGATGTGTTATATATGTGCTTCAGACTATTCATAAAACATGTCGTCATACTTCAATAATCAAAGCTCTGATGTAACATAGAAAGTCGCTCTTTTCTAACAACAAATTGAAATGAACACACAGAGATGTCCAAAGCTCTCTTTTGGAAAAACCAAAACTGAGTAAGACATCGTCGTCTCTTCTTTCTTCCACTACTTATCCTGAAACAACCCAGTGAGTTTTTCCTTTCAAGCATACACCAGAAGGTTATAGTGTCCAGTTAGGAGTGCACTATACGTGATGTCATCAAGAATTAGCTTCTCTTCATTTTTAGTATTTATAAAAAAAAAACATACACATATTTAAGACAAAGTTGACCAGGATCGGTAAGTGTCTAAGCACTCATAAACAATGTATTCGAGTAAGATCACCAAAATCTTTTTTCAAAAGCAAAAAACAAAAAAAGAGTACAAACAAAAGAAAGAAAAAAAGAAAAGAAAATTCAGCTACTCTGTTTATTAACTAAACAGAAACAACCCTAATTAAAATTAGTTGACTGAACTCGTTCGAAGAAACTAGGATCAAACTAATCACCTTTTTCTTTTGCCACCAGGATTACTTTGTCTTGCCGGAATTTGAACCAAACTTGGAACATAACTGACGAGAAGTGGAGAAAAGGAAAATGTTCCCACTGGAACCTCTTTATAGACTTGTTTATTTATATCCTTTCCAACAACGAAAAGTCTGGTCCTTTCTTCATCGTACGCGTCTATATTACAACACATGACCTTTTTATTCTCCTCGTCCACCAAGAAACTCATCACCCTCGTAATACCATTTATCTCATATTTACCAACATCCAGTACTAAGAATTCGCTCCACAACAAGCCCTCATCAGTCTTAGTATTGGTCAACCATATCTTCATCTTTACATCATCTGTATCAACAACCAGCTGTTGTAACAACGCAAGCTTCTCTTCTCTGACAACTGATAGAACTGCAAAGTCGCCATTATGACAACTCTGTAAAGGAAGAGGCTGACGTTCAAATCTCTCTGTTGTGAAATCAAACCTGACCATGCAATTAACCAGAGGGCCTCCTTTATGTAAATCTAACCAATAAGTATTTCCCTTTAAAGACACGCCAAGCTCGGAAAGATAGAACCGATCATGAGTATCGACATCAAGAACCCTCCTCCATGAATCAGAGTTAAACTCATAAATCTCAAACTTATTAACTGTAGCGTTCTGGTCGTCGCGATAATAGCTAGAGCTCAAGATTTTGTAGCTAACGCGCGATTTGTTGTGGTTTTCGTATCCTAGAAAATACGTATGGTGCATTGTACTAGAAATTCTGGATTGTATCCACCTGGTTTGACCAGTGCAAGGGTTCCAAACCACGAGTCTGTTGTGTTCGGTCGTGCATAACAACAAACCTTCACAGTGAAAGATTTCAGATATCTTGACATCTTCTGAATCCTTGAGACTCTTCAGTTTACCTGTAAACTCAATAAATTGGTCATACCTATTGTGGATTCCATGGAGATTGAAGCTAAATGAGTAAACCGATTGTTCTTTCTTCAAGACCATCTGCGTTGCTGCGTTACCCGAGTTCTTCTTGATAAATCTCGGATCTTTGAACAAAGCGTACCATCTTTTGCAAGTGAACCTCAACTGTTTTAGAGATGTGGCAGGAGCTCTAGAGAGTATTTCCGATTCCAATTTCCGTGGGAGATCGGAAATCATCATTGTTTCTCCTTTGATTTATGGCTTGAACCCTCAAGGAAGCAAGCGACAGAGCATAGAGAAATTTAGGGCTTTGCTTTTAATATTCACAATTGATTTAAATAAAGAGAGTGCGCCACACACAAAAAAAAAAGGAAAATATAAAGAGAATTTTTTTTTTTTTGGATCAAAAAAGTGAAAAAGTTTAAATGTTGACAGAGCGCTCTCGAAAAAGGAAAAGACAAAACATATTGTATTACATGTGCGGTGGATGTGGGTGTTTCACTTTCTCTTTTTCCTTTTTCTAATATGATTTCACAATTTTCGCTCGCATAAGTGGCCAACAAGAAACACAATTAGGTTTACCAAGAACGACTTCACTGACTCCATTCTTTTCCTTTTCGAACAATGTGAACTGTGAGCCTGTGTCATTGGTTTTCATCGCAACCAAAAAATGGTTTTCTTCTCCTCGTCGGCCACGATGATGAAATTTATCTTATTCGAAAACCAGAAACCACTAGTATATAAATCCACGCTTCAAGACTTTGATGTGGCCAATCTTATTATTATTGGTCGTAATTACTCATATATCCAACTTCAGTGTATCAAAGCTCTGATGTAAGAACATAAGTTGTTCTTCTCTAACAACTAAAATAGAGTTATAGAAGAATTATCAAAAAAAAAATGAAAAGGATGAAGACATTGACATTGAAAGTTGAAACCTCTCTGTTGAAAAAATCAAAACTTATTAAGAATGATTTCATATTTTTCTTATTCATCATAAACAACTAGCAAGCCAGTAAGATTTTCACTCAAAGACACACCACGTTCCAATATGGACCAACAATCTGAAACGACGTCTTCATCAAGAAATTTCCAACCTTTTGCGTCCAAGGAGTGACCAACAAGTTATGTGTGTTATCTAACGTTGAAATAGAGAAATAAACAACTTGTTTTGTAAGTAATAACTATATACGAGCACTGGAGCAGTTGAAACATATAATAGCATCGCAAATGAAATGTTTAGTTCATTAAACTATTCAAAGAATGAACTGATTTGTAAAAGAAAAGAAAATTGGAAAATCGGGAACTATAGAACTTTGTCTAAGGTCTTTTTCTTTGCCTTGCTGGAACCGAACCAAACTCGGAACATAATTGACCATTATTCTCCAGCTGAGTAGGTCAGTACCAGATTCACGACGAAAGATTTCTCTGAACCTCCAATACTGTATACCAAATTTCTTGTGAAACCGCAACTTGCTTATCACCTTATCAGTCGTTGCTCTTCTCTAATAACTGATAAATGCATCAATACCTTCAAAATGATCACAATGAACGGGAAGACAAAGATGTATAAATATCGCTTTCGGAAAAATCTAAACTTAGTAAGAAGGCAGCTTCTTCTTCCACTACTTTATATCCTGATCGCAGCCTAGTAAGTTTTTCCTTTCAAACATACACCATGAGGTTGTATGGTCCAGCGAGGAAATTAAGAACCGTCCAGTAAACATACATAGATATACTCAATAAAGCGACTTGGGACTTTAGTTACAACTTTAGGGCTTTGAGATCTGCTTTGTGTTGTAGTTAAATTAGTTACATTAATTAAAGTAGTCCTGCCAATATTGTGATGATATTTTGCACCAATCAATTAGTTAGATTTCTACTCTTTGGAATTTTCGTTTCTATTGTTTTTAGTATTTATTAAGAATATACATATTTATGACAAATTTCACCAGGATCGGTAAGTGACCAAAGCAGTCATAAAGAATATTGTATTTGAGTAAGATCGCCAAAATCCTTTTCCAAAAGCAAAACGAAGCTGTACTCTGTTTATCAACTAAACAGAAACAGCCCTAACTGATATATAGTTGGCTAATCTCGTTCAAAGAAACTAGGTAATTTAATCAACTTGTCACCTTTTTCTTTTGCCACCAGGATTACTAATTTGCCTTTCCGGAATTTGAACCAAACTTGGAACATAACTGAAGAGAAGTGGGCGTTTTGAACAAGTGTGCTCCATTCTCTTTTGGAAGAGCTTTTCCTTATTAAACTCTCTATAGACTTGTTTATTTATATCCTCGACAACCCAGTGAGTTTTTCCTTTCAAACATACACCATGAGGTTGTACGGTACAGTTAGGAGTGATGTCATCAAGAAGACGCTCCAGGGCCCAGATTTAAACCCAATATATATAGCAAATTGGAACATGGGGAGCTTTACACAACTTTAGGAGCTGTTGAGATCTGCTCTGTATTGTTGTGGATAAATGGTTACATTAGTTAAAGTCCTGCCTATGTGATGATATTTTCACCAACCTTGTTACTTAGATTCTCTTCACTTTTAGTATTTATAAAAAAAACATACACATATTTAAGACAAAGTTCACCAGGATCGGTAAGTGTTTCAGCAGTCGATCATAAACAATGTATTCGAGTAAGATCCCCAAAATCTTTTTTTCAAAAGCAAAAAATAGTATAAACAAAATAAAGAAAACAAAGAAAAATCAGCTACACTCTGTTTATAAACTAAACAGAAACGATCTCCTAATTAAAATTAATTGACTGATCTCGTACTGAATCAACTAATCAAAATTTTCTTTTGCGACGAGGATTGCTTTGTCTTGCCGGAATCTGAACCAAACTTGGAACATAACTGACGAGAAGTGGAGAAAAGGAAAATGTTCCCGCTGGAACCTCTTTATAGACTAGTTTATTTATATCCTTTCCAACAACGTAAATTTTGGTCCTATCTTCATCTTCCGCGTCTATATCACAACACATGACCTTTTCATTCTCCTCGTCCACCAAGAAACTCATCACCCTCGTAATACCATCTATCATATATTTACCAACATCCAGTACTAAGAATTCGCTCCACGACAAGCCCTCATCAGTATTAGTATTGGTCAACCATATCTTCATCTTTACATCATCTGTAACAACCAGCTGTTGTAACAACGCAAGCTTCTCTTCTCTGACAACTGATAGAACTGAAAAATCGTCATTATAACTACTCTGAAAAGGAAGAGGCAGACGTTCAAATCTCTCTGTTGTGAAATCAAACCTGGCTATGCAATCAACCAGAGGGTCTCCTCTACCTACATCTAACGAATAAGTATTTCCCTTTAAAGACACGCCAACTTCGGAATAATAGAACCAACCATGAGTATCAGCATCAAGAACCCTCCAAGTATCAGAGTTAAACTCATAAATCTCAAACTTATAAACTGGCGCGTTCTGGTCGTTGCGATGATAAAAGCTAGAGCTCAATATTTTGTAGCTAACGCACGATTTGTTGTTGTTTTCGTACCCTAGAAAATACGTATGGTGCATTGTACTAGAAATTCTGGATTGGATCCACCTGGTTTGACCTGTACAAGGGTTCCAAACCACGAGTGTATTGTCTTCGGTGGTGCATAATATTAAACCTTCACAGTGAAAGATTCCAGATATGATCTTGACATCTTCTGAATCCTTGAGACTCTTCAGTTTACCTGTAAACTCAATAAATTGGTCATACCTATTGTGGATTCCATGGAGATCGAAGCTAAATGAGTAAACCGATTGATCTTTCTTCAAGACCATCTGCGTTGCTGCTTTACCCGAGTTCTTCTTGATAAATCTCGGATCTTTGAACAAAGCGTACCATCTTTTGCAAGTGAACCTCAACTGTTTTAGAGATGTGGCAGGAACCCTAGAGAGTATTTCCGATTCCAATTTCCGTGGGAGATCGGAAATCATCATTGTTTTTCTCCTTTGATTTATGGCTTGAACCCTCGAGGAAGCAAGCGACAGAGCAGAGAGAAATTTAGGGCTTTACTTTTAATATTCACAATTGATTTAAATAAAGAGTGTGCCGCAAAAAAAAAGGAAAATATAAAGAGAATTTTTTTTAGGGTCATATTGTATTACATGTGCGGTGGATGTGGGTGTTTCACTTTCTTTTTTTCCTTTTTCTAATATGATTTCACAATTTTCGCTCGCATAAGTGGCCAACAAGAAACACAATTAGGTTTACCAAGAACGACTTCACTGACTCCATTCTCTTCCTTTTCCAATAATGTGAACTGTGAGCCTGTGACATTGGTTATATCGCAACAAAAAATGATTTTCTTCTCCTCGTCGGCCACGATGATGAAATTTATCTTATTCGAAAACCAGATACCACTAGTATATAAATCCACGGTTCAAGACTTTGATGTCGCCAATCTTATTATTATTGGTCGTAATTACTCAAATATCCAGCTTCAGTGAATCAAGGCTCTGATGTAAGAACATAAGTTGTTCTTCTCTAACAACTAAAAATAGAGTTGTAGAAGAATTATCAAAAGAATGAAAAGGATAAAGACATTGACGTTGAAACCTCTCTGTTGAAAAAATCAAAACTTATAAGAATGATTTCATATTTTTCATATTCATCATAAACAAGCCAGTAATATTTTCACTCAAAGACACACCACGTTCCAATATGGACCAATAAAGCGACTTGGGGCTTTAGTTACAACTTTAGGGCTTTGAGATCTGCTTTGTGCTGTAGTTAAATTAGTTACATTAATTAAAGTCCTGGGCTGTCCAATCTGATAAAACCGAACCGAACCGAAATACAACATATGGTTGGATTTCGGATATATCATATTAACCGTATGGATGTAATAATTTCAAAATCGTAGGATCCGGATATGGTTTGGATATTAACCGATAAAACCGATAAAACCAAAAAAACCGATTAATTTTAAATCATAATATAATAATATCTTCTTATTATATAAAGTAGAATGCATCAAAGTTAGTTTTTAACATGATCGTGACACGTGTTAAGTTAATTGATTAGATTTTGACACGTGTTAAAAAAATTCAACAAATTAGATTTTGCCACGTGTTTTGTTAAAATAGATTAATCCTAAAAGAAAAAAGAAAATATTATTATTTTTAAAAGAGAAACAAATAAAATAAAAATAATAATAAAAAGACATACTGTATTTCAATTAAGAATAGAAAAATCAAAACAAAAGTAAATAAGATATTTTAATTTTGCTAAATAAAAAAAACGTCAAAGTTATTAATTATTATGATCGTGACACGTGACAAATTAATCAATAAGATTTTGAAACGTGTCAAGTTTATCAATTTAGATCACGTGTCTCGGTAAAATATTATTTGAAAAAAGAATAATATAAGAATAAATAAAATAAATAAAATAAAAAGAAAGATAAAAAGACGTATATCAATTAAGAAAAGGAAAATCAAAACAAAAATAAACAAGAAATTTTAATTTTACTAAAAAAAAATGTCAAAGTTAGAATCTTATTATATAAAATAGATGCATCAAAGTTAGTTTTTAACATGATCGTGACACGTGTTAAGTTAATTGATTAGATTTTGACACGTGTTAAAAAAATTCAACCAATTAGATTTTGCTACGTGTTTTGTTAAAATAGATTAATCCTAAAAGAAAAAGGAAAATATTATTATTTTTAAAAGAGAAACAAATAAAATAAAAATAATAATAAAAAGACATACTGTATTTCAATTAAGAAAAAGAAAATCAAAACAAAAGTAAATAAGATATTTTAATTTTGCTAAATAAAAAAACGTCAAAGTTATTAATTATTATGATCATGACACGCGACAAATTAATCAATAAGATTTTGAAACGTGTCAAGTTTATCAATTTAGATCACGTGTCTCGGTAAAATATTATTTGAAAAAAGAAAATTTCAAGTAAAATATTTCAATTAAAAAATATATATAAAGACATATTTCAATTACTAAAAGGAAAATTAAAACAAAATAAATAAATTAGAATCATGTAGAGAAGCTTTTGTTGTGAGTTTTGAGAAGCATAACCTCTCTAGAGAGCAGATAGATTGTATACGGGAGAAACACAAAAGTAAATTAAAAACAAAAAAAATAAATTAGAATAACTAGGATATCAATTAAAAAAATCATGTACAGAGGCTTTTGATACGAGTCTTGAGAAGCATAATTTCTCTAGAGAGGAGAGAGATCATATAAGGGAGGTGAATGTGAAGAGAAAGAGAAACTTTATTTGCTTGAAGAGAGCTAATGGGGGAGGGGAACTTTAACATACTTGAAAGATTCGAATTTCATACCCAAGTTTTTAATGCAGCAGAACAGAAAAGATAGTTGATAAAGTGTGTGAACTATATGAGAAGTAGGGTTAATGTTGCTTAGGACCCGCAACAGATTATGTGTTTTGAATGTTTTAAATAAAATAAATAAATAACTCTTAGATTTTGATTTTGTGTTTTTTCATATATTTTTTTAAAGTGATCAGATTTTTCTTTCTATTTTCTTTAAAAAGTATTTAACGGGTTTTAAATTTTATTATTATAAATTCGCGTATACGCGGGTACTAATCTATATTTTAATTATGATAAAATAGGATAATTAATTTTTTTTATATTTATTTTCTTCACAATTGATCGGAATTTTTACTATTTTAAACTATTTTATTCAAAACCCGCATGTATGCGGATCCTATTCTAGTTATTATTATAAATCTACGTATACGCAGAAATCTAATTATGATAAAAAAAGAATAATTAATTCGTCAAAATTTTAGAATAAATAAATATTNCAATAAGATTTTGAAACGTGTCAAGTTTATCAATTTAGATCACGTGTCTCGGTAAAATATTATTTGAAAAAAGAAAATTTCAAGTAAAATATTTCAATTAAAAAATATATATAAAGACATATTTCAATTACTAAAAGGAAAATTAAAACAAAATAAATAAATTAGAATCATGTAGAGAAGCTTTTGTTGTGAGTTTTGAGAAGCATAACTTCTCTAGAGAGCAGATAGATTGTATACGGGAGAAACACAAAAGTAAATTAAAAACAAAAAAAATAAATTAGATTAACTAGGATATATATCAATTAAAAAAATTATGTACAGAGGCTTTTGATACGAGTCTTGAGAAGCATAATTTCTCTAGAGAGGAGAGAGATCATATAAGGGAGGTGAATGTGAAGAGAAAGAGAAATTTTATTTGCTTGAAGAGAGCTAATGGGGGAGGGGAAACTTTAACATACTTGAAAGATTCGAATTTCATACCCAAGTTTTTAATGCAGCAGAACAGAAAAGATAGTTGATAGAGTGTGTGAACTATATGAGAAGTAGGGTTAATGTTGCTTAGGACCCGCAACAGATTATGTGTTTTGAATGTTTTAAATAAAATAAATAAATAACTCTTAGATTTTGATTTTGTGTTTTTTCATATATTTTTTTTAAAGTGATCAGATTTTTCTTTCTATTTTCTTAAAAAAGTATTTAACGGGTTTTAAATTTTATTATTATAAATTCGCGTATACGCGGATACTAATATATATTTTAATTATGATAAAATAGGATAATTAATTTTTTTTTATATTTATTTTCTTCACAATTGATCGGAATTTTTACTATTTTAAACTATTTTATTCAAAACCCGCATGTATGCGGGTCCTATTTTAGTATAGTATACAATAAATATGTAAATTATGTAACCCTAAAAATCTAATGTCTAAATTATGTAACCTTGAAGGAAGGCGAATTTGAAAGAGTGGAACTTTGCTTTCATTCAATTTTTTAGTTTTCATTTTAAGTTTAATATTTTATTTTATTTGATGATGTTAAAGACTAGTGCTTTAGTGCTTTCGTTTTTAAGTTTTTTTTTTAATTACAAATTTTAAAGTTTTATTGATTTTATAATAGACATTGGTTTTACAATTTTAATTGTTTCTATGTTTTTTACTTTTTATCGTTACTATTTCTAATTTTCTATACAAAAAACCGGAATTTATACCAAACAAAAATTTTGGTTTTTGGTTAAAAATCGAATAAACCGAAGATATCCAAACCGAACCAAACCAAACTAGATATGGTATTAAAATGGTAACAATTTACTAACCGAAAAACCGAGAAAACCGAAAAAACCGAGAAAATCGAACCGAAACCGAACCGATATCCAGATTGGACAGCGCCAATATTGTGATGATATTTTGCACCAATCAATTAGTTAGATTTCTACTCTTTGGTTTTCGTCTCTTTGTTTTTAGTTTTTATTAAGCATACACATATTTATGATCGGTTAAGTGACTAAAGCAGTCATAACACAATATTGTATTTGAGTAAGATCACCAAAATCCTTTTCCAAAAGCAAAACAAAGAAAATTCAGCTACTCTGTTTATCAACTAAACAGAAACAACCCTAATTGATATAGTTGGCTAATCTCGTTCAAAGAAACTAGGTAATTAAATCAACTTGTCACCTATTTCTTTTGCCACCAGGATTACTAATTTGCCTTTCCGGAATTTGAACCAAACTTGGAACATAACTGAAGAGAAGTGGGCGTTTTGAACAAGTGATGTGCTCCATTCTCGTTTGGAAGAGCTTTTCCTTTTTGAACTCTCTATAGACTTGTTTATTTATATCCTCTCCAACAATGTAAATTCTGGTCATGTCGTCATCGTCACAGTCTTTCTCACAACACATGACCCTTGTATTCTCCTCCTCGTCCACCAAGAAACTCATCACCCTCGTCATACTATTTTACCTCGAAAGTGATTCTCTTTTGGAGAAACCAAAACTGAGTAAGAAATCGTCATCATCTTCTTCTTCCACTATACTTTATATCCTGAAGCAACCCAGTGAGTTTTTCCTTTCAAACATACACCACGAGGTTGTACGGTACAGTTAGGAGTGATGTCATCAAGAAGACGCTCCAGTGACCAGATTTAAACTCAATATATATAGCAAATTGGAACACGGGGAGCTTTACACAACTTTAGGAGCTGTTGACATCTGCTCTGTATTGTTGTGGACAAATATGGTTACATTAGTTGAAGTCCTGCCTATGTGATGATATTTTCACCAACCTTGTTAATTAGATTCTCTTCACTTTTAGTATTTATAAAAAAAATATACACTTATTTAAGACAAAGTTCACCAGGATCGGTAAGTGTTCAAGCAATCGATCATAAACAATGTATTCGAGTAAGATCCCCAAAATCTTTTTTCAAAAGCAAAAAAAAAAGAGTATAAATTAACAAAAGAAAGAAAACAAAGAAAAATCAGCTACTCTGTTTATTAACTAAACAGAAACAACCCTAATTAAAATCAGCTAATCTTTTGCCACCAGGATTACTTTGTCTTGCCGGAATTTGAACCAAACTTGGAACATAACTGACGAGAATTGGAGGAAAGGAAGATGTTCCCACTGGAACCTCTTTATAGACTAGTTTATTTATATCCTTGCCAACAACGTAAATTCTGGTCCTTTCTTCATCGTCCGCGTCTATATTACAACACATGACCTTTTCATCCTCCTCGTCCAGCAAGAAACTCATCACCCTCGTAATACCATTTATCTCATATTTACCGACATCCAGTACTAAGAATTCGCTCCACGACAAGCCCTCATCAGTCTTAGTATTGGTCACCCATATCTTCATCTTTACATCATCTGTAACAATCAGCTGTTGTAACAACGCAAGCTTCTCTTCTCTGACAACTGATAGAACTGCAAAATCGTCATTATAACAACTCTGAAAAGGAAGAGGCAGACGTTCAAATCTCTCTGTTGTGAAATCAAACCTTTCTATGTAATTAACCAGAGGGTCTCCTCTACCTAAATCTAACGAATAAGTATTTCCCTTTAAAGACACGCCAACTTCGGAATGATAGAACCAATCATGAGTTTCAGCATCAAGAACCCTCCAAGTATCAGAGTTAAACTCATAAATCTCAAACTTACCAACTGTGGCGTTCTGGTCGTTGCGATAGCAATAGCTAGAGCTCAGGATTTTGTAGCTAACGCACGATTTGTTGTTGTTTTCGTATCCTAGAAAATACGTATGGTACATTGTACTATGAATTCTGGATTGGAGCCACCTGGTTTGACCAGTACAAGGGTTCCAAACCACGAGTCTATCGTCTTTGGTGGTGCATAATAATAAACCTTCACAGTGAAAGATTTCAGATATGATCTTGACATCTTCTGAATCCCTGAGACTCTTCAGTTTACCAGTAAACTCAATAAATTGGTCATACCTATTGTGGATTCCATGGAGATCGAAGCTAAATGAATAAACCGATTGATCTTTCTTCAAGACCATCTGCGTTGCTGCTTTACCCGAGTTCTTCTTGATAAATCTCGGATCTTTGAACAAAGCGTACCATCTTTTACAAGTGAACCTCAACTGTTTTAGAGATGTGGCCGGAACCCTGGAGAGTATTTCCGATTCCAATTCGCATGGGATATAGGGAATCATCATTGTTTCTCTCTTGATTTCTGACCTGATCTTCCAAGTAATAATAATTAAAGCGAGAGGATAGCAAGGAGAAAGGAAGAAAGCGAGAGGGTAGCAAAGAGAAGAGATTAGGGTTAGAAGGTTAACTAAAAAAAAATAATAATAATTAGGGTTTTAACTTTTAATATTCACAATTGGTATGTATCTCTAGGGTATATAATAGTCAAGACGGAAAGCGTCCGTAAAAAAGGAAGCTTTATTAGCACAAAATCTCAAACATATACGCTGTGATTTATCTTCCTTTTATTACGCTGCAGGATTTGGGTTTGTGTTTCACTTCAGTTAAAAAACTATCCTTGTGATTACTTCGTAAGACTAAGGAATATGGTATGAATTATGAAGGCTCAAGTTTAGTTTCTCTATATGGGAAATGCACTGTTATTCTCTAACGGTAGATTCATGTCTCGACTCTAATGATCCCAACAAAGGGTAACAAAATTTTCTTGTTTGATCTACGAAAGTGCATATGTATAAAACTCCGACGATATACATATATCTAAATCATGTTCTCACAATTGTATATAATAAACATGAATCTACTCTGCTTGGAACACAATCCTTTTGTTTCCAAGCCGTGTGAAACAAGTTATGTGTTTAAACTAAATAAATAAAAAACCGTTTTTGGGGGGTAAAATGTTAATTATATAGAAAGCAAGATTTACAAAAGAGCGTTTGTATTTACAAGAGAAAATAGAGATTGTTTTACAGCCAAAAACTGATTCGTAGTCTCAGTTTACAATTTATTTGGATTTAATGAATTTAATTATATTACAATTTCTTATTTCTAAGTGAAGTACAAACTAATAAGTAGAGAGCCCCCCCCCGAAAAAACACAAAAAAAAAAAAAAAAAAAAAAAAAAAAAGAAGGGGACCCCCCCCCCCCCCCCCTCGAAAAAAAATTCGAGAGGAAAAAAAGGAAACAATATTGAGGGCATAATGGTCAATTGCCAAAAAAACACAAATGTTACGCGGATTTAGGATTTCCCATAGTGACAGCCTCTCTCTATAAATACGAGACGAGACGAGAGTGAGATTATCTCTCTCCTGTCCTTAAATTTCTCTCTGAACAAATTAATTAGGGTTTCTCGATTCCTGCGGTTTCCTTTTGATTCTCGACTCGCGAACGGCGAATTTTCTCTCGAAATCAGTTCTCAGCTTTGGATCAAGGGTTTTACTCGACAAAGAATATATTGATCTGATAAATCATGTCTCTGGTTCAAAATCCATCTCTGGAACTCGAACCGGCGATCAAAGAGTCCTCCTCGTCACCGTCTCGCAGTAGCTGTGGTCACTGGTACGTTCCTGTCTCTTATACACATCTAGATGTGTATAAGAGACAGGAACAAAGCGTACCATCTTTTGCAAGTGAACCTCAACTGTTTTAGAGATGTGGCCGGAACCCTAGAGAGTCTGTCTCTTATACACATCTAGATGTGTATAAGAGACAGATAAATTGGTCATACCTATTGTGGAGTCCATGGAGATCGAAGCTAAATGAGTAAACCGATTGATCTTTCTTCAAGACCATCTNTCTGGTTCAAAATCCATCTCTGGAACTCGAACCGGCGATCAAAGAGTCCTCCTCGTCACCGTCTCGCAGTAGCTGTGGTCACTGGTACGTTCGGTACGGAGTCTGCACGGCCTGTAAATCGACTGTGGACAAACGCGAAGGCCGGGCATTCGACTATCTTGTCCAAGGCT
Source organism: Alliaria petiolata (assembly GCA_020283515.1). Lineage (NCBI taxonomy): Eukaryota > Viridiplantae > Streptophyta > Magnoliopsida > Brassicales > Brassicaceae > Alliaria > Alliaria petiolata. The sequence goes on along the minus strand of JAHZTW010000001.1, from coordinate 197,432,884 downwards.
TGCAGCTAAGCCACGACGCAGCGGCGTTAAAGAAGCGCTTTACAACGCAGTTCAATTGTCTGAACGAGAAGAAGCTTCACCTTGTCCTTGACCTGGACCACACGCTTCTCCATTCCACCCAGATTTCATGTCTCTCTAAAGCAGAGAAGTATCTAATCGAAGAAGCGGTTTCGGCTTCAAGGGAAGATCTGTGCAAGTTGAACGACGAATACTTGACAAAGCTTCGGCCTTTCGTTCGCAGTTTCTTGAAGGAAGCCAACGAGATGTTCACAATGTATGCTTACACAATGGGCAATCGCGACTACGCTAAAGCCGTGTTGGAGCTGGTTGATCCCAACAGAATCTATTTTGGGGATAGAGTGATTACAAGAGACGAGAGTCCTTACATGAAGACGCTTGATTTGGTCTTGGCTGAGGAGCGTGGAGTGGTGATTGTGGATGATACGCCTAACGTTTGGACCCATCATCACAAGAGTAATCTAGTGGAGATTAGCAAGTACAAATACTTCAGAGTCGATGGCCAACAATATTCAAACCCTTACTCGGAGGAGAAGAGAGACGAGAGTGAAAACTACGGTGGATTGGCCAATGTTCTGAAATTACTCAAGGAAGTTCACTGTGGGTTCTTTGGAGTCGAGGAAGATCAGTTTGAATCGCAGGACGTGAGGCTGTTGCTACAAGAAATAGATTTTAGATTTGCCAGAGAAGCTTATGCTGTTTCTGCCTTTTAAAAGTTTCATTATGTAGTGTTTTCATTTGTTCTGTTACCTGTAAGAAACAGTGTTGAAAATTAGGTTCATTCATATATATATAAAAACGTTTATTTCTTTAATATATGGGCAATGCTATGTTCTATCCCATTAGCATCCACTCTAAACTACGCCTAAATCATTCTATGTATGCAATCGGAGATCTAACAGGATTAGAGTGTTTTATATTTGGAATTTATAGAAGGCTGCTTTCACTTAGATGTTACACAAATCCTCCAAATCTAGTCACTAATATTTTGATATAGTGCCATTCTTCTTCAATGTATCGTTGTTCTGTGTAACTCATGAAACAAGATGAGCATATATGGTTATTTAGATGTTTGTATTCGGGGAGAATGTCAAACCTTGAAGAACAGAGGATGAGTTCAACAGAGTAGTTGGAACATAGGGATATCAATCATTTGAAGTGAATCATTGAAATCATTGGAACTAGTTAAATAAGATTCTGGCTCTCCAAGACCAATCTTTTGATGTGAAAGTGGCTATAAGCAGTCATAAGCAATGTATCTGAAGTAAGATCACTACTAGATCATCACGGATCCAATTTCAAAAGCAAAAGCACAGGAGCAAATAAAAAGCTTTCTCCGGTTACTCTGTTTATTAACTAAATACAAAACAACCTCTCCGAAACGAGCATTACCAAAACCAAAAGCAAGGAAGAAAGAAGCTAACTAGATAACTCATTTGACTAACCTCCTTGTTGTTCTTTTTCTCTTGCCTTTGGCCGCTGTATCTTTCTGAAGGCGAACCAAACTTGGAACATAACTGAGGAGAAGTGGAAAATCACCAGACTTTCTTCGCCTTCTTGGCTCTTTATAAACTTCAACATAAAAATCATCTTCGCCAACAATGAAAATTCTGGTCCGTTCCCCATCTATCTCTACATCACAACACACCGCCACTTGGTTCTCCTCATCCAACAAGAAACTCTCCAGAATCATCTCCTCGTCTTCTACCATAAACTCACACAAATCCACCGCCAAGAACTCGCTCCAGGACACCTCTTTGGCCTCGGAAACCTTATCGGCAACCCAAATCTTCGCCTCTGACGCGTTTCGTCTCTGATACAACACCGAGAGTCGTCCGTCTTTAACAGCTGACAGAACCATCGTATCGTCACGGTCACTGCTCTGAAACGGAAGAGGGACACGCCCGAATCTCTCGGTGGCGAAATCAAAACTGAGCATGAAAACGCCGGTTCCTTTGTCGAAAGCGATCCAGTACGCATTTTCTCTCAGAGACACGCCGGCGGATAACAAGGCGATCTTGCAAGCTAAGCCATCGATAGCTTTCCACGAATCAGAGCCGAAATCGTAGATTTCAAACTCAGAAACATGGATATTCTCGAATCTCTTTTCATAACAGCGAAGCATCAATACCTTGTAGCTGCTATTCCCGTATCCAAGAGCGTAGGTGCCAGAACTCGCGTCAGCATCGCCGCGTTCGATCCATCTCGTTTCACCGTTACAAGGATTCCAAACCAAGAGTCTAGTCTTTCCCTCCGTGGTGCACAATATCAAACCGTCGCACTGAAAGATCTTTGATATCTTGACGTTTCTGATGGCCTTTAGTTTACCCGCAAACTCCGCAGATGGAGCGACGCCGTCGTCGATTACGTGGGTGTTGATCCTGATTGAATAAACCGTGAAATTCATCAGTAAGACAATCTCCCTTCCTGCTTGATTAGCAAATTGCTTCTCGATGAATTTCGGATCTTTGAATAGACTGCACCATCGTTTGCAGGTAGTTTTCAGTTGTCCTAGAGAGTTGGCCGGAACCTTGGAGAGTATTTCCGATTCAATTTCGCGGGGAAGATCGGAAAACGACATTTTCCTCTCTCTCGTCATCTCCGACTCTGATCTGCTCTCTCTCCGGGAAGAAACTAGGGTTTTTATTTACCGAAAAGCCCATTTGACAGAAAACCATTTTGCTCATTAATTTTGTTTTCAAAAAGGCCCATTTTCATTGGTTTTAGTATACAAGCCCAACTGAGCCGTGAAGTTGTCAGAACTCGGAAGGATTTTGTGTTTTTTTTTTTTACATCAAATTCACCATTTTATTAAGTTTGCGGGAATAAACTTTCCTCTAGGGAAAGCCAGAAAGGAACCGACGAACTTACATAGGAGAAACAGTAACCACGTGTTCTTGCACATTTTGTTCACACGGATGTTTTCAGATCTAGAAATATAAAAGATATAAAAAGGTACAAATGATTCTTTAAAAAGTCTAAAATCTTCTAACTCTGACGCAAAAGTCGGCCAATCCACGGGGTCCGCAAGCATAGTGATCAAGTCCATGCAATCTGTCGCAAAAATAGTATTTGTCATGGATTCTGAGATTAGTCACTTCATTGCCCATAGAAGAGTATGCTCGGCGTGTAGTGGCTTGAAATTGTTGTGTTTAAGTGTTTGAAATTGTTTTTGTTTTTAAAATCCAAACCATTGTTTTGCGCAAAAAAAAAGAAGAAATTAGAAATCCTTGATTTTATATAAATCATCCTGGATCTCGATGCGGAATTTCCAGGTTGCTATGTTTTGTTTTCTAGATATATGTTCTCTTTTCACTTCCAAAACATTAGTCTGTTTAATCTTATCATGCATAACAATGAAATGGAGATTAGAATCTGTTTTTAGATCCATAAAATGTGAATTAGGAATCTACGGTTAGGTCACCTTATGTGGACTCTGGTCTTGGGCATTACAAATTTTAGTTGGACCCCCAAATCTGTTTTATCTAATGAAATTTATGATATCTCCCTTCATAAATTTGTATAAGTGATCAGAGCTCTTCTGTATCATTTGTTGTTTTATGAATTGTTGAGATGTTTTGGAGCTCTTATTCTTTATTTATCACTTATTTTTCAGAATAATTTTGCATAAACGATCTTTTTCTTATATGAGTGGAATAGCTTCAAGATTAAAATTTCTGATTAAAAAAGTGGAGTTTGAAATCAACATATAGAACAGAGAATTGGAGGCTTACATATGTTCTTTAGATCCATGAAAATATGTTCATAAAATTACAGGATTAGCATCTCTCTTTAGAGAATCAAGAACTATATGGCTAATAGAACAAGAGCTTGAGTTTATATATCAAGAAAGGAAACTCCACCCGCTTCGTATTCTTGTCTCTAAAGTCAAACTAGGAGTCGAGACGACATGACTTTATCTTATTGATGTTCCCGTTTACAGGGACATGAATAAGTGGAATAAAGTCAATGATAGAAGAAATACCCAATCCACAAATATCGCAAGCTTTCTTTTTACTACTCTTTATGTTCCTAATAAATTGATATTTTGTGTTTTCCACAGATATTAAAAAATAAAAACTATCTACGTTTTTATTAACTACTTTTTAGTTTTTTTTTAATAAAAAGATTAATAAAAACAAAAGTAAATGGTGATTAAAAAGTATTCTTTGGCCAATAAAAATAGTATTCAATAAATGTCGAATTTCACTTTTAGTTTTTTTTGCACAAAACTTGCCATTAATTATTTTGTAAAGAACTTCACAATAGTATCAACTCTTTTCTCCCAGTCAAGAACTTCACAAGCTACAAAAGAGAATGTAGTTCCAAATATAAAATATCTTTGTTAGTAGTTATGGTGTCGACGTCTCAGTTTATGAATCTAGTTATGATATAGCTAAAGATCCAAGGAGAAAACACATCCAACGTAACCAACTCAAAAGATTCAAAAAATGCAATTAACTAGTGTTAGTAGATGCGCAAAACCGTGGTGGGTGGACCGCAATATTAAGAGTGACATGAGTTATTGTTTCTTTAACTCTTCCCTTAATTTTCAGAGCTTTTATGTCGTAAAATCAAGTTAGTTGTATGTTTTAAACATCTCTCTCACACTATCTTCTTGTGCTCTATGGCTATAAATATCATAGCCTTGTAATATTTTCCTTGCAATTTAAATAGAAAAACCTTAATAAAACAAGATATGAATAGGATATTTAGTTTTCATTAATACAAACAAGCAAAAATTATTTATGCGTATTCTGAACTAGTAAAACTCCTTGCCATAAGAAAAATATTAAATATTATCCTCATACCAAATATATATTGCTCATAATTTCTTATTTTTTATGTGGAAAAATGAAAATTTGTTTCCTTAGAATACAATTAAAATATCGTGTATACAAACTAAATATGCCGAAATTCTTTGATTATATTCGAAGATTTTGCCATTGTAATGAATTCTAATGTACTTCCAACAAAAAAAAAGATGAATATCAAATGTATTAAACTGCAATTGTTTGTAAAGCACGAATGTTGTTAACTTGATGTCAAAGAGTTTTTTTTTTAATAAAGTGAGACCATTTTTCAAATATATTGTGAGCATGTATAACCGTTGCTCTGTTTTAGAAGTGGTGCTGGGCTTCGTCTGTTTCTTCTGACCCATGTCATCTTTGGGCTTCATTTGGGCATGACATTCGGAAGGCGCATATGATGTTATGTTGCTGGAAACCGAACCCTCGTCTTTCATCAGAGTGTTTGGATTCACGTTGGTCACCCCTTAACCTCCCTTACTGCTTTACCCAAATTCTTCATGATGAATAAAATGTACCATCGAAAAGGGCTTATCGCTTTTAAGTTATAAACTACCATTAAAACTCTTTACAATGCATCAGATCTGACGGCAAACAGTTTTACAAACGACAAAATGTCTAAAATAAATGAACTCATAATAAACAACTCTAGAGCCTACATTTCTACAAGATATTCAAAATTTAGATTCAATCCTACGACCCATTTAAAAAACCATAATAATTTAACTTCATAAAACGACGGGATCATCAAAATAAGAATTGAATTTGGATATTATGTGATCTTAAAAATTTGTATATCCAAATTTAGATAAAACTCATTCCAAAAAAAAATTACGCAGTCAAGCACAGCCTGACTCTTGAACAACTAGTGAACAACGTGTTTCCTCCCATATATCGAACGTACGTTCTGAGTTACTAATTTTTTAGCAAGACAATGGATTTTAGTAAAGGTGTGATATACAGAAGATTTAAATCCAGTATTTTTATTTTCTTAATAAGACATGGACTAGATTCTGTCAGGGAACAATGAGATAAGAATTAAAAATGATTTAAAAGCCTTTTCAAGTCGCTTCACAAATGTGTGTGTGTGTTTTTTTTTTTTTTTTTTAATTCTCTCTAGTCTCTTCTTTACAAGTTACAACATGGCGAGTCGGCATAGTAATTACTATTTTCCGCAAATTCAAGCGTTGGTTAATGTAACACGTGTAAGGAAGCACGTAACACGAATCCAAAATCAAAACGCCAGAAGAAGTGGCTACTCGCCACGTGGTTGGACATGTGTCATCAAACCATCTTGTTTTCCACTAATACATAACAGAGCAATCACAACACCAATCCTCTGAGAAAATCACACACAGCTTTTCCTGAAAATTGATAACTATCTATCAATCTATCATTATTTCATTTTGGCGACAGAGAGAAAGTTAGATTTCAAAATTATATGATCGATTTAGATTAGTGTTCAATAAAAAAATGGGTTCAAGGAGGAGAGTGTACGGTTTCGTTATGGTAGCTTTGGTTCTAATGGCTATTGTAACGATGTGTTGTGTTAAAGCCACCATCGAGGAAGAAGCGGCTAAGGATGAAACATGGACTGACTGGGCCAAGGAGAAGATCGGTCTGAAGCATGAAGAGCACATCCCAACCACTCACACCACCTCGACGGTCCAAGACAACGCTTGGGGAGCGACTGATAAGGCCAAGGACGCTAAGGACGCAGCCAGACGCAAAGCAGAGGAAACGGTTGGAGCGACCAAGGAGAAATCGGAAGGGGCTTACGAGACAGCCAAATCGAAAGCCGGCGAGACCGTTGGTTCCGTGAAAGACAAGGCGTCGCAGAGCTATGATTCAGCCGGTCAGGTTAAAGATGATTTGTCTCACAAGTCAAAGCAAGTTAAAGACAGTTTGTCCGGAGACGATGGCGATGAGTCGTGGACTGATTGGGCTAAAGAGAAGATCGGAATCAAGCACGAAGACGATGAAAACTACCCTAACGTGGGAGACACGGTGTCGGAGAAGGCTAAAGAAGCCAAGGACGCGGCTAAACGCAGAGCAGGAGACGCTAAGGAGAGGTTGGAAGAAACGGTTGAGGCGGCTAAGGGGAAAGCGAGCGATCTGACGAGTGCAGCCAAGGAGAAGGCGGAGAAGTTGAAGGAGGAAGCGGAAAGAGATAGTAAGAGTGCGAAGGAGAAGAGTAGAGAAAGCTACGAGGCTGCGAAATCCAAAGCCGATGAGACTTTGGAGTCTGCAAAAGATAAAGCGTCTCAGAGCTATGACTCAGCTGCTAAGAAATCGGAGCAAGCTAGAGATACCGTGTCGCACAGATCAAAACAAGTTAAAGACAGCTTCAACGACGATGATGCTGAGCTCTAAAATGTGGGAATAAAAAGTCATCGAGGAGTTTGAATAGTTTTTTATGATGGGTGATGTTGCTTTTCTTGTTCCTGATCTTTATATATGTGTGTCGTCTGAATCTTTCTTCATGTTTCTTTTCTTCCTTTTTTTGGTTTCGTTGTGTATCTGTTGATCTCTTGGGATGGATATACATATATCGTACGTTTTGGAGCAAGAGGCTATTCGTCATTAGTTGGGCTGATTAGTGAGTTTTACTGGCCCAAAGTCTTTTGAGATTAGAAGCACAGTCACTTGCGTTAATTTAATTGCATACCGACAGTAACGTCACCAAACGGCATCGTTTGAGTAGCATTTTGGCAATGATAAGACGTCCTTTCATTATCTGGAGAAGAGAACTGTCCGGGGTTTAGAAACTAATTTACTGATTAGCCATTAGCATAATTTAATTAAGCCTGCTTTTGCTTTTATGTTATTTAAATATGTTAATAATTGGAATCTGTTGCCACATGGATTAACATAAGATAAACACGTAGATTGTATCTTAATTAAAACTTTCGCTTTTCTGATCGTTTGGCTTTTGCCCCCACTCCAGTGGTCGAGTAGGCTAGTGGGAGGAAGTAGTGATTGCTCACCTCACATCACAAACTTATAATAACATTAAGACTACGTTCTTCTTTTTAATCATAAGGTGGTTCACTTTCCAGATAAATTAGATTAATAACCTCGACAAAAAACTCATCGTCTCTACTTATAATTTAATTGCTGAAACTATAATCATCTTTGGTTAGAAGAAAATTAATATGTATATTCAACTTTCACTTTTTGCTGATGTCAAATGTTTTTTTTTTTGTATAAAGAAATTGCTTTCTTCTTTCTTGTTCCCAAGGGTTGGAGATTCAATAGCGTCAACCAAATGTATTATTTAGCGTAACGTTATTATATAACAGATCCCATGTACTTTTGAATTTGTTAATACTACTAGTTATTAGTATATTACCTGTCTCTTATACACATCTAGATGTGTATAAGAGACAGTTATATAACAGATCCCATGTACTTTTGAATTTGTTAATACTACTAGTTATTAGTATATTACAATTACTTGTTAAGGTTATTGCGTTTACTTTAATGAATGGTATATTGGTATCTAATATGGTTCTGTTGATATGTACTTTTGCGGAGGTAGGTCTACTTTTGTGTTCCAACAAATCATATCCGACACCATACAAAGAAATAAACTTTAATTAATTTTTGATTAAATTCGAAAATGAAATTACAGCTCTATTCCAACCAACCAAATAAATTTGTTTCTCTATATCATAACCTAAAAATTCAAGCCAATACGAAACCAAAAATCGTAGTTGACACAGAATCATTTTAGAATTGAATCGAAAGACATGAATCTATAGTGTTAGCTATAATTCTACCGGCATAAAACCTAGAGTGTTAATTATTGGTAATATGATTTGGTAGACAGCTTATTTCGATCTTGATCTTTAGTTGGATTTCTTGGTAGAAAACCCAAAATGATATTGATTTTGTCTCCCTTTTGTTTTTGTTGAATTGATGTATCTTAGAACTATATCAATTAAGCGTCCAATTTGGCATTCTTGGGGGGTAGACTTAAACCAGACTTGCCTCTTCGTCAGTGGAAAGGTTTGTGTCATGTGTCTATTTTTTATATGAATAAGACATATATGGACATATATATGTGGATTGAGTTTGGATAAGATTTGTAAGAGAAGGAGACTCATTTATCCACTTAGGAATTGTTTAGTAGGTCGCTTTTGGGAAAACACTACGCTAGATATTATTTAAATATTGATCCTAATATATGAAGACTCTCTAAATTGACGTATTAATCAATGTTATGGAATTTTTTTTTTTTTCAACTGATAGATATATTAGCCTTAAATAAGAGTTCATACAGATACAACACAAACGACTTAAGGACTAAAACAGAGGAAACGAAAACTACAAAGCAATGAATGAAACACTGAGCCAAAACCGGTGACGGACTTGCAACCAACGCCATTGATAACGCCGAAAGACATGAGAACCGAGAATGATCCATAACCAAACCGCCTCCAATACTAAAACCACCACGAGGCAAGAACACCACGAACTCAACCGGCAAGAGACAATAACAGCAAAGATCGAGGAAAGGAAGAGGGGCAAAGTGAACAGATACGACTCAAAAACTACTCTTGTCAAGAAAAAGGCCTCATTCAATGTTATGGAATCTAGGAGACCCTTTACGAACTTACGTTATTGGTTATCACAAAGTCTCCCTTTTCTATATACTGTATACTACTATATATTTAAGTGCGTTAACGTCTACCGATAAGAATATTCCCCACATTCAACATGGAATTTTAAACCTCCAAAACAAAATTCAACATGGAATTTCAAACCTCCATACAAACTTAGAAAGAAAAAAGGTGAACATTAGTACAAACTTAGAAAACAAAAAAGAAAGTTGTATATACAAGACAACCTGACGAAGAAGATATTAGTACAGATAAATCAAACTATATTCATATTTATAGAACCTTGTCGAAGGGATTTCTTTCCCGTCAAGTTTGGAGTTTTCATGTTTCTATAGTTGTTTGGAATATTTTTATGGCTTTGCAGATCGCGTGTAGTTCGTGTAAAGATATCGCGACAAAGATTAAATGAGATTTGGTGATTTCTGTTAGTTTTCTCCTGCTTCTAGATCATTGTTAGTTTGATTCTTCCGTTTCTAGTTTGCAGATAGCTTAACAAAATCTACCTTAACCGATATGTCGGTTGAACTGCTTTTATTGTAATCGCTTTTTATTAATGGCATCACATTTTCCACAAATTTTTTTTTTTATATTTTTTACCGGATTTGTATTATGCTCCGTATTAGTTTTCATATTATACTTTGTATTAGACCTTGTATCATATTTTGTATTATGCTCCGTATGTTACTCCATTGTGGTTTTAATGAAAATTCAGATGATAAAAAAACCTTGTCGTGTTTTATATTCATGTTCATAAAATTTGTAGTATTTAGTATTTATTCTAGCTTAATTATATATATTTATCACTTGTCCCTGGAGAACGATACTTTTCTTCAATTCGATTGTTTTTTTAATAATGGTCTCATATTCATTTTTTCCATAAAAATCTAGTGAAATATATATAGTTGATTTATGAATTCAAGATGTTAGAATCTCATATTGCTAATGAGATAACTTTTAGCATATAATATGAAAGATACAAAATAATTCACTCGTCACTAATTGATTTTGAGTTGGAGATACAAAATTCCTAAAATAAACAAGATTTTAAGTTTTATGTAAACTGATACTTTTGTTAGTTTAAATTTTATGATATGGTTAAGATCTAAATAAAATTATCAATATGGTTAATTTCACATTTACACTAATAATACCCTTCAATTAATCAGTTTAGTCACGTTAAGCGCAATAACTTAATAAATATTCATAAAGTCAGGATGTCAGAACGACCCTATAACCTATAATCATCAACCAAAACCTTCAAACTATAGTTTTTGTCATATACTAATTAAGTACGTAGTTTACGTTTGTGACATTCAGAGAAACAGTATCCTAATGGATTAATTGCAAAACTGGGATGTACGTATATCACCAAAAGTTTTACCAATGATCATTCATTTGATTTTGTAGGGCTACGAATTTTTTTAGTTGATCATTGACTCATTTGTTGTATAATACAATTTTTTTATATAAAAAGTGAATTTTATTTACTAAAAACTGGAACGGTTTCTTTACAATCTGCTCGTCGTATCTAAAAAGTTATAAAAAGCCAAAAAAAAAAAAGTCTAAATGAAAACTTCACCAAAAAGAGATCACTCCCACATGGGCACACAAGTTTTATATCAGTTCAACTGCCTCTTTTGAGGTCAAGAATGTCACAATGTGGCTACTCTCATTGCCTGTCGTGTCCTTTTTAATTTGTTTTCCGTCATTTCGTGTAAATTCAATATTTGGCCTCTTTCTCTATCATGCATCGTTATTCTAATATCATGAGATTAACTAAGTTTTATTTAACTAGTTGTTATTTTATGATATATACTGTAGTCGGTAATTTTGAGGAATATGTTTTGCTTAAACTAATGTTACGTACATATCTACTAAGTGGATAATACAAGTACATGACCAGTGGAATTTGTATTTCGATCTGAAATGTTATGTCCTTTTTTATATTTTGGCAGCTGAAATGTTATGACCTAAGAATTCATGGATTGCGCATACAATGATTAGATTTTACTATATATACTGGCTTTTATAATTTATCGTTGTCACTTTAGTATGTATTTCTACAATCGTACAATGAACAATTCGTGATTAAATCCATGCATCTAAAAACGAACTAACGCAGTATTATATCCACTAGCCAAGTCCAACTAACAATCCATGCATAAGTTAATGAGTCATTAATAGAAAGAAGACGGAGGAATTGAACAAATCTAAATCTAGAGAGCATATATAGTCCACAACCACAAACAAAACTTGGACACACCAACACATATCATTTGTGAGGCCAAAGTTCCTTAATTAAGCGACAAGGAGACGCTTTCGAATACGACGCTAGTAAATGTGGTAACCCATTGGGATGATGAGGAAACGAGGAAATTAAATTGTAGTGAAAAGAAAGGTGGTGGGGGAAGTTGAATTTCATTATTTCTTTTTAGTCACAACTAACCAATAAAAAGAGTACGTGGCAAATGAAAGTTTAATTTAAAACTCTTACTAATTTTTATTTTATAGCTATTTTGATTAACCAAAAAAAGAGGATGATATGTGAATTCTAGAACAAACAAATTGCGAAGCTTTAAATAAGAATATATCACTATTGCATTATCTTATAATTTTATATAAATATGTGCATAACACATTGTAATTTTGTTATTTAACATGTTGAGATAACATAAGTTAAATGTTCAAAAAAAAAAAAAAAGATAACCTAAGTTAGGGATTTGTCCAATATGCAAACATACATAAATTGACACGAAAAATGATTTTCTTAATTTAAAATCCAACAACACGGCATAAAAAAAACGAAGAAAAATACGACTTAATTATTAGTTTGCGACAGAAAAAAAGGAGGACATATAAAAAATAAAAATAAAAATTTGTGGTTGGAAAAAAAAAGAAGAAGAGAGCAACCACATGGCTGCAATGGCCACCCCAGTCAGTTATCAGTTGGTTGGTTCATTTCACGTGCTACTGCTCTCTTCCTCCATTCTCAAGTAGTATCTCATTTCCGTCTTCTCTTGCCTTGCAGCCACGTCTTTAAATCTACATAACTTATAAAAATCGAAACCGTATTAAATTTTGTTTTATTATGTATGGACCAGTTTTCTTGTTAATTAGGCGATAGCCAATTGACCATCAAAATGGTCTTTTTTTAGGTGGACACCATTTCTATATGAATGATATTTTGTGTGCAACGAGCAGTATGGTGCGTTGATTTAATATCTTGAACAATTTGTTTAGATATATTTGGAACCATATCTTCTATTTTGGTTCATTGCTAACATTTCCTCAAATTATTAATGGAAATATAGATACATGCTTTCGAATATTGGCACTATTGATAAAAACAGACATATAAATATATATATACTTGAAATGGTCTAATTTTTTTCCTAGTCGGATTGATGATCAACATTATCTCTATGCAAAATTTAGACTAGTGTAGATGTTTAAAGACGAGTTACTAATTTGGAGACGTTTTTAATTGATAAGAAAATCAAAAATACAAAATCAGAGTTTTAAAATACTTGATTTTTAACTAAAAATTTTAAGTTGTAATTGTTTACCATTATCATTGTTGACTAGGTAAATAATTTCGTGTCCCACATCTTAGATTAGCATTTCATTAATATGTTGTAGGCTCGTATATATAGATCGAAACGTGTACACCTAGTCCAATTACTCCGGTGAAATACTACACATGAAGCTAGAATGTAGTAGAATCGTACCACGTATAGAATCAAAGACTTTTATTAATGGTTAATGATTCTTAATTGATGGTTTCTATCTAAGTTTTTTTTAAATGGTTAACATCTCTTTAATCAGTTTATTTGATGGTTTGCACTGTTTAATAACATTAACGTACAAAAGCACAAAAAAATGGAACAAGTGAAAACCGTGGTATATAATAGGTTGAAAGAGTATAACCACGGATTTTTTAAGTATCTCATATATAGACTCATACATTGTTATCTATAAATTTATCAGTTATCTTAGAACTAAATTTATAAAGAATTAGGTTAAGTTGTATCGGTAATATTATTAAAAAACTACGATATCAAAAAATTTCTAACAATTAAAAATATAAGTTATCCTAGAACTAAATTTATAAAGAAAAATATAAGTTTATAAATCTTAACATCTAATAAAAAAGATAAATAAGTAAAATTAAGGTATAAATAAGTAAAATTAAGGTGTTAAAAATCTCATACTTTAATAAAAATATGTATAGAATGAAACGTAAAATTAGTATAATTTATGTATGATTGGTTAATTTTTAACAAAATAATTTTAAAAAATAAAATTGAGAAATCATGCTTATTATTCCTCACTTCTCCTTCCACCTCCTCCTCTTACATTTGACAACACATAATTGGGACAAATTTCAATACCAACCTTACACAGTCCAATTTAAAATCACTCTGATTTCTTCTTCCGTCGTAATCTCCGCTTCCTTCTTCAGGCATGGAAGGCCTTCTCAATAGCATCACGGTGCCGCCATGTAATACTTTTAGAAATTATCATCTCAAATCTTTTTTCTCAAATTCATAATATATTAATTACTTTGAATTTTCAGGCCTTGCAAACATGCATGAGAAAAGGAAAATTAGACTACAACTGTAGTTGAACACATAATTAACTGCATAAGATAACACAACATGATCGGGTTCCTTCTTCAAGTGATTAAATACAGTTCAAGTACAGTTATATAAGGATAAGGCAATTGAGAGTTTGTTGGGGATAAGAAAGTTGATTTAGATCCAGAGTATCGTCTGGATTGTTGACGGTTGAGAAGTTGTATCCATTGATTATCATCACGGCGTGAAGCAGAGGACCTTCTTGGTGGTCTTCATTTGCTTCTCGCTCGGTATCTAGGAATTGAATCAAACTCACTGGGTCGAAATTCATGTTCTTTTCAGGTAATTACGAGTCCAAACAAAACCGTGTTAAAATAATGATCAATTGTTGGGTTTCTTGCGCTATTGGGCTACATAAGGGGCTGTGACCGTAAAACAAGAAACGTGACCGGTTATTAATTTTAAAAATTATTCATGCATTACAATGATTACCCTTTAGAATAAAGAGAAAACAAAATTAATACAAACACTCTTCAATTGTCCGCTTCGAAATTAACTCGAACTCTATCTGAAAAAATATGCAAATTCATTTCTATATAATTTAAGTAACACAACACAATGAGTAAGAAAATAAATCAAAACATGGCCATAACATCAAACACATAAGAATATTCGAGAATTATCAAGTATTAAATAACATTAAAAACACAAAACATAAATAATATATATATATATAAAATCCTGCTGCAAAATGAAAATAAGAGAGCATAGATCAAGATTTGACGTGAGAGAATATTATAAGAACTAAAAGATATGTCTAAAGAATAGAGAATGTATAATGAATCAACATAATAGTAGAATAATTATATTATGGAAAAAGTACAACGAAAGATTAATGACAAAAAACTTCTGCGCGAAGCGCGGACCAACCACTAGTATGAGATAAATTTTAGTGATATAGACTCGATCATCCCTGATTTCCAACACTTGTATATTTATGTCGTATCCTTATTTTAGATGTATTCCTAACATAAATTTTATACGTTATTTTGCTGTCAAAAAAAAAAAATATATACGTTAATTCGGATTTGGTTTTGGAAAAAAACCCATATATATATATGTATATATTGAATTAAAACCATGAGATTTAATTGTGAGTTGACAAAAATAGACATGAGATTGAAAACCACCATTTTTCATCATGTTGTATAAAAAACATGTGGTGTATAAAAAACGCTTGTATATTTTTAAACGATTGGCTATCTCGCCAATAAAAAGTTATTAAAAGTCTAAAACCGAAATTATTATAGTCTACAAAGACAGACAATATCTTTTCCAAACAAAAAACACGATCTCAAAAAAGTGTTTTAAAATTTAATTAATAATTCAAGCAAGGATATCGTTGTTAAAAAATAATCTCCTAAAATGCCACGACTACGAAGAGTGGAAGACCTTTTTTTGTTAAAGGAGTGGAAGATCTTCTTCGGTCTATAGATTGTTCTATGAGCCTATGAACAAATCGTAACTTTTAGCAATGTTTGTTTTTCAATGGAAATCAGACCTTAATCCTATGAATATGATCATTTCAAAATTTCCAAAGTTTTGACGGCTTATAAGAATTTACTTTAATTTGTTGAAGTGTATGAACATGAGCATTTTGGAAGTTTATGATTTTTTACGAAATTATTAGATAGTCTCTGCCTTTTTTTGGTTCAAATAGATAGTATCTGCCTAAAATTGCAAGAAGGCATGAGGAAGACCCTATTACGGCAGGCCGTCTAATACAATTCACTGACAAACAAAACAAGTAAAGGAACATGCTAATATCTAGGCCTGCGGATAATAACCAAATCGAAGGAACCGAATCGAGCCGACCAAACTTTTCGGTTTTTGGTTTTGGTTAGGTTTCCTAGGTAGAATCGATCGGACAAATTTGAAAACGGGTTTAGTTATCGGTTCGGCTCTGGAGAATCGAACGATTACCCTTTTTTGTTTAACCGAAATTATACCAAACCATATCAAACTACACTGAATTATACCGAACCGAAGAATCGAACTACTCAAAACTATATAAAACTATTCGAATTTACCCGAATATATCATAATTTAATCGATTTTAAATAAAAATTAAAAAAATCTCTTAGTTTCGGATTTAAAATTAAAGAATTGAATTGTCCAAGAACCGATTTGAATCGTATTATGTTTCGATTAGTTTCGATCATATTTTCAAAACCCAAACTACTAGAAAAACCGAAGAACCGATTCCAAACTATTTGAAGTCGCAAGCCTACTAACAATATCGATTAGAGGATTGGAGGATAAGAGATATGAAGAGAGGGTTCAAGTATGGTCTGCTTCATCAATCTAGTTTCTCGATTTCAAGTTCTGTTTTGTTTCCATTTTAAACTCAAACTGAAGTGGCAGTGATGTACAAATTTTTTATATTTTTTTAATTAATTTAACATCAAATTCAAAAAAGAACTGCATATTTTGTGATTATATATTTTAAAGAGAGTTAGTGATAAAGTGATGTACTTTTCTGTGTTTTTTTTTTTTATAAAAGCAATCTATATGATAATCGAAGCCGAATTTAAGTTGAGTTCTAAACTATTTAAATCCTGCTGATAAATTTTGGTTAGGAAGCTAAAATCCAAATGGAAATTCAAACTGTACCAAACTTGATAAAACAATATATAACAAGATTTCTATATTTGTAATAGTGAAAAATCTAAAATTTGAAACTAAATCAAAACTGCTCCAGAAACAAGATAAAAATACTACAAAAATCTTTTTATATAACGCTTGTTTCCAACTTCCAATAAAAACAAAGTTCTCATGAATCTGTTATATATTAGTATATTACTATATATAATTTCAAGTTTTCAATATCAAACTAATGCAACAAATGACGTGGGCCCGTAGATGCCTACAAGTACACATATAAAATACACATATATCTCGCAAATACATCTTATTTTATATATTCCTACAAAAATAAATGTATATACTCTTGCGTGTATTACTCGTATTTTTTAATTCAACTAAAGAAGTTCCCTGTTGATAAAAAAAAAGAGTTCCCTTTTTCCTTGTAATTAAAATATTTCATTTATAGGAGTTTTATTGGACCAATAACAATTTATCTCGAATAGTACTACTACTAACAAAAAATTATTTCGAAAATGTTTTAAAATTTTTGTTAGTCAGATTTTTCTTTTCTTTGTCAATTTTCTCATTAGTCAGATAAATATGTTTATTGTTATCCAATAAAAATCTGTCTAACAAGGAAACAAAAAAAAGAAATAAAATATTTTGCTGAGTAATGACCGAAAATTCGGGAAAAAAAAACAAAAACAAAACAAATGGGAATATAAGGAAGAGAGGAAGCAATGGGAAGTGGCGTCCTCTCTTCAATTTCAATCGGCACTTCATCTCTTCTTCCCAATCTTCGTCTCTTCGAATATACTTACACCTATATATATATCCATCTCTCACACATACCTACACAGCTAAAGCCATATTCACAATCAATCTTCTTCCTTGTTCAGAACGAAATCAGAAGCGAGCAAGTTATCTAAACGGAAGAGATTCAGGCGAGCAATCGATCGAATCGGTTATTGAATCGGAAGAGATTCAGGCGAGCAATCGATCGAATCGGTTCTCTGTTTTTTTCCGGAAATTTCTAAACCGGTGAGATCGGGAATTGTTGATTGAATGGTGAGAAAGGAAGAGGAGAAGAAGGTGGAGGAGGCGAGGAAGGGAATGCGTCTGGGGAAATACGAGCTAGGGAGGACGCTCGGCGAGGGTAATTTCGGTAAAGTCAAATTCGCCAAGGATACCGTCTCCGGTCAATCGGTCGCTGTTAAAATCATCGACAAGTCTCGTATCGCCGATCTCAACTTCTCCTTGCAGGTTCGGTTTCGCTTTTCCCGATCTAATCTCCCCTTTTCCGATATATATATATATATATATATTTCTTTCTTTTTTTTGCGGGTTTCTCGTGTTTGTAATCGGTTACTTGTTCGGATCCAGTTTTTTTTTTAAAAAAAGCTATCATATCGTTTGAATTTTGCAGATAAAAAGAGAGATCCGGACGCTGAAAATGCTGAAACATCCCAACATTGTCAGATTACACGAGGTGCGTCTCCGATTTTGTTATCTTATTTTAATTCATTTAAAAAAAAACAATCTTCCTGGATTATCGAATGATTCTTTGATTATGTAATTAGTATAGCAATTTTCAATTTTGGATTCTTTTGTTTGCTTGCGGGGTAGGTTCTGTTTGTTTAGTACCTGAGCACGACAGAAAAGTAAACAAAAGTTTCCGGATGATTGCTTATTATGGTTGTTATTTATTAAATTTTGCTCTCNGAAAAAAAAAAAAAAAAAAACAAAAGTGATTAGAACTTACTGACGAGGATCAAACATCAAATCCTCTAAAAAATGTTGTTTGTTTGAGAATATCTTACAAGTTATTCGGTTTAATCACTTTTAAAAATCGTGAATTTTGGTCATCGATTTCGTACCCAAACATGTTCCTTTAGCTTGTTTTTCACGTTGCCAATTAGCCACTGTTTACATAAAAAGCTATACTACATTTTTTAAGTTAATTATTCCATTATGGAGACAATATGGTTGCTACAAAATTATGACCTTTTCAATGCAAGGTGGGTCCCAAATTGGTCGTGAAAAAATGGCGCTGAATATAATTGCCTAATCTTGAGACCTTTTTAAGCTTTTTATCAATGGACCCCACATTGATCTTATGCATACGTTACTTATTCTTCTTTTTTATTTTTTATGATAATACTAATTATTTATATTCGGATTATTATTTGGGTGTTGCTGTACCTTTGGGTTAAGAAGGTGGAGGACGTTTATTGTTGACTTCTAATTAGTGTTTCAAATCATTGATTGCTTTGCCTTGTTACACGAGATCAACCTTTGACTTTTTGGTTAAGCAACCGATTATTGATTTCACATATTGGATACACGTGGTCCACGTTTTAAGCTTCAGGTCGCGACTAACTCTGTCGTGCTGTACCTATTATTATTTGATTGTGTTATTGTAAATTTTGTGATACCCAAAGGGTTTAGGGAAAATCTTTGATTGAAATCGTATTTCTAAATTTATTCCTTTTTTATTAGGAGCAAATCTTTTGGATTTTCAAACATCTTCTATCTCACAATTCAAATTTCCCTTTTTTTTTTTTTGTTTATTTCTTGAAACTAATGGGCCGCTTCTTATGGGTCATCATGCAGGTCTTGGCTAGCAAAACGAAAATTTATATGGTCATGGAATGTGTCAGCGGAGGAGAATTATTCGACAGAATTGTAAGGAAGCGGCCCATTAGTTTTTACTCTTTTCTTTTAACACTTCAAAAAGGTATTTTTGAGCTAAACTCACATTCTGATAACTCTTCAGGTCTCCAAAGGAAAGCTTTCAGAAGCCGAGGGAAGAAAAATGTTTCAGCAGCTGACCGATGGAATCAGCTACTGTCACAGCAAAGGTGTTTTCCATAGGGATCTCAAGGTCCGTGCTTCTCCCGTGTTCCAAACACCATGATAAATAAGCTTATGAAATAGTGCTCTGATGTGTCCACTTTTCTCTATATTGCAGCTAGAGAATGTTCTTCTTGATGAAAATGGTCACATTAAGATCACTGATTTTGGCCTCAGTGCTCTGCCTCAGCATTTCAGGGTACTTGGAAATGTCATTTTGTACCGTTGACATCATCAGAAACAAAAATTGATGAAATTCATATGTTAGCTCCAACTAATTCCCTCCTTGCCGCTTTAGGATGATGGATTGCTACATACAACCTGTGGAAGTCCTAATTACGTTGCGCCTGAGGTTTTAGCAAACAGAGGCTACGATGGTGCAGCATCAGATATATGGTCGTGTGGTGTCATCTTGTATGTGATTCTAACTGGATGTCTCCCTTTTGACGATAGAAACCTTGCGGTTCTTTACCAGAAGGTAAACCGACTATTCTCTTCGATATCATCAATTCGACGACACACATTATGAAGAAACAAGCTTGATAAAAGATTTGATTTCTTTTTCAGATATGCAAAGGAGACCCGCCAATACCAAGATGGTTATCACCAGGTGCAAGAACCATGATCAAGAGAATGCTCGATCCAAATCCAGTCACGAGGATCACAGTCGCAGGTATTAAAGCAAGCGAATGGTTCAAGCACGACTACACCCCTTCAGTTCCCGATGATGATGACGAAGAAGAAGTTGACACAGACGATGATGCTTTCTCAGTACAAGAACTCGTAAGAATCTGTCACCTCACTCTTCATTGCAATTGCATTTGATTCAAGTACAATGTGCTCAATTCTCTGTTTTTCTTTTCTGAACGGTGTAGGGATCTGAAGAAGGGAAGGGCAGTGATTCACCGACCATCATCAATGCGTTTCAGTTAATCGGAATGTCTTCCTTTCTTGACCTGTCCGGTTTCTTTGAACAAGAGGTAAAGAGTCATTACACTGTTTCAAAGATGTGTCCTCTGCTGGAGATAATAATAATGTATAATAAACAAAAAGCTGTCATTTCCAATTCTCAGAATGTATCAGAGAGGAGAATAAGATTCACTTCAAATAGCTCAGCGAAAGATTTACTGGAGAAAATCGAAACAGCAGTTACAGAAATGGGATTCAGTGTACAAAAGAAACATGCGAAGGTAAGTCTTCACAACATGTTCTTCCTCTTCCTTGTAATGTTAAGTATGTAGCGTTCATAAAATTTGAAGTTTAAACTGGATTTTGTTTTCTTCTTTAGTTAAAAGTAAAGCAAGAAGAAAAAAACCAGAAAGGTCAAGTTGGTTTATTAGTAACAGCTGAGGTATATTAACTATTACATAATATATTTCACTGATTTAGAGTATTTAGTGATTATATTTGGCTAAATCAAGGACTTCTTATCATACGTATAACAGGTTTTCGAGATAAAGCCGTCACTGAACGTGGTTGAGCTACGAAAATCTTATGGCGATTCATGTTTGTATAGACAGGTAAGCTAATATTATCTCTTCTCACTAATGGTTTTGTCTTCAGTTGTTCGATTTAGAAAAAAAACAAGAATACTAAAGAAAAAATTTAATTTAATTTTGGGTTGGTGCAGTTGTACGAAAGATTATTAAAAGACGTGGGCACTTCCTCGCCGGAGCAAGGGATAGTAACATAGGTGTTGGTATTTTCGACAAAGGCGAAATTAATAGTCGACTAATTTATGATATGGCACACCATAGATGTTGATAATTTCATTATTATTTAAAATATAAAGAGCTGATCAGTTTATATACTTAGTGCAAATATTTGCATTGGTTATAAAAAAAGGTGGAGAAGAAGAAAATTACCTCCCAAGAATTAGAGCCATTTATTCGCTCGCGACCTTTGTATTTGCTCTTGTATTTGGTGTGCCTGATCGAGCTCTGTAGCCAAATCTCAAGAAAATCTCTTCATTTTTTTTTTTTAAAATAAAATATTTGTATAGTTTGTATATATTTATATATAGATGGATTTCCATGGGATGCATATATACAAATTGTAAAATTATACAAATATTGATGCATGGTACTAAATACGACTTAATTTGGAACAATGGAAACTGGCGATTTCCTACCTACCTGCTAAGTGCTAAATTAGAGAAGACAGGCCAGTGGCAAATCTATTCCTTAATAAAAAGGACTTCTCCAGCCAAATCTGTAACGGGAGCTAATACTTCAAACTAAGCAGCATCTCTCTGGACCAACAACAACTAGCAAGAGACTAACCATACTCGGTCTGGATAAGGAATCACAAACTTAATCATCAGCATATATATAGGTCTAGAGTACCAGTCGTTTCTTAATGTAACAGATCAATTCACTAAATTACAAACTGGGCTTACTTACTTTATTTTAGTTGAAACTCGAAATGTAGCGTAAAGAAGAACAATTTATGTAAAAAATATCCATTAATTAATCAGATGACTTAACTATATATAAGAAAAAGAAAAAAAAAAAAAAAGAGATGCACATCGACTAATTTCGTTCTTTTCTTTTGCGTACTGTACCTTGTTGGATTTGAACCAAACTTGGAACATAATTGAACATAAATGGCCAGTGTGATATTTTTGAAGATTTTCCAAAACTGATTCCTCTGTATCCATCCTCTCCAACAATGTATACCATAATGGTCTCATCGTCTCTGCCTCCTATATCACAACACACGGCCACTTCCTTCTCCTCGTCGATGAAGAAACTAACGTTCCTCTTAAACAAAGGAGGACAAAAGACTGGATCGACTGCTAAGAACATTCTCCACGACAAGACTTTCGCCTGATCAATCTTATCATTGGTCGTCACCCAAATCTCCATATCTACATTATCAGTGTAACACTGATGTAACACCGAAAGTTGTTCTTCATTAACTGCTGAGAGAGTTACATTCTCATAACTCGAAAACGGAAGGCACAAGCGTCTAAAACTCTCTGTTGAAAAATCAAAACTTACTAAGACTTCTTCTTCTTGTTTCTCATCCAAACCTAGCCAGTAGGCATTTCCTTTTACAGACACGCCATTTGGTTGTACGATGCAGTCGGGATTGACGTCAAGAAGCCTCCATGAATCAGAGCTAAACTCATAGATTTCAAACCCTAGAACTCGGTGGTCTGAGTCGGAATTACACCAACACCTCAAGATTTTGTAGGTATGGCAAGATTTGTTGTTTTCGTATCCAAGAGCAAATAAGTTACTCTTGTAGCGCTTACTATATTGGATCCACCTGGTTTGGCCATTACAAGGGTTCCAAACCACCAACCTTCTGTCCTTGGTGGTGCACAGCAATAAACCGTCACAGTGAAACACTCTTAGTATATCGACTTGTCCCGAAATATAATGGGAATCGTTTAGGCTAACTCCAAACTTGTTAGACTCTATAGATGAAGCATTAAAGTTGTTGTGAATTCCGTGGAGATTGACGTTCAATGAACAAATCCTATATTCGTTCAACATCAGAACCAGAAACTGCTTTGCTGCTTTACGAGAGTGCTTATCGGTGAATCTTTGGTCTTTCAATAAAGAATTCCATCGTTTGCAAGTGGAACGCAATTGACTCAAGCTTTTCGCTGGAACCCTAGAGAGTATTTCCTCAGACATCACTACCGTTTCCCTGAAGGAAGCGACCGAACTCGGCCTCTGTAAATAGAAATTAGGTCAGGTGTTCTCCAAACCAAAGAGAAATAGAATTTAGGGTTTCGAAATTTCACGTTCGCGCTGAACAAATCTTATTTATCATATTTGCAAGACAGAAACGACATCGCTTCAAGTACTCATTCCTTTTCCAAGGTGAATTTTTGTTTCTTTCAATTTTTTCCTTAAAAACAGAGAAAAAGAAGCATACAGTATGTAATAAATACATAGTGTGTAGTCAGATGAGAGCCATATTCTTGAAAAAGAAAATTGGACCCAAAAAAAAAGTGTAGTCAGATGTGTTTGTATTTGATCGAGAACTTTTTTTAAGTCAATATTTGATCGATTTTTTTTTTTGATATATTCTATCAGAGCCAATCCTGAATTTGATCCGATTTGATCCGCCCCTTCGGTATGAACCAGAGTCGGCTCTGAAATTTTAAGGACTCGAGACAAATTAAAATATGGTAAATATTGTATATCATAAAAATTTAATAAAAAAACTTTCATAAAAAAGTTTAAATATAAAAAATACTAAATGAATTGGGCTAATTTTTTGTTTGCCCATATAAAAAAAACTTTAAAACATTAGTAATTTTGCATATATATATATACATAAAAAAATTTCTTATATAATATGCCAGCAAAAATTAGGGTCAAACTCTATCGAGAACCGACTTTAGTAGGAACGCGTCAAAGTGCTACAGAGTGAATGCTTTCCGACCAATGCTGTGGTAGCCGGATCGCCTGTTACCGGACTATGAAGTAAACTGCCTGGACCGAAGCCCAAACCCGGGCCAGACTGTCCACATGTATGTGATTTTTGTTTAGAGGGAGGGTCGAATCCGGGAAGATGTGTTGTAGCACATTCATAAGTCTCAACAACCACTCGACCACAGCCATGTGGGCTATTTGATCGAGAATTGAATACAGTTTGATGAATTGTGGGGTTGTGTGAGTTGTGTCATAAGCTTCTGAAGAAATACTTGCTATATCTTTAATATTGTACAACTTATGAATATGAGAATTACAAAAAAAATGCAGTAAATTGTGATACTATTTGCTTAACTGATGAATGAATTCCCTTCAAGTCCAGTTCGATATACTTAAATATAGAGTCTGTGTACTCTGTTTATTCAGAGAAAAGAAGTAAGGGACCATAAAATGTACAACAAAAAAAACAGGGACTACAAAAACGAAAACAAACAAAAAAGGGACTAATTTTGTTATTTTCTCTTGTATCTATCATGTATTAATCAACCTTGCTGTAAATGAACCAAACTTGAAACTAGGGGTGGGTATTTCGGTTTAATTTCGGGTTCGATTCGGTTCGGTTAATTTGGGTCTTCTAAAACTCTAACCGAACTCAACCAAAGTTAACTCGATTTGGTTTGAGTTCGGTTGGAGTTCGGTTCGGTTTGAATGTGGTTCAGTTTAGGTTAATTAATTCGGTTTAGTTTATTTTTTTTTAATATTTTTTAATATTATTAAACAAAACATGTTGCTTTACTTTTTTTCATTAAAAGCATAAGAACACTTAATTTGTGACACTTAGAATTACTAGAGAGCCGATCCTCGAAAAAAACCTTAAAACATTACTAAAAAAAACCTTAAAACATTAGAAAAATGGTTTGGTATTTAATGGCTAGAGAGCCGATCCTCGAGCTCTTTGTTGTATAACTGAATCAAACCGGTTGTATCTTGATGTGGGGGATCATGAAGCTTCTCATCTAAAAGACTCTTGTACTCGTTATCTCTATCTTCCCATTTACGCATGAACTCAACCTGCAAAACACAAACCCACCCCATCAATCATTAAATTATAAAAGAGACTAAAGTGTAAGCAAATTTGAGATAACAAAAAAAAAACAGAAACCGGACTTGTTTCTGAAATGTATCGAATTCGTCTGAGCTAAGAGATCCATCGCTGTTGGAGTCAAGAAGCTGCATCATCTCCTCTGCGTCTTCACCTGGAGCTCCAAGCTCTTCCATCACTTCCATTAGTTCCTCTATGCTGATCATCCCGTCGCCGTTTTTGTCCAGAAGGCAAAACACTCTGTCTCTCTGGTTCGTTGTTGTCTTGAGACTTTGGTGTTTATTGGAAGAGAGATCTTTTAGACGAATCGCTGCTAGATCCGCTGCTGCCATCATTATCGCCTTAAGCCGCTTCGCCTACAGATAGATTTAAACAATCAGCTCAATCTCCTAAATTGCCAAACTTCAAAAAAACAGAAGAGATTTACCTCATTTGGGTCGGTTAGACCGCCTTTGTACAAAGAATGTGATGCTGTTCCAGCATTAGCGGATCCATCCATATCCATTGTCCGTATTTGTATCTCCATCAAAGGTCTTGTGTGATCCTTGTCGCTAACATCAACCGCCATGTGTAAGCTCCTATACCCATTCTCCTTTGGCCGAGCAATGTAGTCTTTTGTTCTATGTGGAATCTCCTTCCATAGAGACCGGATAATCTCGCTTGTTCGGTAACAGGCTTTTTCGCCCACTTCAACATCGTTTTCCACAGAATTTGGCAACAGTATGACCCGTAGACCAAGCACGTCATTAACTTCTTCTGGCCTACGCCCGTCCCTTAGGAGCTTATTCATCATGCTGTACCAGCTTTTATACCGACCTTTCACATATACATCATCCACCATTTCAGCCAAAACCAAATCATCCTTCAAAGACCGACGAAGCTGCTCTTTGTACACGTTTATCAACGGTTTAGACCCGTCCTCATGACTTGTTAACCATGAATCTAAGTACAGATACGAACACGGGAAAAGATAACGGAAAGAGATGTCCTCGAGCTCAAGTGACAGGTGGTTAGCCCCAACAGCATGAGCTAAAGGAGAATATATCTTCAACACTTGGAGGGAGAGAATCTGCTGGCGATACCTTGGCAAGTGATCTAAATGCCTCATCTCATCAAGCTTTGAAACAAGGTCCATGATCACAGCTCTGATGTCGTAGTAGGTGAGGTAGAACTTTCTCAGTGAAGCAGCGGTTTCGTCGTCCAAGACATCGACTTTAAAAGGGATGTTCTTCACTCGGAAGATCTCGTGAAGCAGATGAGCAGTTCCAGTACCGATCTGGTCTCTAACTTCGTATACGGATATACCATTTGCCTCCACCACTTCACTCAATATGCTCGCCGAGATAACTTCCGCATCCATCTGCCATTAACAATTATATCAATTGACATATTTTTTTTTTTCCTGATGAGCAGAGCTATTGTAAGTAACTAACCATATCATCGAGCTACTTCATCGTCATATACTATGGATTAATTAATCCTCAGTGATTTTTCGTTCTTGTTATGAAATCCTGCTTCAATTTCATAGTTTCCGAACACAATTTTCCTCCGATTCTCGCCACAGAATCAACAACAGAACCTAATAATCTAAACAGGAAACTGTGAGGATCCGGAGAGAGGAACCTGGAGATCGGCGAGGAGGATGGAGAGGGAGAGAGCCTTAGAGAGGGGAGATCGACCGTCAGAGGCAAGAGGGAGAGACTGTAAGATCGGAATCGAGAGCTTCAGAGCCTTAAAGAGCAACCTAGACGAAGACGTCGATAACCAAACCGAATTCATCCTTTCCGTCACTTCGTTAAAGGCTCCGACAAGCTCCACCACCATTTTCCCTCCCGCTGCCTCCGGAGAACGAGCCGTCGATTCAACCGCAGTATCGTTCGCTTCCGACCTCGGATTCCACCGTCGACGTCGTTGTTGATGGTGCTGGACCAGGTGGATCGAATGAAGACGAAGATACACTATCTGGGATCTGCATCTCGGGATTGGAATCGGAGAAAGTCGAATTGCAGACATCTGAGATTTGAATGGAGGCAAAAAAATTCATGAACTTCTAGAAGATTTGTGTTTTTCTCGGCATTTATAATGGTGCCGTTGCTTTGTTTTTTTTATTTGCAGCAATGGATAAGCCACGTAGGATTTTTGTTATCTCGTCCACATATTTATTTTCTTAAAAAAAGAGGGAAAAAATAAATATCATTTTAGACTCTCTCTTTGATTCAGAGGGTTCGTTACCGAGTATCTTCAACATTTAACGCCCATCTAAAACCCTACGCAAAAGCCTCCGAGTTCAGGTTTCTGCATCTCTTTCCTTCTTCTGCCATTGAAGGTCGCTTCGATTGGAAATCATGGCGGCCGTAGCGAGAGGCTTCATTTCTCGCATGAATCAGTTTCGATCAATCCGGTCTACGACTCCTTCATCCTCTGAATCTCTTCCCCATTGCAGCTTCTTTCTCCTCCGACGATTCAGCTCCGATGCTGGCATGGTCGACGGTAGTGGATCTGATATTATAGGTGCTCCGACTCGAATCATCGAAGCAAAAACCGGTGAGATGTCTCCGAGATCCAAAAGGACCGGGATCATCGCCGTCAAGTGTGGGATGACTGCGCTCTGGGACAAATGGGGAGCTAGGGTTCCTATTTCTATTCTCTGGNGCAAAAACCGGTGAGATGTCTCCGAGATCCAAAAGGACCGGGATCATCGCCGTCAAGTGTGGGATGACTGCGCTCTGGGACAAATGGGGAGCTAGGGTTCCTATTTCTATTCTCTGGGTCGATGACAACATCGTCTCTCAGGTCAAAACTATAGAAAAAGAAGGGATTTTCGCGCTACAGGTAACTCCATCGCAGTTTAATCATCCCCATATTTGCCGATGTAGTGTATCTGCTGGGTTTAGTGATAGCTCTTAGTTCCACTTCTGTATCCGGGTGATAGTTCTTAGTTCCATTTATGTATTCGCGTAGCTGTTACTTGATCAATAGATTTCCTCCTTTTTCTAGGGTGTCAATATCTAATTTGGAATACTTAGCTCCTCCTTTAAAGTGTAATGGGTTAGTAGGTAATGTTTGTGAAGCTCATGATGGTTTAGTAATGTGATTGGCATGTGTTGTTCTGTGTTAGTTAGATTGGATGTGGCCATAAGAAACCGAAGCATTTGACAAAGCCTGAGTTGGGCCATTTCAGAGCTCAAGGTGTGCCGTTAAAGAGGAAGCTGAGAGAGTTTCCTGTGACAGAAGACGCTCTTCTTCCTGTTGGAACTTCACTCGGTGTCCGCCATTTTGTTCCCGGACAGTATGTTGATGTCACTGGGATCACTCGAGGGAAAGGTTTTCAGGTGAAACCATTCTCAACTGCTTCAAATTTTTGATCTTTTTCTTTGGTAATGAAAAGTTGAATAGTCAAGTAACAATGTGGCAGAGAAATAGCAATCGGGTGAGCGAATGTAACAGTGTTTGGTGTAGAGTGATGATGGATGTGTTATTGATTTCTTTCGTTATGTAATATGCAGGGAGTCATGAAAAGACATGGTCACAAAGGAGGTCCGGCTTCACATGGTAGTTCAAAGTTCCATCGAGGTGGTGGTTCCACAGGTCAAAGAGATGATCCCGGAAAGGTGTGTGTCAAATTGCTTTCTTTTGATTTTTCTCCAAAGAAATTTGCAAGACTGACTTGTTAATACGGTGAGCAGGTGTTCAAGGGCAGAAAGATGCCTGGGAGAATGGGTGCAGAACAGAGGACAGTAAAGAACGTTTGGGTTTACAAGATTGATCCTGCGAGGAACCTCATCTGGGTGAGAGGACAAGTAAGTATCTCAAATCCGAATTCCGGTCTTTGGCTCGCACTTGCTTTAGGATCATTCTATGTGAGTATCATTAGGTCTTCTTGGTAGGTCATGATTGTGATCTGTTGTTGTTGCAGGTTCCTGGTGCAGAAGGAAACTTTGTATTCATAAGAGATGCATGGTACAAGAAACCCGACATCTCGAAGCTTCCATTCCCAACGTACTTAGCCCCAGAAGACGAGGATCCATCAGAATTAGAACCGTTGGTCGCAGATCTCGGAGAAGTGGACCCATTTATGTTGGCAGAGTGATGAAAACGACATGATCTCGATCTTGATTTTGGCTTTTTCATTTTTTTTTACGTTTGTGGAAGACCAAGAAGCTGGGGAAGTGGAGTCACAGAGCTAAAGCTTTTTGCAGATGAAATTGTCTTTTCTAATTTAGTTTGTTTGGATGTATGAAATTGAAAACGATGAATAGAGAGGAATTTAGTCTCGCATTTGTTGAATCTCGATGCTTAAAGAGTTTGCAATAAGCAATGAAGAGACAAAAGATTTATGTCTCATCTTCTAAATACAACACGTACACATATATATATATATATATATATATATATATAGGTTTTTATGTTAATTTACAGGAAAGAAGAATAAAGATCCATTTTTTTCTAATTCAACAAGAATCAACAAGATCCATTTTTTAGTCTCCTATATAAGTTTTCTGCTCCCTCATCTCTTCGTGCCCAAGATCTTGAAAATTCTGAGAACACAAACGCTTCTTTCATCTTTCTCTCTCTCTCTCTCTCGCTTAGGGTTACCGTTGAGGGAACTCAACGAAAGATAGAGAGAGAGAGCTCGCAATCTCGTTGGCTTAGCCATGATTCCGGAACAGAATCGACACCAATGCGCAGCTTGCGGATCAGAGCCGTCGTTCGTCCACACAGTCAGCAAAAACAGCGTTTACCGGCGACTCTGCACCGATTGTTTGCTCAAGGAGCATCGGGACCTCTTCTGCCCAGTTTGTCTCGAGGTCTTCGTCCCCGTCCCTCCTCCACAAGATGGTATCACCTGCCTCAATTGCGCTTCCACCACCCACCTCGCTTGCTCTCCTCCGCCGTCTTCCTCCGCCGCCGCCTCCTCCTCCTCCTCCGCCCCTTCTTCCTTCACCTGCCCGCCATGTTCTGACCCCAATTTCTCCTTCTTCCCCGAATCTCATCCTCCAAGCTCTGACCAAAGCGGAGAGAATGATAACGACGGCCCCGAAACGCTTCTCGATATAGAATCGGTCAAGGCTCTCGTCGCAGCAGCGAAAATCGCGGTGGTTTCTATGCGTAACGCGGCGGCTCACTTAAAGAACGAAGCTGTTAAGAAGGTCCTCGAAGCTAGAATTGCCAAGTTGAGAGCTAAAGAAGCGTTGGGGAATCTTCAGGACCTTGTTCATAAACAAAAGGCTTCTGAGAATCCTAACCCTAACAAGAGGAAGAACAGCGACCGCTGATTTTACAAAATCTCACAGCAAAATCCTGCAATCATCGGTACGTAGGGATTTGTATAATAGATCTCCTCTAGGGTTCAAGAAAAGACTACTTTTTTGGCGAATTATTAGACCTGTAATATCCAGATTTGGTGAACTTCATTTTTTTTCTTCAGTTCTTAGTTCACTCTCTCAAACGTGTTTGATCAAATGTCTCACAGAGAAAGCTGGAGGCTTTGAATTTAGGATTAGATTAGGGCTTTCTTCTGTATAATGGGTGTGTGAGAGACGCAGTGACAATTCATTCATATTAATGGGTTTCTTCTTCATCCTTTAAAAGTCTCTGCGTGATTATAAGATTTCGTCTTGTTGTATGGTTTACTGGTTTGGAGATTTTCATTGAAGAAGATGTGATTGATGTTCGGAGTTCTCAAGATAATATCATAATGAACTAGGTTGATTAAAACATATCCAAGAAGAAAATGATATTGCATTTGACGTTTGGCTTGGAAACTGTGATAAAGACACTGTTTTTTTCTTCTGTTCATTTGTTCTAAGAGTATATTATCAAGATACTACTTTGGAAAAATCAAATTCTTGTTTGGATTGGTAATTTATGTAAAATCTGTTTAAGCACCACGAAAACGGAAAGAGCAAGTTCAGGCATTTCGCAAGATAGGTTTTGCCAAATTGATGAAAGAGCAAAACACCGGAACGAAGATCTGACAGGAGATGGTTTAATCACGTAGCTTTCCATTATATAGGTGCCCCTCTGTAATTTCTTAAAATATAAGCCCTCGCTTTGCAAATTTGCTAAAGTTGACGAGTCAGCCAAGGACAGAAACCCTAGAAATCGCCCGAGTCGAGTTAAATTCGCTCCCAACCCAGCTCTATCTCGCCCCGTGACTCGTCCCTTCCCCCTCCGCGAAAACGCTTCCCTTCGCCACCTGCAATGTGTTCCAACTTCGCTTCAGTTTTTTCTTCAGTCTGAAAATCGAACGAAACCGGAAAATCTCGCCCTCCGGTTACGAAATTTCCCTCCGCTCTCAAAACTTCCGACTCGCCAGCACCAGAACGTTCTATGCCTCATTAGGTATGCTATAGCAGAATGTCATAGACAGATGATATGTCTTTGTTGACGGGATTTTCGTTTTCTAACTCAAGAGTCATCTTCTCCAGAGAAAATAATTTCCATTTACAGAAATTTTTTTTAAAAAACTTATTTGCAAAGAATTGGTAGTCTCTTGGCTGATTTTCTTGCTAATTTCCTTTTTTTTTTTAAACAAAAAACCTTTCTTCTCTTTCTTGAATCCCAGCATTTTGTTATTAAAGATGTTCTTGTTATTGTTTAATAGATTGAGGCTGCGGAGATTTTATGGTCTGTGGAACTGGTAAAGCTTGAAGCTCTCTTGGAGTTTGCGTATGGTTTAACAAATGGCTCCACCTGGATCAAGTGGAGCAGTAGACCCTGGATGGGAGCACGGTGTTGCACAGGACGAGCGGAAGAAGAAGGTTAAATGCAATTACTGTGGGAAGATAGTTAGCGGAGGAATATACAGACTGAAGCAACACTTGGCTCGGGTATCAGGAGAAGTAACCTATTGCGACAAGTCTCCGGAGGAAGTATGCCTGAGGATGAAAGAGAATCTGGAACGGTGTCGTTCCACCAGGAAGCCGAGACAGCCCGAGGATAACAACGGACAGTCTTGTTCCAGTTTCCATCAATCTAACAATGACGACGAGGCGGAGGAGGAGGAGGAAGAGCGGCGGCGGCGCTGGTCTAGAAGAAGCAAAGGAAAGCAATCCGGGAGTGATGGGAGTCTTCTCCGGTCTTCAGGTTACGCTGATCCTGGATGGGAACATGGTGTTGCTCAGGACGAGAGGAAGAAGAAGGTGAAATGTAATTACTGTAACAAGATTGTGAGTGGCGGCATCAACCGTTTCAAACAGCACCTCGCGAGGATACCTGGGGAGGTGGCGCCGTGTAAAACCGCTCCCGAGGAGGTTTATGTGAAGATTAAAGAGAATATGAAATGGCATCGAGCTGGGAAAAGGCAGAACAGACCTGACGATGACATAACGGTCTATCAGGATCCCGAGCAAGAAGAAGACGGGGAGGATCATGACTTCTATCCAGGTAGCCAAGATAGGTTGATGCTGGGAAATGGAAGGTTTAGCAAAGACGAAAGAAGAAGCTTTGGCTCATTGAACGCTAGATCTGTCTCTGAGGCAAGACCAAAAAGATTGCAGGTGACCCCGTTTCAGTCACCGTCTTCTAGCAAACAGAGAAAAATATACACTAGCTGTTCAAACAGGGTTGTGTCAAGAAAAGAAGTCACTTCCTCCATTTCCAAATTCTTCCACCACGTCGGAGTCCCCACGGATGCAGCAAATTCGCTGTACTTTCAAAAGATGGTTGAATTGATCGGTCTGTACGGAGAGGGATTTGTTGTGCCCTCGAGCCAGCTGTTTTCTGGTAGGCTCTTACAGGACGAGATATCGACTATCAAAGGCTACTTGAGGGAGTACAGATCTTCTTGGGTGGTTACGGGTTGTTCTATACTGGCAGACACTTGGACCAACACAGAGGGCAAGACGATGATCAGTTTCTTGGTCTCTTGTCCCCGCGGTGTCTACTTCCACTCCTCTATTGATGCGACTGATGTAACGGAAGACGCTTTAAGCCTTTTCAGGTACCTAGACAAACTAGTTGACGACATTGGCGAGGAAAATGTTGTGCAGGTTATAACACAGAACACGGCTATCTGTAGAAGTGCCGGAAAATTGCTTGAAGAAAAAAGAAAGAATCTTTACTGGTCTCCCTGCGCAATTCATTCCACAGAACTGGTTCTTGAAGACATCTCGAAGCTTGAATTCGTCTCTGAGTGCTTGGAGAAGAGCCAAAGAATCACCAGATTCATCTACAACCAAACTTGGCTGCTCAATCTCATGAAGAACGAGTTCACACAGGGGGTAGATCTTCTTAGACCGGAAGTCACACGCCACGCTTCCAGTTTCACCACTCTCCAGAGTCTTATGGACCACAAGGCCAATCTCAGAGCTCTGTTTCAATCCAACGGCTGGATTTTGTCACAGACCGCCGCCAAGTCTGAAGAAGGAAGAGAAGTGGAGAAGATTGTGTCCAGTGCTGCGTTTTGGAAGAAGGTTCAGTACGTTTTGAAATCGGTTGATCCGGTGATGCAGGTGATTCGCATGATCGATGATGGTGGCGAGAGACTATCTCTGCCATATGCTTACGGCTACATGTGCCGTGCCAAAATGGCGATCAAGTCCATTCATAGCGATGATGCGAGGAAATACGGACCGTTCTGGCGTGTGATAGATTACCATTGGAACTCATTGTTTCACCATCCTCTCTACGTAGCTGCATATTTCTTCAACCCGGCTTACAGATATCGTCCCGATTTTATGGCGGTAGGTAATGGTTTATCGTTGATTTGATTCACTCATTACAAATCTTTCCCGCAGTTTCCTTACTTTTGCTGTTAATGTGAATGAATCAGCAGCATTCTGAGGTTGTGCGCGGAGTTAACGAATGCATTGTTCGGCTTGAGCCTGATAATATGAGAAGAATCACAGCATTGATGCAGGTGATATATGAAACCAATCAACAAATCACACATTGTTCTTTAGATATGTAGCTAAACCAAAAAAAAAAAATTTGGTTGAAATGTTTCAGATTCCGGATTATACTTCTGCGAAAGCTGATTTTGGAACGGATATAGCCATTGGCACAAGAACAGAGCTTGATCCATCTGCATGGTGGCAACAGCATGGGATAAGCTGTTTGGAGCTCCAGCGAGTAGCGGTTCGGATACTGAGCCACACCTGCTCCTCTGTTGGGTGTGAGCCTAAGTGGAGCGTGTACGACCAAGTCAACGGTCAATGCCAGAGCCG
>JAHZTW010000001.1:197333307-197370355 GCA_020283515.1 Alliaria petiolata | reverse complement strand
TTTTTGGAGGAGAAGAGAATCTGATCTGTAATCTTGGGAAGAAGAGACAGATTGACCCATTTTTGTGTGTTCCTGTTTATTATTGTGATGTTCTCTCTTAACTATAAAAATATCGTTGAATAAATACAAAGTGGTGTACCAAAGCCCAATTCAAAGGGAAGAGAGAGTCAAGGGGAAATAAAAAGAGGGAGTTAGTTACATGAATGTCTTAAATTAGTTTAGAGAGCTTTGCTTTTTTTTTTTTTTTTTTTTTTTTCTAAAAAAAATTTTTTTTTTTTT
This sequence comes from Alliaria petiolata, assembly GCA_020283515.1. Taxonomy (NCBI): domain Eukaryota; kingdom Viridiplantae; phylum Streptophyta; class Magnoliopsida; order Brassicales; family Brassicaceae; genus Alliaria; species Alliaria petiolata. The sequence goes on along the minus strand of JAHZTW010000001.1, from coordinate 197,370,076 downwards.
TTTTTCCTCTTCTGTTCAACATTTTCAGCACAACTCAGAAACAATGGTACTCGCTACAAACTCTGACTCTGAAGAGCATTTGCATTCCACTTTTGCTTCCAGATATGTCCGTGCTGTTGTTCCCAGGTTTCCCTCACTGTCTTTTTTTCTTTCTGGATTCTTTACTCATTTTAGTGTTTTGTTTTTCTGTTTCTCATGTTGCAATGTATTGTGGTGTTATCTATTTGTTTGCATATCTTGAAACAGGTTCAAGATGCCAGACAATTCCATGCCCAAAGACGCAGCTTATCAAGTGATCAATGATGAGTTGATGCTTGATGGCAATCCCAGGCTTAACCTAGCTTCCTTCGTCACCACTTGGATGGAACCTGAGTGTGACAAACTCATCATGGATTCTGTTAATAAGAACTATGTTGACATGGATGAATACCCTGTCACTACCGAGCTCCAGGTTCCTCTTTCCCTCTCTCCCCATTTGTTTCTCCATTCAAAATTGTAGCCAAGACTGTTTTCCAAAGTGTGAATACATCTTTATTTCTCTTACTCATCTCCTTTTCAGAACCGGTGTGTAAATATGATAGCTAACTTGTTCCATGCTCCCGTTGGAGAAGACGAGGCTGCTATTGGGTGTGGAACTGTTGGTTCATCAGAGGCTATAATGCTTGCTGGTTTAGCTTTCAAAAGGAAATGGCAACAGAGGAGAAGAGCTCAGGGTCTACCTACTGATAAGCCTAACATTGTTACTGGAGCCAATGTTCAGGTCTAGCATAAACTTGATTCTCATCCTCCAACCATCACATTTTCTTTGGACATTCTGTAATTTTTTTAATATCGTGGCATATGCTATATCTCATGTGGGGCAGGTGTGCTGGGAGAAATTTGCAAGGTACTTTGAGGTAGAGCTCAAAGAGGTGAAACTAAGTGAAGACTATTACGTGATGGACCCAAATAAAGCCGTAGAGATGGTGGATGAGAACACAATCTGCGTTGCAGCGATTCTAGGATCCACACTTACAGGAGAGTTTGAGGATGTGAAGCTGTTGAACGATCTCTTGGCTGAGAAAAACGCAGAGACTGGCTGGGAAACTCCTATCCACGTTGATGCAGCCAGTGGAGGATTCATTGCTCCTTTCCTCTACCCTGATCTCGAATGGGACTTTAGGCTTCCATGGGTGAAGAGCATCAACGTCAGTGGTCATAAGTATGGACTTGTCTATGCAGGAGTTGGTTGGATTGTCTGGAGAACCAAAGAAGATTTGCCAGAGGAACTCGTCTTTCACATCAACTACTTGGGAGCTGATCAACCCACTTTCACTCTTAACTTCTCTAAAGGTTTGTATAACCCAAATCAACTCATCATGGCTTTTTCTTTATGAAAAAAAACTCTTTGTTTAATTTCTTGCAGGGTCGAGCCAAATCATTGCTCAGTACTATCAGTTTATCCGACTAGGCTTTGAGGTACTTGTTGGTTCCCTTATATATATCTCCTTTACAGTTTCGTCTTATCTAAATGATCCTTTGTGGAAATTGCACAAAAAGGGATACAAGAACATAATGGAAAACTGCATGGACAACGCGAGGAGGCTCAGAGAAGGAATAGAGATGACAGGGAAATTCCACATTCTGTCCAAAGATATCGGCGTGCCGCTAGTGGCGTTCTCTCTCAAAGACAGTAGCAAACACACCGTGTTTGAGATTGCAGAGTCTCTGAGGAAATTCGGGTGGATCATACCGGCTTACACTATGCCTGCGGATGCTCAGCACATTGCTGTGCTCAGAGTTGTGATCAGAGAAGACTTTAGCCGAGGCCTTGCAGACAGACTCATCACACATATCATTCAGGTACTCAAAGAGATCGAAGGCCTTCCTAGCCGGATCGCTCATCTAGCCGCGGCTGCATCGGTTAGTGACGGTGAAGTGAAGACTGCTAAGATGTCTTTGGTGGATATCACCAAGTATTGGAAACGCCTTGTGGAACACAAGAGAAATATTGTCTGTTAGGGGGTAAGTCTTCACGTTCTTGGTAATAAGGTTTTTTCAATTTAGACCATTCGGCAGAACCCTTTGTTTTGTTTTTTCTTGGCATTACCTATTTATTACATTGATGTTATCATATAAACCAAAAGACTGATTTCTCTACTCTTTTTGAGTCTTGATCAATAGTACATTAGTACTTGTTAACTGAAACCGATACAGAAATATTGTTTCATTATATACAAGCTAAACACTATTTGAGACCGGTTTGTTCACCTTCTGAACTAAAATCTAAAAAAGATGAAAAGACCAAACCGAAACTTAGCCAAAAAGTAAATGGATTGTTCCTCAGTACTCGGTAGTATGGTAAAGAATGAAACCGCTGCAAAAACAATGGCAATTCCCACAAAGACGCGCACACACTGCATATACACATATCACCGGATACAATCATATGACCGAAAGCATTTGGCAAAAAAATCAAAACTTGAGGAAGAGACTAAATATTTCACAAACTACCAATGAATCAAAATGCTAATAGTCACACAGCAAATTAATATACAACAAGGTCTGAAAGATTTCCCTCTCAGAAGAGTTTCAACACAAACAAAGGGAAAATAAACAAACCATCATCTTCTTCCTTGACTAGCTCTCATCCATTCTGGACTTTGATCACGAAGATGTCAAATAATCACACAGACCATTTCTTCCTCTCTTGTCGTGCCGGCAGAATCAGGGAGATATGGGTTCGTAGGGATAATTCAACCATGGATGCTTAAGAGCCTCAGATGCAGAAGGGCGTTTCTTTGGATCAACTTGGAGCAAGTGTCCCACAAAGTCTATGAAGCCTTGGTCACCCATTGGCAGTCTACGCCTTAGCGAGGACTTTTTAGGTATCAGGTATTCCAAATTGTTACTCTCCTGAAATATTTGGAACACAAACCCATTATACCATTTCGAAATTACAAATTGCTTCAGTAATAGCAGGGAGCTGCATTATAGTAAGTTTATTTTTTGGATTCTTCATTACGTACCTGGTTCCTCTCGTATAACAAATGATTTTTGGTGAAGTACTTGCATGTATCAGGTCCTTTGGCAAGCATTTCTTGGTCAATGGATCCGATTATACCGATGACCCTTGCAAGCAAAGTAGCCGGAGAATCATTTTGGAAAAGAACCTGCAAAAGCAGACACAATCCTGGCTAGCTTAGTGGATTATTGTAAGAAAGGTTCTAAGAGGTTTCATCAATGCTAAAACTTACGTTGCCGGTACACAGTTCTGCCAAAATGCAGCCAAGTGACCAGATGTCTATCTTTTTATCATATGGAAGCCCAAGTATGACTTCTGGAGCACGGTAGGATCTAGACTGGACATAGGAGCAAAGATGATCTGTCTCAAAACAGCTACTTCCCAGATCAATAACTTTGATTTCGCATCTGCTGTAGCTTTTGATAAGTATGTTTTCAGGTTTTAAGTCGCAGTGTATAAGGCCGAGACCATGCAGAAAGTGCAATGCTTCCAAGCACTGGATAGTAATTGACTGCACAATATTTTTATTTAGAAGAAAATGAGAGTGCAGTGAAAAACATACATAAACCTTGTGAGTATTAAGGATGTTGGCTAACCTGCAATCTTGGCATTGTGAAATAAACCTCTCCACCTGATTCCCTATTAAACTTTTGGAACTCATACAAGTTTGCCTTGAGAAGTTCACATACTATTAACAGGTGCTCCTGCAAAATAGAGATCCAAATTAATCGCAGTTAATGGCATCCCAAGTCATACATTCTTCATTGAATCTCATTAACGAACAATTGAAACATCACAGCATCTAAGCAGCACATTATCCAAATTCATCTAGAATATCTACCCAATGATAAATAGAGTAAAAGATGTAGAAAGTCAACTTCTTCTAAAGACGGTATAACTAACTTATAAGATGTCAGAAAAGTATAAATTCATAATTTATGCATCTTCTTACCCGGAAGTAGAAGTAGTCATACAGTCGAAGGAGATGGTACTTGTCAGCAGGATCATGCTGATTGACATACTTGAGAAGTTTGATCTCATCAAGGCTCTGGTCAAAAAAATCTTTGTTGTTCTTTATGATCTTTACACAGACATCAATGCCTGTGTGGAGGTCATGTGCTTGTATTGCTTTGCTAAAAGCTGCTGATCCAAGATGCTCAGTGACATGGTAACGACCAGCTATGACAGAATTCAGAATCACATGGAAGTTCTTATCCTCCTCAAAACCAGTCCTAGGCAACAAAATAAAAATACAAGAAACAAATAAATTTCCTGAAGATTCATAAGAATAGGATTAGACTACATCCCCCTTTTAAACAAAATGTGTACCAAGCATCATCTGATACATAGTCAGTTAGTCACAAATAATCCAAGATGATTGCAAGAGAGGAGACCTGTTTTTCCTGTGAACAATCTTCAGATTGAAGGTCTCAAAATCCTGCTCTTGGGCTTTAATCTGTCTTACTTGCTCTTGGACCACGATTGCATCTTCATCCTCAAACGAGGTCCCAAGATCTTCTTCCAGCCCATGACTGGTTTCTTCCGCATCTTCTTCCTTGCAAAGCTCTCTCTGAGTATAAGAACTTTGGGAGAGTGCGGATTGGGAAGAACTTCTTGAACTTGCAACCTTCTCGTCATCCCTATCTCTTAAATTTCTTTCAGAGGAAGAGCCGCTGGGTCTTTTTGTCGAAGCAACAAGCATACTATCTTACTCAATTAGCCCCTTTGGTCCATAACTTTCCTTTCTCACAGCAGCATCGCAATGGTTTGACCACACAGGGTTTGTAGAATCTTCATGGGAGATCTCTCCATCAGGTACTGGAGAGGGAAATGAGAAACCACTATTTGCAAAACTTTTTAGCTGCATGCTTGCACCTTTACCAGGTGGAGGCTTGACACCAGCAACTCCAACTTGGCGATGAGGAAGGAGCTCCAGATCCCATTCACTACCTTCATCAGGAAAAAAATCAGGTACTATGCTCCCATTTTCATCAACATCATCGCTGATTCCTACACCAATCGACCTAACTGCAGCATTTCTATCCTCGTCTGCTCGGATATCCTTGGGACAGGATCTACCACAGTTATCCTCGACTTTCCCTTTGTTTAAAAAAATTAGATCATTTTCATGGTTGACAAGTCCCAGCCACACAGGTTCAGTGCGCAGCAAATTTAGCTCTGCTGCATCCATCAATTCCCCGTCATATCGAGCAACCAAATCAGGTTCCTTGCTCCTGTTGTATGTTTCAGTCATTGAGAGACCCATCGGATCATCTGAAGCGGTAACGGGCTTTATGCCTTTTGCTAGCACATATTGTTCACCGGAGAAGTAAGAATCCTCCTCGGCAAATGAATGATCTTCATCTTTCTTGGTTTGACTTTTATCCTGCGTATCAGGAACACTTCCTTGCTCTGTTGCTTTTTCATTTTCGCTAGGATAGTCGACTTCGTGACCCAAAAACCATGCCTCATCCTCAATTGGTTGCCTAATGTAACCGACATCATCATCGTCGTCATATTCATCAGAGTCCCAATACTCATTTGAATGTTCATTGAGATCATCTAATCCATTGCCAAAGCCAAAAATCAAGTCAGATGCATCTTCTGCTAGTCCTTGACTTACAGACAACCAGTTTCCTCCACCAGCTATTTTGCCACCTATGACACCATCAGAATGGGAATTAAACTTGGACTCCATCTTCTGAAGATATGACAAAAAAAGTAAGATATACATTACAAGAAAGAAAGGCAAAGGCGTACACAAAAGCTACCCAACATTATTTTAACTTACTCATACAGAACGAACATAAAGTTTTGTATAGTAACCATCATCGTGTCAACTAACCTGATGAATTGATTTCTTGTCCAATAGGAACATCTAGATAAGAGCCTATAAGGAAACCATTCTCAGTATTAATTAGCTTCTCCTCCAAAACCTCTCGCTCATGTTTTTCTTCCCAGCTAAAGTTCATTGATTTATCCTCTGACTTGATTTTTACATGCGGCAGCCTTGGTAAGTCTTCCCTCGGACAATCATGGGCCAGCGAAAACGCTAAGCTGCTAAGATTCTTATGTTCATAGCTAGACTGTGACTTTCCAAGATATAGACCTGTTGCCACATCGTCTTGCTGCTCCTTAATAACAATCTTGGAATCACTCGCGCCAACCTTTTTTTTCCCTTGCCTTTTGTCTAAGTTGGGTACACCGTTATCTTTTGCCGACGAGCTTCCTTTGGACAATGGATAAACAGTTGTAACAGAACATTCCTTCCAATGGTCTGATGAAACACCAATGCTCTCTTCGCTTCTTGGCCATGACGTGGTGATAAATCCTTCCAATGGTGTCGCAGAGCTGCCAACCTTACTATCAACTCCCAAGGATTGACATGCTTTGCCATGGTCATACACGAAAGGAGAGAAGATGTCTTCCACAACCACTTTGTTGCTTCTACCACTTTCAGGAACCTTTTCATGGCTCGACTGCTTTGGTCTCCGCGGATTCACAAAGCCTCTTTTACTTGGATCGATACTGTACACCTCAGAGTCAGCTACAATGTCGGCAGAAGTATGGTTCCAGGGAGGTAGATCGAGCTCGTTACCTGCTAAACCTTCAGAAAACGTGAATTTCTCCTCCCATAAATCTCCTGCATTACCACCAGAGCCGTTTTGCGTCTGAACAGAAACATCAGTCATATGATTACTCTCATTGGCAGCTCCACACTGTATCTCCTTCACAACCAATTCATCAGAGGCTTGACTTTTGTTTTCACGGCCCAATGCTCCTCTACTACTGCTTGCTTGCTTCTTATCCAACAACTTGCTCACGCCATTATTCTCAAAGTTAAGCTTTTGAGGATATCCATTCGAACTTGGGTTATTGGAAAGCTCACTAATCAACGCAGCCTCGGCTCTCATGAAACGATTTCTCCGCAAAAACTCCAAAATTGAGTCGACAGAGCTCGCGTCCTCCATTTTCCCCAAAATCACGAGAAACGAATTTCACAAAACCTGAAACATTTCGAATTCCATCAAATTCTTTCCTCCAAACAAACCCAGAAACAAAAAAAAACAAAAACAAATTTTAGCAACTCAGAGAGTAGTCACATGTTCGGAAGCAGAAAAATTGAAGCAGAGAGAAGTGAGACGAAACCCTAACAAAGCATATTCTCCATCTCCTAAGAATATTACGCCGTAAGAAAATAAAAACATATATACAAAAAAAAAGTATTTTTCCGATAAAATTTCAATCCCAAAACCAAGGATTCGAATTCGAGCAAAAGCATTCACTTACAGATCCAATGAAAAGCAGAACAGACTCAAACAATTTCTTGCATTTTTACTTCAAGCCTTTTGCTTTGTCTGCAAAATCTAATTCAGCTTCTTCTTCGTGTCTTCTTAATCTTTTCCTTATTCTGCAATCTGGGGCTCCTTCTTGCTTGGACATCCCATTATCAACGCCACCAATGCGAAAATAATGCCATTTTATTTTGTATTTTTTTTTTTTTTATTAGTTTTATTACTGTAGATTTTTGCTTTGGATCCATGAATGAAATCATTCACTAGTTTAGGTGGGAAAAAATACATTTGACCAATTGTTACACTGCCCTAAATTTTTATTACAACATTTAATTTAATAAATGAAAATTATAATTATACCTAATTCGGAAAAACAAGTGTCATGATTTTACTTTTACTACATATATAATTGAAATTATTAACCAGTGTAAAAAAAAAAAAAAAAGTGAACTATTTTTTTCAAAATTGCACGTGCTTCTTCGACCTTCTCAGTTCTCACAGACTCCCACTGTTTTGCCGTACTTTATGACAAGTAAATAAGTAATACTGCTAAAGAGTATACAGAAAGAAATAAACAAAAACACTATTAAGACGCAAACATGCTAAATAATTGTAATTTTTTTTAGTATGTTTATAATTTTTTACACTCCAATCGTTTTTCTTTTTCTTATTCATCTTTGTTTGGTCATGTGGTGTGATAAATTTGAACGAAAAGGAAGTCTATAGTAACAAAATAATAATCCTCAAATCCATAACCATAGATCACTAATAAGATAGACATAAATAGTAACATGAAACATAAAATATATGGACAATAGATAGAGAAACGTAGCTAAGATCACCCATGCAATTTAAATTAACTTAAGAAGAACCAATTCCGAATCAGTCATCCTAATTCTCAAATCTCTGACTAAACTATTAGCCTAAACTATTTTTTTCGTTAACGGTAATACTAGGGTGAATTAGGTTTTAAATACGGGCCGAGCTTTTTTAACAATGTCATGTAGACACATGACGTCGCCTAAAGCTAAAAAATTATGGAGTGAAGCTTCTCCATGGATGAAGCATCAAGTCGTTTGGCTGGTTTGGAATAGGGTATGACGATTCGGAGCTCTCGTCGTGTTTTGATGGTGTTCTAAAGAATACTCCGATCCCGACTTGCCGGAGCTTTATTTCCCGATGGTTCAGCATATTGATCTACCCAATTCTATCGGTTTTAAGTTTCAAAAGGTGCTTGTTGGAAGCGGTCTACAGTGGTTTGTTGAAGAGCTTGGCAAGTTCGGCGAAATTAGGCGAAGGAGCTTCTTAATTTCATCTGAATTTGCCTCCGATGGTGTTGCACCGGTGGTTCGGTGATCCCATGCGTGTTTGACAAGTGTATTCCAATTTCCATTAGCTTAACCTTATCTTTTCTTTTGTGCTAATCTTGTTGGGTTGGGTTAATGGCTGTCTTTAATGTTGTAAAGTTAGTGGGCTCTTTAATGGAAAAATTGTGGACAAACAAAAATATAGAATTTTTGATCTTACACCTTCTCGTTAATTAATTCACGTGATGCTTCTTATATGAATAACATCTGAGTCTTTTTTGGTTATTTTGTAAAAATAATTTTATAAGTGTCATCCGAATTAATACGCTTAGGATTTCTCGATTAAAGCAGATACATAAATTTCATATTTTAGAGTATGAAATATAGAATTTAAGTGAAGCATTGAGCTGTCTTGTAATAAGTAACACTAGACCTATGTGAGGGACAACCACTAAGCTTATAATATACACCATCATAAAGAAACAGTGTATAATCTTGGCAACACTATGGCGGGAAAATTTTATCAGATGATCAAGCAACTGGCCAACACCAAACTACTGTAGATTAATGAGCTAAATAGGCAAGTCGAAAGTCCAACATATATGAAGAAGAAACATTAACGCCAACAGATTTCATTACAAGAAATGGAAGTAAATGAAACACACCTGAAGCAGAATGTTGACAAAAAAATATAACATATGTCACACTTGTAACAGCTTCAAATGCGTTAGTCATTGACTTCACTTGTTGGACTAATATGAAGAAGAAGAAAAGGGGATCTATGAAAAAAATAGCCAACAAGCATGAATAATATTGCAAAAGAATTAGATATAATATCCATAAGAAATTTTAATTTAAAATATCTCACAAAAATATTTTTTTTTGTTTTGTTTTTAGCCTTAACCAGAAGGTGTAAGATCAAAAACATTAAGCAGTAGGATCTCACACATCTAATACCAAACAAATCCACCAAAGATCATATATAACTAGACAAGTTATCTACTTTGACATATTCTGTACAAACTTCGAACACAGAATTGACAAGAATCGATGGCATGTTGTGGTGCGGTCCCAAGCTTAGAGCTTTGGCAAAAGTAAATTGCAAAATCACATTTTAATCTTCGATGGGGAACTACACCCAATTCGAAATGTTGATATAGCAGGTGACGCTGACTTAGTGCATTGAAAATTGAATTCAAACTACCACTAACATACCTTTTTCGGATAGTATAGAAAGGGTTCGCGGCCATTTTGGAAGGTGTTTTAGTGAGTGAGAGAGAAGAGAAGGATGCGAGATCCGCAGCGTAAAAGTGATTCAAAGAAAACAAGAATGAAGTGATTTAAAATTTGCAAACCCTTTATAAAAAAAAAAAAAAGAAAGTAAATTGCAAAATTGTTGTAAATCTAATGAATTGTGTTGTATTATTGTTGAGACCAATGGTCTATATTTATAGTGATTACACAAAGGAGAGAAAAGGAAATAGTCATTTTACTACTCATACATGAAATAGGAAAACTTCTACTAATCCTATTAGAAAAAAGAAATCCTATCTCTAATGGGACTTGGTCTTCACGCCGAGACTAGACCACGAATTGGGCCTTATGGACTGAGCCGGTTATGGACATCCAAACCTCAATGGTTTATAACACTCCCCCTTGGATGACATAACCGTATGTGATGATGATGGGATCTCAGTAATACGCTTGGGGAATGCTGCCTCATTAAAACCTTACCAAGGAAAACCCAGTGGGACAAAACCTTAGTGAAGGAAAAAGAGTACAGCACGTATTACTCCCCCTGAAATGAACATCACTGAAGGTCCTTCAATTGGCGCATGCCAATCTGATGCATAAGCTTCTTGAGCGTGGAGGTTGGAAACGACTTTGTGAAGAGGTCGGCTGAGTTGTCACTTGAGCGGACTTGGAGCACCTGGAGTTCACCGGCCTTCTGTAGGTCGTGAGTGAAAAAGAACTTTGGCAATATGTGCTTCGTCCGATCTCCTTTAATGTATCCATCCTTCAACTGAGCTATGCATGCGGCATTGTCTTCGTACATGCTGGTCGGTTCTTCTTTCCCTTCTGTCATCCCTCAATCTCGTCTAATGTGTTGAGTCATTGACCGTTGTGTGGATCCGAAAGGTAACCTGCATCAGCAAAACCAACTAATCCTTCTTTGTTAAGGTTAGTATAAAATAGACCCATGTCTTTCGTCCCTTTCAGGTAACGAAATATGTGTTTGATCCCATTCCAGTGCCTCTGGGTCGGACAAGAACTGAATCTTTAAAGGAGGTTCACGGCAAAGCATATGTCCGGCCTAGTGTGACTAGCCAAGTACATTAACGCTCCTATAGCACTGAGATATGGCACTTCGGGACCAAGGACCTTTTCGTCCTTCTTTACTGGACCGAATGGATCGTTGTCCAGGCCAAGACTTCTCACCATCATTGGGCTAGTCAGTGGGCAAGCCTGGTCCATATTAAATCGCTTGAGTACCCTTTTGCGATAATTACGAATCCCTTATCGAATTTCTTTATGAATATGCATGTGATCGTCTTTATAACCCTCTTTCACTAAGTACTCGCTTAGTCTATTGTTTCAATCCATAGAGCGATTTATTCAGCTTAATACAATGCTGGTCTTGAGAACTTCTTTTATCTTTCAGCTCTATCCCCTCTGGGACTTTCGTATAAATTTTGTTATCCAGTGGACCATAGGCTGCTTACTATATCAATTTGATTTCTTTCTTATGTGTCCAGACATCATAAACTTTCGAGTTTGTAGCAGCACCCACCACATTTGGAGTATATCTCCTTATAATTTATTCCTTAGTCTCTGTGAATATCCTTGTGTAACCAAGCTATCTTGAAATGCTTTCTTTTCTTCACAGGACTTATTTATCCACTGGTTTAATCATCTGATGGCGCTTTCTTATGTGGCCAATACGCCTATCACTTTCATAATCCCACGTTTCCTTTTATCTTATGAATGCATTCTTATTCATGGGTTCTGATCCTCGCTTGTTTCTTTATTGTTCAAGTGCTACTATCTTGTATACGCTCTCTTAAACATTTTGGTGTTAACACTCTTATGTAGTTCCTATTTTGATCCAGACATGATTTGATCGATCTGAGATTTCATAATCGAGGACCTTTATTACCTTGCAGCTTGGCGTCCCAAGCTACATGGTTTGGTACCTTAGATGTTCAGCTGGCCAGCCTTATATCTCTATGTCTGGACTGGTTTCCTTAATAAACCCGGATTTATATTATGCACCCTTTTTCCGAGGTTTCTTATCTTATGTAATTTATTGGTCTATCTTGTATAGACTCCGTAGCAACTTGATTGTGTCTCTAAGACATCAATTTCGTGGTGCTTAAACTGATATGACTTAGTCATTCTTTTCTTTTCGGGTCAATGTGTCTGGCATCTGATTATGCTAGCTTTATATGATCTTTGTATTTGGACGTCCTTAAATCTTTTTCTAGTCCGAGGATCTTGCCAAGACACCGATGGTTGATACCATTTCATTTCTCTTATCAGCTTATTACGTTTCTTCTTATAATGTTGGATATTCGGATTCATTAAACTCATGTAATCCGTGTTCCTTGGCCACTAAATAGATCACCCATATTTGGCTCAAGGTTTCTTTAAAATTCGTAGGAGAAACATTTCTTATCCAACATATATATATTTCCAATCTCCTTATGAGATTCCATCTTAGACGGTACATATGTATGTGGTGGTTTTATTCAAAATCTCTTAAGATGGTATATTTCTGGCTCATGTCCCGTATTCAATCTGAGATGGGAATATCTATGCTCACTTATATGGCCTGATGCATATTGATCTTATATACATGTAAAACTTGTGATGTCTCCAAGCTGATAGACTTTAGAGTCTAAACCTTATAGGTGACCTTTGTTTATAAAATTCGGCCGAGTCTTATTATGATCATCGAATTTGTAGTATAGTCATGGACCACGAGTTTGTCCTCACTCCCCCTCATGAATATACTATAATTTCGTGATGCTTGGGACAATAAATCTAATGAGTTTCCCTTGTGCACATGTAACACAACGTGAGACTTTATGGGATAACTCTTTGTGCCGTTTTCATGATCAATCTTTGCATCAAGTTTTGGACTTGGATGGCTAGTCCAGTCATGCCATATAGTGTAAATTTCGTGGGGTATACCAATTGTGGTTACCATGGCTTTTGCCTCTATCATACTGATCTTTGGCATAGTCTAGATCAGTAGAGTATAGTCTCGACCATTTTCTTTTAATGCCTTAGGCGATCTGAAGGAACTTTCATTTCCTTTTGCCCGTTGTTTCTATTTGGAAACCATTCTTATAACTCAATGGGCTTTGTATGGGTGAGAAATTCATGCCCTTTAGGCAATGCCTTTTGGTCGAGATTTTATACTTGCACTGTTGAACTCATATTGTCGTTTATATGAGCAATAAGACATTCATATTATCAAGCGAAAATCAAACAAGATAATAACAATAAACTCAAAGTAGTTCTAAAAAGTCAAAGCAAAACATGAAAGCAACATAATAAAATTTTAATGCCTATTTTAAACAATCTGATGTCTCCAAGAGATCATTATTTTCGTAATCCAGAAGGTCATCTCGTTCATGATCGAAGTCGCCTTCCTTATCATGCTGGATCATGTGGGCTTCTGGATTCTTCCCTTTAACACTTCCTTGGTAAAGATCCACAAGGTGTTTGGGAGTCCTACATGTCTTGGCCCAATGATTGTCCATCCCACATCGATGGCAAACGGACTTAGTCGGGTCGGACTGATGTCCGGTTTGGTTCGCGTGGCCACACCCTCGGCCACGACCTCGACCGCGGTTAGAATCAAATCCGCGGCCATTACCTCGACCATATGGGTGGTAGCGACCACGCCCTTGTCCCTTTTCATGTCCATGACCATTATCTCTTTGGTATCTCTGGACATGGTTTGCCTCGGTTTTCATCTTAGTGTCCTCGGCCACGTGGGCTTCAGGAAGTGGGGTTGATCCAGGAGGTCTCATCTCGCTGTTTCTCATCAGCAATTCATTGTTTTGCTCCGCAAGCAATAAACAAGAGATCAAACTTGCATAGGTCGTGAAGCCTTTCTCACGATACTGTTGCTGTAGCAACACGTTGCTTGAGTGGAAGGTCGAGAAGGTCTTTTCAAGCATATCCTTCTCTGTTACAATCTCGCCACATAGCTTCAATTTTGAAACTATCTTGAACATGGCCGAGTTGTATTCATCCACGGACTTAAAGTCTAGGAGCCTTAAGTTAAGCCAATCATATTTGGCCTTAGGCAGTATAATCATCTTCTGATGATCATATCTTGCCTTTAACTCCTTCCAGAGATCAAGAGGATCCTCAAGCGTCAAGTATTGATCTTTGAGACTCTCAACGAGATGGTGGCGTATGATTAGAATCGCCTTATACTTATTCCTCTCGGATTCGTTATTTGCATCATTAATGCATTCACCGAGCCCTTCTTATTTCAGCATGATCTTTGCATCTAAAGCCCATTGCAAGTAATTATCTCCTGAGAGATTAAGGGCTGCGAAGTCCAAATTGTTGACTTTCGCCATCTGAAATCAAGCATCGGTTTTATCTTAGGATTTTAGGGTTTCTTTCAACCGATTGTATTTATGCATTTATCATGCGATTTTAAATCAAGCAAGTTTCCCAAATTCAATCCTAACATTTAATTCTAGGTGATAAAGGAAAACATAAATTTTACAAATTCAAAATAAGGAAATCATCCCAATATCAAATAAGGAAACTTTCCAAAACAAATAAGGAAATTTTCCTAACCGATTTTAATGTGGTTAAACAAAAAGGAAATTTTCCAATTTCAAAATAAGGAAATTGTCCAAATTTCAAATAAGGAAATTTTCCAAAACAAATAAGGAAACTTTCCAAAACGAATAAGGGAATTTCCAATTTGCGTTTTTAATTAAACAAAAGTAAATCTTCCAAATTCAAAATAACATGCGATTTTAGATTTAGGGTTCATCCGATTTTTAGGTTTGATATTCGCATGCATAAGATCAAATTCGGTTTTGGTTATTCAAACAATCAAAGATAAACAAGCAAATCGCAAATCGGTTTTAAGGTTTATGTATGATTAATGTTCAAATTCGATTGTGAGGTTCTCAGAGATTAAATATTTAAACAAGCAATCCGATTTTTAATGTTCTAGTTTAGCTTAGATTCAATTAGATTTCAAGTTCTCAAAAATCAAACAAGTAGAACATAAGAGAATCGATTTTTAGGGTTTGGTAATATTAGGTCAGAATTCGATATTTATGTTCTAGGGTTTTAGAAATTTGTTTCTACCTTTGATCCTTCTTTTGGGTTGACTGGAAAAGAACCGGGAGCTAAAGACCTCGGAAAGCTTAGGATCGGATCACACACGAACGGACCTCAACCACGCGCAACGGACGGATGGCGGCGGCTACTCAGCTGCGGACGGCGACGGTCGTTAGGGTTTATATATATTTTTTTTTGGGCGCGGCTGCTAGGGTTTTTCAGAGCAAACTCGTGCTGATAACGTGTTGTAAATCTAATGAATTGTGTTGTATTATTGCTGAGACCAATGGTCTATATTTATAGTGATTACACAAAGGAGAGAAAAGGAAATAGTCCTTTTACTACTAATACATGAAATATGAAAACTTCTACTAATCCTATTAGAAAAAGGAAATCCTATCTCTAATGGGACTTGGTCTTCACGCCGAAACTAGACCACGAATTGAACCTTATGGACTGAGCCGGTTATGGACATCCAAACCTCAATGGTTTATAACAAAAATCCTTTTAAAACATTGGAGGATTTTATGAATGTTTGGTGCAGATAAAACAATCTTACAAAAGAAAAATGTGTCAAAATAATGAATTTATAATAAATATATTTATATAAAATCAGTACCTCCGGAACTTTTGATGGAGTCTTCGCCTATAAGTGTCATCCCACACGACACTCAACTCTGTGACCTAATCACGTGCTGACCATCTCGGAGGGGGAATCTTTTTGTGTCCATAAACTCATTTACGTAGTTGTAGAATTGACGTTGGTTGAACAGATAAAGTCCGATCGTGCCTTCTTGGTGGGTCATGCCTGGAGATGGCCAATCGAAGCCTAGCGCTGAGGATCATAGTGTATTGAGATATGATACAATCATATCGCACACGTTTAGGGATTCTTCAATCAATCAACTCCCTTAACTTGCGTAATGTACAACTTTTGTAATCTTCAGCATTTAGGAGTCATATATACGCTTTCTGCGTATAAAAGGATGTAATCATTGTCTTTTAATAGACACATAAATTCATTCATAAATATCTTGCTTTTTTATTTTTACATGGTATCATAGCTTGACAATCAAAATTCTTAAATCTTTTTTTTTTTTTTTGTTTATGCTCGACAATGGCAAACTCGAGGTTTCATACTATATGGTTGGCTATGTTCGTTTCGCTTCATCAATGCGGTTTAAATTCTCTCATCAATAAGTTTTCAGGGTTCTTTTGGTATATTTAGTTGTGTTTGGTGTGTTTCTTTTATTTTATTCGCGCGTCGGTTAAAATTTAATTCTGTTTAGTTTGATTTATTACCGTTTAAAATTTATTTCTATTTGGTTTGATTTAATTTATTTCTATTTGGTTCGATTTAATTAAGTATTTTTGAAAAAAAAAACAAAAGTATTTATACAGAAAGTTTACTACATGGAAGCATCAAAATAATACAACAGTTGAACGACAAAGGTTTTGATTATTTACAGCAATTATAAATTGTTCGTGAAACAAATGTGCAAACGCAATATAGAACAAGAGATTAGCAAAGTGCAAGAACCGGCAGAAGTACACTAGTGATTTCACGGTACTTTCTAGTATAAAGATGTTCAAAACACTCATGTCCTGAACCATCGTGTTTGAGGATTGTACAATCGGACCAACAAATATATATGCGTAAAATTAACAATGTATTCGAAAGAGAAGAAAGACAACAAATGAATTCGGAAGAATAAGGAAAAACAAAACCAACAAAAATGAAATATGACGCAATATTTCAACTGTTGAGACCAGATAATTCACCAAATATCAGTAAAACTGAGCCCATGACTGTTTTCCTCTGAGCCCAATAAGTCGGCCTATCCAACAAGCCTGCCTTTGCAGAAATTATATAGCGGCGCTAAAACCAAACAAGTCGGCTTCCGGTCGATGCGATGTCGAACGCACCGGAGGACGGCGAGGGAGGACCGAATACCACAGGCTTGTTCCCCGTCTACCCTACTTTGGCGAACTCCGTCTCAGCTATTTCGAGTGCTCCCCAATGGCTTCGCAACGCCAGCTTCACGACGGATCTCTCCGCCATCGACGCCGCCGCTTCGTCGGCTCCTTCCCTATCCGAGGTCGACGCTGGCGAAGAAAACGAAGACGGAGATTCTGATGGGAGTAGCGGTGAACCCAATCTGCCTGGGGTTTACAATTTGGTCGAAGAAGAAGAAGAAGGGTCCTCGGAGACTGATGACGGCAAGGTAAAGAGGAAGAGGGATAAAAAGAAGAAGCGGAAGAGGGAATCGTCAGTTAGGGATCCTGAAGAATACTATCCGAAGCCTGCCAAGGATTATTACTTGGATACTCGTCCTGATCCAGATAATCTGGCTTATGGTTCCATTTACAGGTACTTTGCTTATAGTTTGATTCCTTTTGCTGGGCAAGTCGTTTTAAGTGTTGCGGAGGGATTGAAAATCCTCTTCTGTTTCTATAATGCAGGATGAATGTTCCTCGTTATAAACTTGACAATTCTCAGAGAGGTCCTGGGTCAGGTTCTCTGAGGTTATACCTGCGGAATCGGCGTAGTTCTATGCTTGACTCAGAGATTGATGTTGATTCTTTGGACGGGAGAGCAAAGTCTGATAACCGGTATTGGTATGCGAAACATGCCGCCATGGAACGCAACAAGAATTTCAGGCGTATCCGTTTGTCTGCTTCAGGAGATGCTGTTGATTCGTCCCTTGATCAATTCATTCCACTGGAGGAAACTGAAACTGTTCAAGAAAGCGACGAGGAAGATGGTTTATCAAAAGAGTCGATGATGGGAGCATCATGGGAGGATGAGGTGCTGAACAAAACCCGAGAGTTCAACAGACTGACGAGGGAACGTCCCCATGATGAAAAGGCGTGGCTGGCATTTGCTCATTTTCAAGACAAGGTTTCGAGTATGCAACCTCAGAAAGGAGTTCGTCTGCAGACTTTAGAGAAGAAGATTAGTATACTTGAGAAAGCTTTTGAACTGAACCCTGATAGCGAAGAACTGTTGCTTGCACTTCTCAAGGCATACCGAAACAGAGACAGCGCAGATGTACTAATCAGTAGGTGGGAAAAGGCACTTATGCAGAATTCCTCAAGCTACAAGTTATGGAGAGAGTTTCTACGCGTTGTTCAAGGGGAGTTCTCCAGATTCAAAGTATCAGAAGTGAGGAAGATGTATTCTTATGCGGTCCAAGCCCTTTCTTCTGCTTGCAGCAAGCGACATAGGCAGGTTCTTATTTTATGTTGCTATGGGTTGATGAATCACTTTAATACTACTTATTTGCTTACTGTCGCAAGTCTTGGAGTCTCTCTGTTCTATTTTTCGAACTCAGTTTTTTTTCTGGTGTTTCCCCGCTAGCTGTAATCGCTGACATTATTGATGAAATCTTATTCTTAGCAGTTCGACATTGTAAGGTCTGATTCTATTTACTGGATTATGCAGGTAGATGCAACATCTGAGCCATTGGATTCTGCTCTCATCCAGCAAGAACTTGTTCTAGTCGATATGCTTGTTAGCCTCTGCAGGTTTGAATGGCAGGCTGGTTACCAGGAGCTGGCCACAGCGTTATTTCAAGCTGAAATGGAATATAGCATATTTTCTCCATCTTTGTTGCTAACTGAACAGAGTAAATTAAGACTGTTTGAGCACTTTTGGAGCAGTAATGGTGCTAGAGTTGGGGAAGACGGAGCTTTTGGATGGTCGTTGTGGTTGGAGAAAGAGGAGGAACACAGGCAGAAAATGTTGAAAGAGGAATCTTCTGATGACAATGAGGTAGGTGGTTGGACAGGTTGGACAGAACAGTTGTCAGGTAGAAAAGAAGATGGTAGTATTGCGTCAGCTAACACTCGAGAGGGTGAGGTTGATCGGGAGGGTCTGGATGAAGAAATGGAAGAGGAGAATTGCAAGCCTGAAGATGATACTGAAGCCATGCTAAAGCTATTAGGCATTGATGTGAACGCTGCGGCCAGTGATGAGGTTAAAGATACTTCAACTTGGGTTAAATGGCTTGAAGAAGAGGTTTCTAGAGATCACAATCACTGGACGCCTTCTCGAAAAGCTGGTATCTTTCTCTACCTTTACAAACTTTATCTCTGTATTGTCCTTGTTAGTCTCTGTAGAATATGTTTGATGGGATTGACTTGCAAGTTTATCTAAAAAACTTGTAACCGTGCATGTGGTTAACCATGCGTCATCCTTTAATAGGTGAATCCTCCAATGTAGATGAAATGGGCGAGAGAGAAGATGAAGAGCAACTCTCAAGTCTTGTACTATATGAAGATGTAAATGGATATCTGTTTTCATTACGTTCAAACGAGGCCCGCTTGTCCCTGGTGTACCAGTTCATTGATTTCTTCGGTGCACCTATCTCCCCATGGACTTCCAGCAACAGTTTGTGGTGGAGTGAGAAAATAAATAATCTTGAAACATTGTCAGATTCTATGCTAGAACATTTGAGAAATGTTCATGAGTGTTTGTCGAAATCAGATAGTGACAACTGTTTCAGCTTGGAATCTCTTTTAGGCGGCAGCAGTGACATCTCTATGCGGACAGAGATGATGAAGTTTCTCCGCAATGCCATCTTGCTATGTCTGAATGTTTTTCCGCGAAATTACATTTTGGAAGAAGCTGTGCTTGTTGCAGAAGAGCTATTTGTAACAAACATGAAAACATGTGAGGTAGCAACTACCCCATGCCAAGCTTTGGCCAAACGTCTCCTGAAAAGTGACCGACAGGTAAGCTCTGTTCCAATTTGTTGGTGCGGTCTGCTCTTCTATTCAGTTTACCTGAACTGATTCCTTCTCCATAAACAGGATCTACTGCTTTGTGGAGTTTATGCACAGCGGGAAGCTGCTTCTGGAAATATGAAACATGCAAGACGAGTCTTTGACATGGCACTCACTTCTATCTGTGGCCTGCCTAAGGTTAGATTTCTGTTATGTTGTTAGTATATGATACAAAGATAACATGTTTCCACCTATGTTTTTAACTTTGAAGGAACTTCTAGATCAGTTACCCTGGTTGTGTGTTTATTGCTGATTCAATTCTTTGCTCGTTGGTCGAAAAAACTGGTGCTTTACCTTTAAGATTGCACAGGAAAATTTCTCAAGCACAGATCATAGTAGTCTATATTTGTTATAGAACAGTCTGTTCTGGGTAACGTACAGGGAAGTATGGCTTAGTGGATATTAGCTAGAACAGGTTTTCTTATTTCACTGTATTTTTGGTGCACTTGTGCGGAGATGCATGCATCAGCTCAATATCTGCGATTGGTTTGGACTTTATTTGACATTGAAAATACCCATGCTAAGCTGATTCAGCCTTTGATTGCAGGAATTGCAGTATAACGGTCCTTTGCTATATTTATGGTATGCCGAATCGGAAGTAGCCAATAGTAGTGGGAGCGATCGGGAAACAGAATCGTCATCTCGTGCTATGCACATTCTGTGCTACCTGGGAAGTGGTCTAGCTTATGTTCCTTATACTTCCCAGCCTTCAAGCATGCAAATCCTTAGAGCACGCCAAGGCTTCAGAGAGAAGCTTAAGAAGATACAATCAACATGGTCTCATGGTGTCACAGATGATCAATCAGCAGCGCTTGTTTGTTCGGCAGCTCTATTTGAGGAGTTAACAAATGACCTTCCTGGTGCTGTTGAGATCCTAGAGCGCATGTTCAGTTCTGTTCTTCCAGGTTATTTCCATGATCTTTATTCTTGGGTTCTCTTTCTGATTTCCATGCTAGTAGTATACATGACTTCATCAGAAATGCTTTCTTTATAGAAAGAAATTTCTCTTATAGACAAGGATGTTGCATGCACTGTTTATCTGGATTTTTATCCGGTAGTGAAGATTTTTGTTTGAGCTATTGTGAATTTTGCAGGAAGAAAAAGTAAAAGTCATCAAGTTGAACTCTTGTTCAATTATTACGTGAGAATGCTTCAGAGACATCAAGACGACCTTGTTTTGTCAAACCTATGGAAGCCCATATCAGAGGGGCTGCAACTGTATCCACTCAGTCCCGAGCTTTATGGAGCTTTGGTGGACATCTGTAATCACCGTATGACATCCCATAGACTGAGAATGATGTTTGATGACTACTCCCGCAAGTAAGCTTCTTCACAAACTTCTTATGAACCCTCCCATCTCATGATAACTGGCTAATGTAGATATTGATGCTTAGCTTAAGTTTTAATATCAATGCTAAACTAGTAGAATATGTTAATCATGCAGAAATCCATCAGTCCTTGTTTGGCTATTTGCGCTTTCTTATGAGTTGAGTAGAGGAGGCTCCCTACACAGAATCCGTGGATTGTTTGAAAGAGCATTGGCACAAGATACGTTAAACAGCTCGGTTATTCTATGGCGTTGCTACATTGCATATGAAATCGACATGGCACGCAATCCATCAGCAGCTAGAAGGATTTACTTCCGAGCTATAAATGCCTGCCCATGGTAAGACTTCCATATAACCCACCAATCTAAAAGCTTTTTGTTTTCTCCAGATTTCCATAGAATCCATTCCTAACATAATTGGCGTGGCAGGTCGAAAAAACTATGGCTGGATGGGTTCGGGAAGCTGAGCTCTGTCCTGACGGCGAAAGAGATGTCAGATCTACAAGAAGTGATGCGGGACAAGGAACTGAACATTAGGACAGATATCTACGAAATTCTTCTTCTGCAGGGTTGAGATGTGTATAGTTATGTTTCTGTTCTGGTGGTGGTTATTGAGAATTAACAAAAAGGAAGAGATGATCTTAATGTATTACAGATGCGTGAGAACAAAAAAAAAAAAAAAGCAATCTCTTTGGTCGCAGGGCAACAAATTTTTGTAGGAAGAGAGTTAAATCAGAATGAATTTGCTCTGATCAATAACCCTTCACTTTTCCTTTTTTTCCTTTGCTCTTCTCTTGTTTAATAGAGATACAAAGAGAGACAAACCAACCTGCGATTATGATCATGCTTTTAAAATGTAGCATAAATTCTAGTAGGAAACATTAGATGTCTGTTGGAACTATCGGTTGAATAGTGTTATATGATGTAAATTTTGGTCTCATAGTCTCATCTGCCAAATTTCGCGGACAATGTGTATTTGACCTAAAAAGGTTAAATGTAACTTGGTCTTCACGCTATTATAAAAGGGGAAAAATAAATAAAAATAAACCCAACAAACTTCCCCGTCCATCAAACTTGATCCATGCGAGGCACAAGAACAAAGTCACCGGTGAATGGTGATCTCCATAAAGCCGTCAAATCAATGGATAATAAAATCATCAATCCAAAAGAAACAATAATGTAAGAAAAGGAAAAACAAAACAATATCCGATCAAATCACATGATTTTCCCAAACATTTCTAGAAAAATTAGTTGAATTTTCCAAAATTTTATTTCAACAACCCGTAGGTTTTATTTCAACGGTTTATATATAACTACAACAAAAGTGTACCTAAGTGTTTACGTTATTCTATATTCTTTCTCTTTTTGCCTCAATAATGTTGTTCTTTAATTTAGTCAATAAACCCCTTGACCATGTCCCATAGCTGCAGCGTTTGATGACGTATCCCATTGCCATCTGAGATAAATTGCATCCACGAATCGTCTTAATTTATCGTCGACGGCGGAGGAAACTGCCACTTCCGGCGACACTGTCTCGTAATCGTTATTATAATTAATATTATTGTTATTATATATCCGAATTAATCTCCATTGACGCGGTCGTGAAGCTACATTGTCCTGTTTGTAATTGCTGTTCTGTTTCCAACTCCGAACATATTCCGTTCTTCTTGAACAGCCGACACAATGCAAATACGAGTCCTGCACCAACCGTTTAAATTAAATTTACGTTAGAATGTTGTAATATTTTTATATATAAGTCTATAACAAACAAACGGGACATATAAAGTAAATTACGTTTAGAATGTTGTAATAGTCTAAGTTCTAGATCAACAGTCATTCGTCCTCGACTTATCGAGTATTTAAGTCTATAAATGTAATAATACATAGATAAAATAAGAATGCCTATATGAGTATTTGTCTTATTTGAGGAATATTAGATATGGCTTTTGTCTTCGTCGCAGTAAAGCCAAAGCGAAATCCTAATTGAGCTTTTGTCAGCTTACAGCAAGAAACGAATATATATATATATATATATATATATATATATATATATATCATTAGTTATTATATCCGCTTATAAGCCTTGATTTATACTAAAGTTCCCACATATCTTATATTTATATGTAGATTTACTCAAAAAATGGAGAAATCATGTTAAATTTACTGAATTTTATTCACTCAAATATTTCCATAGCAACTAGTAGTACTTTTTTCCGCACTAGTTTTAATTTGTTTTTCTGTTTTGCTTTAATAATAGCAATTAACCATATGCATCTCCACGTAATTTTATTTTCGTTTGTATATACAGTATATGTAAAACAATTTTTTCATATATACTATTTTACTATATTTTGGTAATAGATTGATAGATGAATAAAAGATCGAATAATCACTTGAATCGAAGAGGGATCGAATTTGTGATACTTTTTTTTGCGAATGAATTTTGTTGCAAACAATGATTGAACGCCATAATTATGAG
Organism: Alliaria petiolata; assembly: GCA_020283515.1. Taxonomy (NCBI): domain Eukaryota; kingdom Viridiplantae; phylum Streptophyta; class Magnoliopsida; order Brassicales; family Brassicaceae; genus Alliaria; species Alliaria petiolata. The sequence goes on along the minus strand of JAHZTW010000001.1, from coordinate 197,346,549 downwards.
ACTTAGCAAAATTATATTTAATTTGTCCTTTGATTTTAGTAAAATAACCTGGATCATAATAAACTGAACCAGGTATTAATACCAAAAAAAAAAAAAACTGAATTATGTATTGTGGTTGGGAGGGGAAGACACGGACAATTAATTTTGTGAACTAACAAGTTCGTTAAGCTCCTTTTTGACTTTCCGATGAATTAATGTTGGCCTTTTTTTCTTTTCAATTATTTTTAAAATAACATGTAGGATAAAGGTTATGTTAGCCTTTTTTCATAAATATTATATTCGCAATAGATATTTTCAGTTCATGTCCATTTTTAACAACATATATTATTATTAACAGTTTGAAAAAAAATAAAATATTATTACTAACATTTACTTATTTGTGAAAATCTACATGTATGTGTCTGCGTAATCACGAGATGTGTGTGGCTGCGTAATCACGAGATGTGTCATGTGTGTGCATGACGAGGCTCAATAAATCCAAAACATCGGTCTTCTACAAGACTACAAGAGATCGAGCCGGAAGTCGATTGACAGACCGACACGTCCGGTGGTATATCACCATCAAAATCATATTTTTCACGCACGCAATATTTCTTAAACAAATTAATTTATGTGGTCAAAAAGAGATAGAAAAAAAATAAAACACTGGGAGGTTGGCCAAAAAATGACGAAAGTGTCATTTCCTTTACCTAACAGATAAGAAAGATACTGTTTCTCTCTTTTTTTTTCTTTTTTTTTTCTATCTACATGAAGATAGTTTCTTCATCTCGCTTTTATCAGAGCCACAGAAACGAAAGCTAAGCAAAAAAAGTGTAATGGCGTCGATGAAGCTTCCGTGTGATTTGGAGGAAGAGATACTCACTCGGCTTCCACCTCTATCTCTTGTTCGGTTCAGGACAGTATGCACACACTGGAACGCTCTTTTCAACGACAAGAGGTTCCTCAACAACCACGTGGCTCGTGTCCGTCCCCAATTCATTTTCCTGACCGAATCCAAGATCTACTCGGTTGACATCGATCTTGGCGGAGGCATTGATCCAACGATAGAGGTGCGTGAGCTCCCCTCTGTTTTCCCTTTTCAGGCTATAGACTTGTCGCATACCACCATCACTGCTTGCGATGGGTTCTTGTTTCGTGACTTTTGGAAGAAAGGCGTTGCGGTTTGGAACCCGTGGTTGAGACAGGTTAGGTGGGTCGAGTACGAGGATAAAAGCTTCCATTTCTGCGGTGTAGGATACGATAGTAGTGCTAGAGCCGAAAAGGGTTACAAGGTCTTGGGGTATTTTAACTGTCTCCGTAAGGTTAGCGACACTTACCAAGTAAGCCACCAAAGAGTTGCCATCTACGAGTGTGCGGCGTCTCATGCGTTGAAGTTTCTTGATGCCCCTTTCAAGCAGTGGCCCACCGTGGAGCCTTTGTCCTTGAACGGGGATCTCTATTGGGTTACTTGTAATTTCGACACCCAAGAGTATTTTATCCGAAGCTTTGATTTCTCGAGGGAGATATTTAAACCCTTTTGTCACCTGCCGTGTCAGAAGAACAATTCTCGCGATGAACTTGCCCTCGCGGGTTATAAGGGAGATCGGTTTTCGTTGTTAAAGCAATGCTATGTGACAGGAGAGATTGAGATTTGGGTAACGAAGGATAATATTAATGTGGAAGAAGTGGCGTGGATAAAATTGATGACTTTGCCAACAACTAACTTCCCAAAGTTAATTAATAAGTTATGTGGGATTAGTTACTTCATCTTTGACAAGACCATAATCATGTGTTGTGGCGACGAAGAAACTGGAGCCGCTTGCATTTATATTGTGAGGGAAGATAAGTGCAAGAAGATTCAAATAGGTTCTGGAATTGTTCGGTTTTCTCACTGCGTCTATCTTCCAAATTTGATATCGGTTCTGCGAGTTTAAATTTTGGCTTTTCTTGTTTTATTGCATATCTCAATTCGATAATTGTGTCCTCACTTTCGATTCAGAAGCAAATTTTCTTGACAATGTTGTTGTAGAGAATATATATATATATATATATACAAAGCTTTTCGCTTCTTTGAAAGGTCTGTTTAAATTTCTTATTTGCTCTGTCTGCATGTTGATTGATTTTTTGAAATAGATCGACGATATAAATACACATGAGCCTTCTTGATTTTTTTTATAGTAAGTTTTGAAGGTTGTGTTGATAATAGTATAGCTTATTCTATATGCATTTTTTATCAATCCAAATATGATACAACTTAAAAACAAAATTATACTTCAGTTATATTGGAAAATAAAATAGCTGAAGGTGGCCTGGTTTTTTAGACTCACACAACATAGTGTAATTAAAGAGAACATAAAGCAGACCAATATAGATGAGGACTAGTGAGACAAAACGTTCCTTCTTGTTCAAGAGGCCTACAACATCGCATGGAGGCTCAAGAACCAGTCACCGACTACCTACAACAAACACTCGTCATAGATTTGATTACCTACAAAAGAGCAAGTCACTTTATCATTGTGACGTAACATAAACTACTTCAAACTCATCTGAGAAAATTTATATGTAAAACGATCATTGTGCAAATTTCATATTAGGAGATGTATTTGGACTAGTTCCACCGTGGAAGATGTATCAGTAACGCCTAACATATGGTGTGTAATAGGTCGAAAGAACAATGGTGGATTTGCAAAATGAAGCTGAGCTCATGTGTATATATATATGTATAGTTTTGCTGCAAGGATATGAGATGAATATGTATAGTTATATGTTATGTTCTAGTTATTGAGAATTTACAAAATGTAGAAGAGGAAAGTGAAATGATCGGATCTAATGGAGATGCGTGAGAAAAAAGAAAGACCAGTCTCCTTGATCGGAAGGCAAGGGATCTTTCTTTTTGCCATTCATCAGAATCTTAGATTTACAATCCATCAGAATCTTAGATTTACACTTCATCACTTTACTCTTTTCCTTGTTATGTCCTCTTGTTTAACAGAATTTAGAACCATCCGAACAAAAATATATATGAGTAAAGGTTTTCTTTTGAAGTATTATAACTTTTTTTAATTCTTGGCGAATATGATCATATTTTGTTTTTATAACCATAAATTATAGTCAGAAACAATGGAAGTATGCTGGAAATCTCTGTTGAATGTTGCTATATGATGTAAATCTTTGGTCTCATGGTTGATCATTGACCTAAAAAGTTGAATGTAACTTGGTTTTCACGCTATTGAATACACTCTATATAGTGAAAAAAAAAATTTAAAAGAAAAGATAAATAATAGACCCAAATATCCTCGTCCATCAACTTGATCATCTGGTTACACCCATGTGAGGAAAAAGAACAAAGGTACCAATGATCCATAGAGCCGTCAAATCAATGGATAATAACATCATCAATCCAAGAAAAAAAGCGTTAAAAAACAAAAACAGAAATCCAATCAAATCAAATCACGTGATTTTCCCACACGTTCCCACAATTAGAAAAATTAGTTATAAGTTTTCCAAAATAATGTACCGCTTAGCCCAACAAACCGTAGGTTTTATTTCAACGATTTATATAAAAGTACAACAAAAGTGTACCTAAGTGTTTACGTTATTTGCCCCAAATAATTCTATATTCTTCTCTTTTTGCCTCCAATACTCTTTGTTCTTTAACAGTCAATAAACCCCTTGACCATGTCCCATAGCTGCAGCGTTTGATGACGTGTCCCATGCGTCATCTGTGATGAACTGCATCCACGAATCGTCTTTATCGTCGACGACGTCTTCTAAGCAGGTGGAAGAAACTCCAACTTCCGGCGACATTGTCTCGTATTCATGATTGTTAAAATTATTCGAACTAATCTCCATCGACGCCGTCGTGAAGCTACATTGCCCCGTTTGTAATTGCTGTTCTGTTTCCAACTCCGAACATATTCCGTTCTTCTTGAACACCCGACACAGTGCATATGAGTCCTGCACCAAATCATTTAAATTAAAGTTTTTTTTGTTAGAATGTTGAAATATATTTTTTATATATCTATAGCCTAGGTCTAGATAAACATTAATTTGTCGTCGACTTAACGAGTATTTGTGTCTATGAATGTAATACGTAGATAAAGCTAGGAAGAATGGGTAGTTGCGTATTTGTCTTATTTGAGAATATATATTAGATATGGCTTTTGCCTTCGTCTCAGTAAAGCCAAAGCGAAACCCTAATTGAGCTTTTGTCAGCTGACACGAAGAGAAATGAATTTATATCATTATTCTATCCGCTTAATTAATTATAAGCCATAAGTTCATACTAAAGTTCTTTCTATTAATATATATATTTACTAAAGATATGGAGAAATCATGTTAGATATACTGAATTTCATCCACTCAATTATTTATATGTCCTACTATTTTGCTTTAATATAATAGCAATTGGCCATGCATTTCTCTACGTAAAAATCTTTTTGTTTGTATATATATGTAAAACATATTTTTTGTAGTAACTAATTAACTATATTTTGATAATAGATTGATAGATAAAAAAAAAAATCGAACAATTACCTGGAGCGAAGAGGGATCGTCACAATCCTTATCATCGAGACGATATTCATGCATAACCCAATCCGTACGGATCCCTTGAGGAGCTCTTCCTCTGTAATAAACCAAAGTCTTCTTCATCCCAATCGCTCTGCTCTGACTCGTTACTCTTCGATCTTTCCCAGTCGATTTCCAGTATCCACCTCTCGTTGCTCGGTTCGTTCTAAATCCGTTCGGATATTTCCGGTCGCGTGGCCCAAAAAAATACCATTCCGGATCTCTACTTGGCAGAAATGACTTCTCTACAAGTTGTTTTGACGATCGTAACAATTAAAAACAAGATCATAACAATATAATTCAACGGTAAGAGTATGAATCAAAGGACTTGAACTTTTATAAGAAGTATATATATAATAAATGTACCTGCGAGGTCCCATGGTTCGCATTTGTAGAGATCAACCTCAGGGATTATATCAAGCTCGATTTCTTGACCGTTGATCTTTCTCTTCAGATAATAGTTTACAAGTTCTTCGTCCGTCGGATGAAATCTAAAGCCTGGAGGTAATCCGACCGGAGCCATAACTCTCACAGACAGTTACAATGTGATCAGGCTTTTGTGAGTTCACCTCATTTGCATTCTCTTACTCAAACTTATGTATATATATATACAAACCTTTATGGTCACTAAATTGATTAATTAATTAATTTTTTCTTTACTTGTATAGTTATATATCTGTCTCTCTCTCGCTCTGTCTTTTTTTCTCTCTTCTTCCTTTCTTTTTGTTGTTTTTATCTTTTGCTTTATCTTTTTCGGAGATTCTTGACAAGCGTTACGCGCAAGCTCCTCGCGCTTCCTTCGTTGTACAAAAAGGGTTCGAGTTTGATCGCGTTATATATATTTATATAGTATATACATAATGCATATATATGTGTGCATGATTGGTCGTGGTCTTGGTATTCCTTACGTAAATAAATGGAAAATAACATAATGACGTCACTAGTAACGATGTAATCTTAGCTCGGATATAAAATAATGCTAATAATAATGTATATAACCCGTAATGTTGACTCATAAAATTAATTGGGAAACATATTAATATATTATCTTGTGATCACGTACGTATCTTTTAGAAAGCGGAGTTTTAGAATTAATTAGTTGAAGATACATAACTAAGGTAGTATGTATGGTGAACACCTTCTATCAACATGCAAGAAAGGAATATATAAACAGTCTGAACAATAATCGAGATCTCTGGATCTCAAACAGACTAATTTATCTACTTCAAAACCTAATTGTATGGTGTTTTAGGGTATTTTCCAATTTTAATCTCGTTGTACATGGGTAAATTTGTTTGGTTATCTAGCCATAAACTCTTACATACTCTCGCTACTCTGAAGATTTTGATCATCTACTAAATAACATAAAATAATAGTCGGTAATCAGTACTTAAATTGAAACTGATCATAATTTTAACGCAAATTAGTAACATTTTTTTTTCAATATTTATTATTATTATTATTATTTTTAATCAAAAACGTAAAATATAGCAGGGGAAAAGATAATTTGTAGTCTAGTTGTGTGAAATATATAACCGAAATGTCAAATATTAAAAAGTATACGTGGCAAGGGTGTTCTGCAATAGCATATTCAGTTGCTTTGGTTCACACACGGCCATGCCAATTACGAAAATACATATGTAAGTATAGAATTAAAGATTTAATATTTTATTATTTAGATTGAAAAATTACGAAAATTTAAAGAGTTCAAAATTTCGTGGAAATTGCAATAGTGAAGACTTTTCACATCACATTTTTGTCGTAAACTCGTCTCTTACGCTCGACCACGATGTCGTAGATCTAGTTCTCGAGACAATTTATCTAAACCTCTATAATATTAACAAAAATCTTTAATACTTTGGCAGTTCGTGTTGGGTCATTTATTCACCAATGTTTCTTGAACTTTTTCTTTTTCATTGTTTTGTAATTAGAAAAATGGTAAGTAGGTTTACGAACGCTTTTAAACCTTCATCCATTAATTGGTTTGCAACTTTGCATGTTAAACCAATAAATAAATGAACATGGACATGTGACATGTGAAAGAAACGTGGGCTTAACCGATATGGGCCTTTATATTTTTGATGTAATGGGCTCCGTAGATCCAGTTGAAGTGAAGGGGTTCCATAACAAGGATCCTCATCAAAGACAAAACGACAAGCCTAATTCGTCAGGTTAATGGTTAATTGGTTATTGAAGATAGATGTGGATGGAATGGAATAGAGAGCTTTGTAATGAAATACCACTAGAAAACCGACCACCAAACTTCTTTTCTTACGTAGTAATGAGATCGAAATTATTTGGTTTGTGTTTTATATATTGCGGCATTGTTTGTTTCAAATAAGTTGCGCCTATTTCTCATGCAAAACATAGTTGCGATTAATGGCCCTCCGAAGGTCTATTACAATAGATGTTCATCTATTATATTTAACTATTTCTTTGAACTTTACGTATTTGCAATTTTTGTTTTCTTTGAACTTTACGTATTTGTTGCAATTCTGAGGAATGTATCAATAACTCCATATAAATATGTAATGATGCAATGCAAAAAAGTTAGATACTGAACCTAAAAAGGAAGAAAGTTGATGTGGATAATCTACTAATTAATAAGATAGCCACAATTCCACATAGAAAATGTAATAATAACTATCTATATATATGCAGGGCCGGCCCTGAGGGGAGCCAAATGAAGCATTTGTCTTGGCCTCAGGCCCGATTCAGAGGACAGACGGGCTAAGCCATTACTTAGGACCACCAACAATTTTGTTAAATTTTGGGCTACATATCTGTTTTATAATGGATCACAAATATTTTAAAAATCAAATAACCTTACCTTTGAACATCATTTTTTTCTTTTTTGGCTTTGCACCACCAATCTTCTTGGGCCGGGCCTGTTGGCCTCCAAAATTTTTACTGTTAATATGTATAGATTTTTTGACCCCCAAAACATTAAAAAAAAAATTTCTTTTGCTTTTCTATGGTTAGTTTCTTAAGTTAAAAGTAGATATGAAATTTAATTAGTAGAAGTAAACAAGTTTTATACAGCTGTACTTCTTTCAAATCAGAATGAAAGGATAAAAATCCATGCAAGTTAAAGTTAATTAATAAACTAAAAAACTAATTAAAATTAAATTAGTTTAGTAATATAAAGTACAAAATCTAAACTTCTAACACTAGTCAAAACTTAAATTCATTTTGAAATAAATAAAATCTTGTAGATTATAAAACCAAACGGGTGTCAACTTATCTCGTGTAATTTTTAATAGTATAAGATTTGTTGTTGCTTTTACTTAATAATGACTCATGACTACAAAACGTAACTTGAGCTCTTTTTCAGGTCTATATAAGATTGGGAACTTGTGAAAGTTAGAAGCACATAATTTCTGAAGAAGTCGTGCTATTTTGTTCTCTAGAAGAATAGATAAAGAGAAAAAACCACAAGAGGAATTAACAATGATGATGTCCGATCTTCCAAAAGATCTGGTAGAGGAGATACTCTCTAGAGTTCCGACTACAACTCTAAAACGATTACGATCTACTTGCATACATGGGAACACTATATTCGATGACCGGGAATTCGCCAAAAGCCACTTTAACAAAGCAGCAAGGCAACATTTGGTTGTCATGTTGAAGAACTTTAGGGTCCATTCAATCAGTTTAAACCTCGATGGAATTCACAACAATTGTGATCCATCTATAAAAGATATAGGTGAACTTAGCCCAAAAGAGTCCATCAAGTCGATGATATAATCGACATGATGCACTGCAACGGTTTATTGTTATGCATCACCAAAGGAAACATACCCATGGTTTGGAACCCGTGCAAGGGAAACCAAGCGGGTAGAACCAAGAAGGGTTTACGAAAAATCCAATAGATTTGCTTTCGGATATGAATACAGGAAATCGTGCTATAACTACAAAATTTTAAAGATCCAGCATCCGCATTGTTCAGAAATTATTTATAATGCACGTGATACAGAAATCTATATTTTAACTCCAATTCATGGAGGGTTCTTGATGTCACCCATGAATGGTCCTTAGCAACTCGTGCGGTCTCTCTGAAAGGAAATGCTTACTGGTTTTCTTCAAAGTACAAAGATGGTGCATTCAATTGCTTCTTGCTATGTTTTGATTTCTCGAGAGAGAAATTTGGAGCCATGTGTGTGCCAGTCGAGAGCAATTTTCATTATCTTGTGGTTTTATCCGTTATTGGAGAAAAAAGCTTGTGTTGCTATTACAGCGTTGGGCACTAGAGATGAAAATATGGGTCATAGATGATATGGACCCAATGGTAACGCTGTATCGGGGAAAAGCGAGCGGGGAACGACGACCGAGAGATGGAGAAAGAATCGGAAGTTAAGAATTACCGGACCCAATCAGGGGTTGAGACGTCCGGAGTTCTTATGAATTCTTAAACTTCTTGGTGAAGAACCGATTCTTATGATATTTGTACATTAATGATTTGTTAATTAATTTTTCTAACTTAAGAAACTCTTAAGATCTCCCAATTGAGAAGGTCTTAGAGCATCATTATTGCAGAAATGGTTTTTTAACATTTAATATCAATAAAAAAAAGAAAATAATTAAAAAAACGATTTTCGAAAAAGAAAAAAAAACAAATATTCAACGTGTCGAGCTCCCCTTTCAGAGCCGATTCTTCAGTCTCTTCCCAGAGAGGCGATTCTCTCAAAAACTCTGTCACATCATTTTTTTTATTTTTTTTTTATTTTTTTGGTTAAAAACTTTTATAAAGCTGTCCAATACCGATGCCCATGTTCCAAGTTTCCTTCAAATCTAGTTCTTGCACCCTTTTTTATGTCTCTTTCTGGTGTCGTATTCTTCGAAATTTGAATAACTAATATATATATTTCATTTGATTTGCTTTTTTTTTTTTGTATCTCACCATTTAATTTTTGGCTCCTTCATATGGCTTCATGGATTCATATGGCTTCATGTAAACCTTGTGACGGAACCTAGCTAGTAATATACTCAAAACATTAAAATGTAACATATTGACTATGCTTGTACTGTAACCTTGTAGTGTAGTGACGAAACCTAGTAATCATCATGAATGAAGATTACTCTGAAGCCGTCTCCTACGGTCTCTCCAAGCCACTTGAATCTGCCTAGCCGCTCGTAGCCTTATGGCTCCTTGCACTCGATGGCCCCTTAGGAATCTTGAAATCAAGCTCGTCATGTCTTCAAGATCTGCTACACTCAGCGAAAACGCCTCCACGTTTGTCACACACCTAACGTTTCTGTTGCTAACCAATCCCTTGTGCGGCGACCTTATCCTCGTTCCATCTGCAAGTTTAAGAAACATATTAAGTTGCAAGCTTTTCCCTTAATGAAGTGTCTTCTAAAAAGGTTAATGTTTCAAGTTTTTAAAGCCAAAACATTTGGAGTTATTAACACAGAGTCAAAAGGGATGTACCAGGGTTTACAGAAGAGCGTTCGAGGCACCAAGTGAGGAGTTCTTCACCACAAACGTCTCCTTCCGATAATGGCAGGACAGAACCGTCTTCTCCAATGCTTTCCATCTCACCTCTCACTATGAATACCATTTTATCAATTAGACCTCCTCGGTGCAAGACCGTGCTTCTCCCTATGTATGTCCTCTGTTTCAGCCTCTCACGGATGGCGTCTAAGATTGATTCATCCATCAACGAAAATATCCTCACCTGCAAACCCATTATCATTTAAAAAATCTGCCCCCTTTAACCCACACAAGTTTCAGAGTGAGAGCCATGGTGAGGGCAATGGACTCTGATGTCTACCTTCTTGAGATTTATGAAGAGGTGTCGTCTTATATCTCTTTGAAGGTCATCAGGCATATTCTCGAAGAGCAAATCTTCGTTAACTCCTCTGGTAGCAAACCAGTTGAACCTCTCAGCCTCTCTTACCCTCCTGAAGTGTAGAAACAACTATTCAGTTAGCTTAAGGTTGACATTGGAGAGCCTGAGATAATGTATTATTTCTTCAGAAAAGAATATTAAACTGAGAAGCAAAGTTTAATAAGGCATACTTTCTTATACCCTCTGGCAACCTTCTATGGCTCATCCATTGCTCCACATCACGACGTTTCGTCATTTTCGTCGTTTCCATATTCCTAAATCAACGGAGTACTTGGTGATTTAGAAACTATCCACAATGTCTGGAGGATATCTTCTTTTGTACAATGATGGAGTTATTTACATTCGATCGAGAGCTTGAAGGAACTTCTGCATATTACCAATAAGAAGCGCGAAAACCAAAAGCCCTATTCCGATAATGCTCATGGTAAAGACGACCTCCCCAAGAAAGTAACTTGGGTCTTGGTTTCCAGCAAGCGTGCTGATTTGCTTTGAGATTTATACACAATTGACATTAATTAAGAGTTCCAGATATACTCAATGCAAACTAGTTGAGTAACTTTTTATTTAGATTAAACGTTTAACATTTGTATAACACATCTGCTATGAAAACTTGAATAAACCCAATTACCTGGAAACCCCAGAAAAGAGAGTAAGTGTATCTTGTTAAGAGACTAGTATGATTCGTAAGATTCACTGCCTTTAGATAGATTCCATAAGGAAAACCATCCTCTTGAAAACAAGCAGAGGCACTCGCATTACCTCTCCAGGCAGCTAAAGCTAAGTCGTTATCTCCATGACCACAATCTATAAGATCTCTGCATGCATGGTCAGGATTACCGCAAGCAATTCGAAGGCATAGATTAACTCTCTGAAAGAGACAAAGGGAAAAGGGAAACAGTGAATGAGAAGAATCTTTAAATCACAAGAAATATATACATCTTCTGTTGGTTAGGACAAGATAAGTAATTTAAGCAGAAAAAGGAGATAAGATTAAAGTGAATGATGTAAGTTTTGAGACTTTTCAATACCTGCAATCCAAAAAGATACCAGCAAGAGCCAACAACATGTCCAGCAAGCATGAAGGTGAGAAGATTAATAACAAAATTAGCCCAAGCCGACTCGAATATGAAACCGCCCGGTGTTTTCCCAGCAAAAAGTGGTAGAAGCCTATACAACTTTGGGATGTATTGGAAAAGAACTGCAGCGGGTAAGAGGTTTCTCGCATTGTTTGCCCCAGATGCGCCCAAGTATGCTGGTATTATCCATAATATCAATATCTGTAAGCAAAAAAATGAACATATACCAATTACTTTCACTTAGAAGATTTAAATACCAGTCGTAGCTCTGAGATTATAATACCTGTGGAAATGGCATCACTATGAACAAGTCTAGTAGAAACTTTCCTCGGAAGTAATGGCGAGCAATTTTTCCTGGGTGATCAACCAACCGGTCAGCACGAACAACAGTAGACGCAGGAGATACATAGGCCAATCGGAACTACAACAAAATGTATGAGATAAGAAGCATTAAAAGCCAACAGATTCTCTAATAAGAAATGGAAGCAAAAGGAAACACACCTGAAGCAGAATGTTCACTGAGAATAAAACATCCGTTAAACTTCTCACAGCTACGAATGCTTTAGCCATCGGCCAATCGACCGCAAGGCATTTGTTGTTCTGCAGTAGGAAGATGAGTTTTAAAAAGGGTGCTCAAACACAATACATGAGAAGCAAAAGGTAGACAAAGAGAGATAACTCTAAAGGAAAACATACCTGTTTGACTAATATGAGTAAGAAGAAGAGGGGATCTATGAAAATAGCCAAAAAGCATGAAAGGGCAAATAATTTAGACCAGCCCAGAATGAATTGGGAGTGAGGATTCATGATTCCGGGTAAGTATCTATTAACAGAGCATTGTGGAACTAGCAAGATCAAGAAAAGACTCTGTGTCAGCAACATTTTACTTGGTTCTCAAGTGTGAAGTAAGAAAATCAAACAAGATACCGTGGAATCAAAAATGGCGGAAACTCTGGAAAGAGGACCACTCATTTGCACCAACGGAGGTCTTCTCGTGCTTCGAAGAGGACCTGTGAAGCCTAAAACCACACTCGAGTTGTCGAATCCGCCGTCAGTGGAGGAAGTAGGTGTCGAGAGGGAAACGCTGCGATTCCAAGCCCTAGTGCGAGACGACGACGAGTCTGAAATCGGAAGCATGGGAATGTCATCGTTTTCGCAAGGGGAACCCATTTTTCGCAACAAAATTCGCGCTGAGAAGGTTTGAAGAAGAAAGAATATGACCCAGAAACCAAAAGCTTAAGGCGTAAGGGAAAAAATTCTGAGGCGGAAAAGGAGAAGACGATGAAGCAGAGAGACTTTACAGTTTGGGAAACTGAGAAGAAGTAAGGAAGGAAGGAGACGATGACTGACTGAGTCAGGGGTCTTCGTCGAATCATATAGCCTGTCAAGAAATTGTATTTAATATAATCGATCCATAATTTATACAGTGTGAATGCGAAAAGAAGAAAAGCCACGTCAGACAAAAATAAAGACTTTTGCCAAGATTGACTTTTATTTCATGGATTTTGTCGGTTGTTACTTGTTAGAGCATCTCCGGATTCTTGAGTGTCTTAAAATTTTATAATAATAAAAAAAAATAATTTTTTATTACTTTTTTTTTTTAAAACGATTTTTAAAAAAAAAAAAAAAAAAAAAACGTGACGAATCACATTCTGACACGTGTTATAAGACACTCTAAAAAAGATCCTAAATAAGACATCCAAATCTTAAATAAGACACCCAAATGTTGCCTTTTTATTATTTTATTATTATTATTATTTTTTTTT
>JAHZTW010000001.1:197235322-197330318 GCA_020283515.1 Alliaria petiolata | reverse complement strand
CTCTGATGTTTACCTTCTTGAGAAATATGAAGAGGTGTCGTCTTATATCTCTTTGAAGGTCATCAGGCATATTCTCAAAGAGCAATTCTTCATTAACTCCTCTGGTTGCAGCCCAGTTGAACCGCTCAGCCTCTCTCACCCTCCTGAAGTGTAGAAACAGCTATTTAGTTTAGCTTAAGAGTGACATTACAGAACCTGAGACTTCGGAAAAGAATTTTCAACCGAGAAGCAAAGTTTATTAGGGGCATAGTCCACATACTTTCTTATACCCTCTGGCAACCGTCTGTGGCTCATCCATTGCTCCACATCACGCCGTCTTAGCGTCATTTCCATATTCCTAAGATGGACATAGCACAATCAACGGAGTACTTGGTGATTTAGAAACCATTCACAATGTCTTGAGATTTCTTCTTTTGCACAATGATGGAGTTATTTACCTTCGACCGAGAGCTTGAAGGAAGTTCTGCATATTACCAATAAGGAGCGCGAAAAGCAAAAGCCCCAGTCCGATAATGCCCATTGTAAAGAAGACCTCCCCAAGAAAGTAACTTGGGTCTTGGTTCCCAGCAAGCGTGCTGATTTGCTATATAATGTATACACAATTGACATTAATTAAGAGTTCCAGATATACTCAATGCAAACTAACTTCTTTTTAGATTAAACGATTTAACATTTGTATAACACATCTGCTATGAAAACTTGAATAAACCCAAATTACCTGGAAACCCCAGAAAAGAGAGTAACTGTATCTTGTGAAGAGACTAGTATGATTGGTAAGATTGACTGCCTTTAGATAGATTCCATAAGGAAAGCCATCCTCTTGAAAACAAGCAGATGCACTCGCATTACCTCTCCAGGCAGCTAAAGCAAGCTCGCTCTCAACACGACCACAATCTATAAGATCTCTGCATGCATGGTCAGAATTACCGCAAGCATTTCGAAGGCACTGATTAACTCTCTGAAAGAGACAGAAGGAAAAGGGAAACAGAGAATGAGAAGAATCTCTAAATCACTGGAAATATATACATCTTCTGTTGGTTAGGACAAGGCAAGTAGTTTAAGTAGAGAAAAGGACATTAGATTAAAGGGAATAATATGAGTTTTGAGACTTTGCCATACCTGCAAACCAAAAAGATACCAGCAAGAGCCAACAACATGTCCAGCAAGCATGAAGGTGAGAAGATTAATAACAAAATTAGCCCAAGCCGACTCGAATATGAAGCCCGTAGGTGTTTGTCCAGCAAGAAGTGGTAGAAGCCTATACAACTTTGGGATGTATTGGAAAAGAACTGCAGCGCGTAAAAGGTTTTTCGCATAGTTTGCCCCAGATGCTCCTAAGTGTGCTGGTATTATCCATAATATCAATATCTGTAAACAAAAAGAAGACATCTGCGTTACAAAAATGAACATATACCAAATTACTTTTACTTAGAAGTTTTAAATAACCAGTTGTAGCTCTGACACTATAATACCTGTGGAAGTGGCATCACTATGAACAAGTCTAATAAAAAATTTCCTCGGAGGTAATGGCGAGCAATTTTCCCTGGGTGATCAACCAGCTGGCCAGCACCAACAACCGTAGACTCAGGAGCTACATATGCCAATCGAAACTGCAACAAATGTATGAGAGAAGAAGCATTAAAAGCCAAACATATTCTCTTATAAGAAACGGGAGCAAAAGGAAACACACCTGAAGCAGAATGTTCAGTGAGAATAAAACATCCGTTAAACTTCTCAGAGCTACAAATGTTTTAGCCATCGGCCAATCGATCACAATGCATTTGTCGTTCTGCAGTATGAAAGATGTTTTTTTTTTAAAAGGTGCTCAAACATAACACATGAGAAGCAAAAGGTAGAGAAAGAGAGACAACTCTTACCTGTTTGACTAATATGAGGAAGAAGAAGAGGGGATCTATGAAAATAGCCAACAAGCATGAGAGGGCAAAGAATTTAGTCCATCTCTGAACGAAGCTGGAGTGAGGATTCATGATTCCGGGTAAGTATCTATTAAAAGAGGTAGCAAATCGCCTAGCCCAACCTTTAGCATCATCATACAGAGCATTGTGGAACTAGCAAGATAAAGAAAAGACTCTCTGTGTCAGCAACATTAACTTGATTCTCAAGTGCCGTTGTAAGGAAATCAAACAAGATATACCGTTGAATCAAAAATGGCGGAAACTCTGGAAGTGGGGATTTGGGCAGCCTTGCGGTTGTAGTAAGAAGGGCAAGTGGTGCAGTAAGGATCATTACACATCCCCAATTGTCCAGATCTCAAGAGATTTGCGTGTTTCTTGACGAATTCATCGTCTGAGTTTTTGTGTTCAAGAGCAGCGAAAGAAGGATACCTCTCAGGCTGAGAGGAGACACCAACGGAACCGGAAGAATCACGAGAAGGAGGAGGAAGAAGAAAGAGAGGCTCAGTACTGCGAGTAGAGGAAAGAGGGCCACTCATTTGCACCAACGGAGGTTTTCTCGTGCTTCGAAGAGGACCTGTGAAGCCTAAAACCACACTCGAGTTGTCGAATCCGTCAGTGGAGGAAGTAGGTGTTGAGAGGGAAACGCTGCGATTCCAAGCCCTAGTGCGAGACGACGACGAGTCTGAAATTGGAAGCATGGGAATGTCATCGTTTTCGCAAGGGGAAGCCATTTTCGCAACAAAATTCGCGCTGAGAAGGTTTGAAGAAGAAAGAATATGACCCAGAAACCAAAAGCTTAAGGCGTAAAGGAAAATCTGAGGCGGAAAAGGAGAAGACGATGAAGCAGAGAGACTTTACACAGTTTGGGAAATTGAGAAGAAGTAAGGAAGGAGACGATGACCGACTGAGTCAGGGTCTTCGTCGAATCACACATAGCCTGTCTCAAGAAATTGTATTTATTATAATCGATCCATAATTTATACAGTGTGTGAATGCGAAAAGAAGAAATGCCACGTCAGACAAAAATCAAGACTTTTGCCAAGACTGACTTTTATTTCATGGTTTTTTGGTGGCTGTTAATGGAAAGAAATCGATTGGATTTTACTACTAAATAATAAATATTGCGAAAAATAAGGGGGATATAAAAATTATGCTAATTCTTTGCCTTTCTATATGCAATTATTAAAATTCCATTATTCGATCACCAACCGTTATTAATTGGAGGCAAATTGCCGTTAACCACTTCTCTTCTTCCCCTATCCGACTTCTTTCAGTATAATTAAGCCACGTGGATTTGAATTTTTGAACTTGTTATAACGAATGCTTTCACATAAAATCTTTCATAGGTTATTACTATGAGATTATAATATGATTGGAAAACGTATCTTCTTTACTAAAACAAAATTTTCAATGAATGAATCCTTCAAAGACTTTAATAGTTTTTTTTTTCTTTTTGACAACGACTTAAATAGTTTCTTGATTCCGTTATCATATATCCCTAAATTAATAGAAATTTGCCTTTGGTTGGAGAAAGTTTTAATTGTTAAGACAAACTCACAAACTCCGTTGTTTTTGTTTTTTTCCTTCTGATCTTATTATACCTTTCAAAATTTGTTGCTAGAAAACATAACCAGAGTGATTCAATTCTTTTGATTTGCGTTTTTTAAGTGTTATTTGTTATTTTGGTAGTAAAACCGTGATATATATGATGACCGAACAAAATTATTTTATTCAACTTTCATATCACTGATGAATGAATCATTAGGCCATCTTCTTTCTTACAGCTATTTAACAACCAATAAGCCTTATACGTAAATTCCTAGTTTACCAAACCACAAATGTCATCAAGAACGAAGAATACAATCAAATCTAAAGGCTGGAACTGGACTGAGCAGTGTACAATCTCTCAAGCCGTCTCCTTCGGTATCTCCAAGCAACCTGAATCTGCATAGCCGCTCGTAGCCTCCAGTAAGGAGACTCGTACCTTATGGCTCCTTGCACTCGATGGCTCCTCAAGAATCTTGAAAACAAGCTCGTCACGTCTTCAAGATCTGCTACACTCAGCGAAAACGCCTCCACGTTTGTCACACACCTAACGTTTCTGTTGCTAACCAATCCCTTGTGCGGCAACTTTATCCTCGTCCCATCTGCAAGTTTCAAAAACATATTCATTTCCAATATTTTCCCTTAATGAAGTGTCTTCTAAAAAGGTTAATGTTTCAGGTTTTTAACGGTAAAGCTATTGCGCAAAAAGGGACATACCGGGGTTTACAGAAGAGCGTTCAAGGCACCAGGTGAGAAGTTCTTCACCACAAACGTCTCCTTCTGATAATGGCAGAACGGATCCGTCTTCTCCAATACTCTCCATCTCACCTCTCACTATGAATACCATTTTCTCAACTAGACCTCCGCGGTGCAACACCGTGCTACTCCTTATGTAAGTCCTCTGTTTCAGCCTCTCACTGATTGAATCTAAGATTGATTCATCCATCAACGAAAATATCCTCACCTGAAAACCCAGTATAACCCTTCAAAAATCTAGAGTAGAGTTTCAGCTATGGTTAAACTATTAGGTCTAAGTAAGTTCACAAAAAAGGTCACATAGAGAGAGAGAACTATGCTTAGGAAATGCTCTCATTTTGCTGATTCTTATTACCTTCTTTAGAAATTTGAAGAGGTGACGTTTTATATCTCTCTGAAGATCTTCAGGCATATTCTCAAAGAGCAAGTCTTCATTAACTCCTCTAGTCGCAGCCCAATTGAACCGCTCAGCCTCTCGCACCCTCCTGAAAATATCAAATGAATTAACATTTTGAGTTTAATAAGCTTTAGGGTCATATCATCATACACATGGCCTATAAGAAAATCAAATGACACAGTGCACAAACTTTCTTATATCTTCTGGCAGCAGTCTATGGCTCATCCATTGCTCTACATCACGACGTCTCAGCATCATTTCCATCCACCTAAAACAGGACATACATTATTTTGATGAATTTTAAAAAGCAATGCACCATCTCTTGGAACATTTCTCTTTAAGAAGAAACATTATTGATGAGGTATGTTCACCTTCGATCGAGAGACTGAAGGAAGTTGTGCATATTACCGATTAGCCTTGCAAAAAGCAAAAGCCCCAATCCAATGATACCCATTGTAAAGAAAACCTCCCCGAGTGAGTAACTTGGAATTAAGTTTCCACAAAGCGTGCTGATTTGCTTTCATATTTAAAAACAATTTGACATGAGGTTTCAGAGTGATATTGAAGACTAACTAATAGTTGTAACATCTATCAAAGTTTTCAGTGAATGAAGCTAATATAGAATCTTAATTTTACCTGGAATCCCCAAAACAGAGAGTAACTGGATCTTTTGAAGTAATTAGATTCATTGGTAAGATTGACTGCCTTCAAATAGATCCCATAAGTAAAACCATCCTCTTGAAAACAAGCATCAACGTTCGGACTATGTTTCCAGAGATCTCGTAGTGACTCCGATGCATGGCTTACACGAGCACAATCAAGAAGATTTCTACGTTCATCCACAGAAATATCCTCAACTTTTAGCAGGCATTTCTTAACTCTCTGACAAAACAATAGATCAAAGAAAAATGGGAAAGCAGACAATGAGAAGAATCTATGAAATCACTCGAAATTGTGAAAGAAGAAAGAAAACGGATTCCGAAGAGACTGACTTATATACCTGAAGTCCCGCAAGATACCAGCAAGAGCCAACGGCATGGCCAGCAAGAACAAAGGTGAAGAGATTGATAAAGAAATTAATCCAGGCGGACTCAAATATGAAGCCTGTCGGTGTTTGTCCAGCAATAAGAGGTAAGAGTCTATATAACTTTGGAATGTATTGAAAAAGCATTGCAGCTCGTATAGCGTTTCTCTCAGATTCTGTCCTTGGTGTGCCCAAGTGTGCTGGTAATACCCATAGTATCAGTATCTGCAAACAAAAGTAGAAACCTTGGAGGAGTTAACATTACTCAAAAACATTGTGAAGGTTTTTAACACTAGGTTACATACAATACAATACCTGTGGAAGGGGCACCAATATGATGAGGTCAAGTATAAACTTTCCTCGGATGTAATGGCCAGCGATTTTTCTTGGATGAGCAACTAACTGGCCGGCACCAACTATTCTAGACTCAGGAGCTACATAAGCCAAACGAAACTGCAACAAAATATGACCAAAATAAGCATTAAAAGCCAATTACATTTCCTTATAAAGAGATGGGAGCAAAGTAAAACACACCTGAAGCAGAATGTTTATGAAGAATATAAAATCCGTTAAACATCTAACGGACACCAATATTTTAGTCGTGCGCCAATCGATCTCTATGCATTTGTTGTCCTGCGGTCAATAAACGGTGTTCAAAAAGGGCAACAAAACATACAAACCCGAAACAAGAGATTGAGAAGGAAACATACGTTTCGGATTAACAAGAGGAATAAGAAGAGGGGATCTACAAAAATAGCCGGCACGCTTGAGAAGGCTAAGACTCTAGTCCATCCTTGAACGAATTTGGAATGAGGATTCATGATTCCAGGTACCCATCTACGAACAGAGGAAACAAACTGCCTAGCACAACCTCTAGCATCATCATACAAAGCAGTATGGAACTAAACAAGAAAAGAAAAAGAAAAAATGAAAAGAATCTTTGTGTTAGCATTGACTTGAGGCTCAAGCTATTCAAAGCTGGGTAAGTAGAAGCGAGAGACACGTACCCTAGAGGCTGAAACCTTGGAAGTGTGGAATTGAGCAGCTTGGCGGTTGTAGTAAGAAGGACAAGTGGTACAGTAAGGATCATTACACATCCCTAACTGCCCAGATCTCAAGAGATTAGCGTTTTGTAAGACAAGATCATCATCTTCTTCAGAAGGGATATCAATAATGGAACATGATTCAGGAGGTTCAACAGGAGAGGGATGGAAGAGAGGTTCAGGTCTGCGAGTAGAGGAAATAGGACCACTCGTTTGAATGAAAGGAGGCCGTCTTCTCTGGGTTCGAAGAGGACCTGTGTGGCCTAAAACCACAGTCGAGCTGTCGAACCCGTCACTAGAGAAAGTTGGATTTGAGAGGGAAACGCTACGATTTCTGGGAGTGAAAGACTTAGTGTGAGCACGAGATGTTGATTCAGGAATCGGACGAAGAATGGGAAACTCGTCGTTTTCGTTCGGGGAAGCCATTTTTTGCCAGACGAATTAGCGAAGACAAAGTACGAGAAGCAGGTTTTTTTCAGAAGAAGAGAAGAAGACCCTAAGAAACTATGGTAAATGGGAGATGGAAGCAAAACGATGAAAGAGAGAAGAAAGAAGAAAGTAAGGAGAAGATGACAGAGACTGGGTTTTTGATTTAGCTCGTGAAGAAGCAAGTGTTCGTTTTTATATAATGAAAAGGAAAAGAAAAACATTAAAAGAACATCTAACTTTGTAGAATCTCGATTCGTTAATGTGAAATGTTACATTTGGAACGAAGCTTCACGGAGGGTAGAAAATAAACTATAAAGCAAAAAAGAGGGAAAACTTCACGAAGCTGCCGCCTTTTGTGTTTTATAACATTTCTCAATATTCCCCCGTTTTACTTTTTCAGATTGTGAATTCTGTATTTTTCTTTTAATAATTCGCGAAATGATTAAATCTTGGAATTTTTTTTAAATAACGAATAAAGCAAAACTTTCACATATTGGGTATCAGACAATACCCAGAACTAGTCCTGAGCATTCGGATCCTCGGTTCGGGTCGGGTCGGGTAATTCGGGGTTCGGGTAGTTCGGATAGGAGTGTCTAGGAACCATTCGGGTAAATCACATTTCTCGGTTCGGTTCGGTTCGGGTAGTTGTCGGGTCGGTTCGGATCCGGGTCGGGTCCGATAAACAATAAATCCAATTGTTTTTTTTTCAGTTCTTATACGATCAGATGGGCCAAGTTGGGCCTTTTACATTTATCTTTTATCTCTTTTATTAATGTTTTAAGCCCATTAAAGTTATTATATTGTAAGAACGAAACTCTAGTGTAGGGGATTATCAAAGAAATAAATCAAAAACAAATATTTTCTAAACTTTCTCTCTATCGTCTTTTTTTTTTTTTTTTTTTTTTTTTTCTCTACCGTCTTCTTCCTCACCTCATACTCTCAATTCTTCTCAATCTCTTCTCTATTTCTTCTGTTTCTCATCTCTTCTCTTATATTCTCTTCTCATCCCACCTTTATCCTCCTCTTGGTAGATTTAGGGTCTATCAAAATCCAAGCCACAACACCTCGGAGAAGATGAAGTCGACTCCACCCCTCCGCGATGACTGCCGTAACCGGAGAAGACCTCCGAGACGAAGAGATCGAGGATGCTTTGAGAGAGAGAGTTTTTGGTCGGGTCGGGTCTTCGGGTACCCGTTCGGTTCCCGGGTTTTACCCGAACCGAACCGGGAACCGAAGTAAATCTGTTCAAAAACCAATCGGATTTTGGCCAAGAACCGAAACCGAACCGAACCTGGTTTTTCGGGTCGGTTCGGTTCGGGTCCGTCGGTTTCGGTTCCGATGCCCAGGACTACCCAGAACTGAACTAATACCGGATTGGGTACCAAAAACGATTAAATGTAATAATTATTTTGGTTATATTCGAAACTGAACCACACTGGTTATTTTGGATCAGTTCCGGTTTAGATTTTTAGTTCCGGTTTTTATGTCAGACCTGGTTACTTTAAACAGGGAATTGTCACCAAACTCAGAGTTGAGTTTTTTTTTTCCGATGCAATTAACAAATAATTAAAGCGTGTGAATAAACAAAGCCGCGTTTCTGAACAAAAAATAAGCTCCTTTACAGTCTCCACTTACCCTCCTACCAGTTCCAGGTCTTGTGTTCTTAATCTTTTCTATGTAAGAAGACGATGAAATTAAATAATACTATAATAAGTTACTTTTCTTTTTAAAAACCCACGTTGATTCATTTATATATTAGTATACACTATAAGCCTATAATTAACATTAGTGATGAGCTTTCTTCTGGATATAAAAATTGTCATGTGTCACCAACTACACGCTATCCTTTTTTTTTCTGTCAGTAAAAATTACTGAAACGCCACCAAGTGCAATCGTCAGACTGTAAGGAAATACAAAAATTCATATAAAAAAGCCTTTTATTCATTGATCCCAATAGAATATGGCCGAAACTACTAAGACAAAATATTTAAGTCACGTGTTAACAAATGAATGTACAAATCAAAAACTTGTAGTTTTAGGCGGATTTTGTCTGTTATATGCTCTGCAGTAGCAAATGATATATGTGAAAGTAAGGAAGGAGACGATCACTGAGTGAGTCAAGCAATTGTACTTATTAATAGAGTGATTCCATATTTACAGTGTGTGAATGCGAAAAGAAAAAATGCCACGTCAGAAAAAATCAAAACAATTGCCAAAAATCAAAAAATCAAAACATTTGAAATCATAACTTTTATTTCATTGATTTTTTTTTTTTTGTTAATGGAAATAAATATTGCAAAAATAAGGGGGATATAAATTATGCTAATTATTTTCCTTTTATATATGAACGGTTTTCTGACGTAAATTCATCTTCAAGATACAAATCATCTTCTATCACAAAGCTTTATACAATTTAGGTTGCACGATTTGTACAACCACAACGCTTTATACGTAAATTCATCGTCAAGAATGAAGAATACAATCAAATCTAAAGGCTGGAACTGGACTGAGCAGTGTACAATCTCTCAAGCCGTCTCCTTCGGTATCTCCAAGCAACCTGAATCTGCATAGCCGCTCGTAGCCTCCAGTAAGGAGACTCGTACCTTATGGCTCCTTGCACTCGATGGCTCCTCAAGAATCTTGAAAACAAGCTCGTCACGTCTTCAAGATCTGCTACACTCAGCGAAAACGCCTCCACGTTTGTCACACACCTAACGTTTCTGTTGCTAACCAATCCCTTGTGCGGCAACTTTATCCTCGTCCCATCTGCAAGTTTCAAAAACATATTCATTTCCAATATTTTCCCTTAATGAAGTGTCTTCTAAAAAGGTTAATGTTTCAGGTTTTTAACGGTAAAGCTATTGCGCAAAAAGGGACATACCGGGGTTTACAGAAGAGCGTTCAAGGCACCAGGTGAGAAGTTCTTCACCACAAACGTCTCCTTCTGATAATGGCAGAACGGATCCGTCTTCTCCAATACTCTCCATCTCACCTCTCACTATGAATACCATTTTCTCAACTAGACCTCCGCGGTGCAACACCGTGCTACTCCTTATGTAAGTCCTCTGTTTCAGCCTCTCACTGATTGAATCTAAGATTGATTCATCCATCAACGAAAATATCCTCACCTGAAAACCCAATAACACCTTACAGCAGTGTTAATCTGTGCCCACTATCTTCTATACAGTTAGATTGATAATTAACTTCTTTGGAAAGTATACAGATGAGAAATGGATTCTGATTTAGTGCAATGTTTTCATTCTTAATTACCTTCTTGAGAAATTTGAAGAGATGACGTTTTATGTCTCTCTGAAGATCTTCAGGCATATTCTCAAAGAGTAGTTCCTCGTTAACTCCTCTAGTCGCAGCCCAATTGAACCGCTCAGCCTCTCGCACCCTCCTGAAAACGTTGAACAGCTGTTGACTTAGTTCGATAGTGACATGACTTAGAGAGCCCGAGAACTTTCAAATTTATGAAACGAGAAAGTTTAAGTGGCAGAGAGTGCACAGACTTTCTTATATTTTCTGGCAACAGTCTGTGGCTCATCCATTGCTCCACATCACGCCGTCTCAGCATCATTTCCATCCTCCTGAAACAGAACAAGAACAAATCATCATCTCACTTTGGTGAATTTGAAAAGAAGAAACCATCCATCTGTTTTGAAACATTATATGATGAAATGTGTGTATCTACCTTCGATCGAGAGCTTGAAGAAAATTGTGCATATTACCGATAAGCCGCGCAAAAAGCAAAAGGCCTAGTCCAATGATACCCATTGTGAAGAAAACCTCCCCTACTGAGTAACTTGGGGATAAGTTTCCACAAAGCGTGCTGATTTGCTTTCATATTTTAAAAAAAAAAAAAAAAATTTGACATTAGTTAAGAGGAGTAATTTAAAAACAAACTTTTCAACTTTAAAAAAAAAAAAAAAAAGACTAATAGAGCCTTACTATATTTACCTGGAATCCCCAAAACAGAGAGTAGCTGTATCTTGTGAAGAATTTAGATTGAGTGGTAAGATTGACTGCCTTGAGATAGATTCCATGAGTAAAACCATTCTCTTGAAAACAAGCACTGACACTCGCACTATCTCTCCACAGAGCTCGTATTGACTCGGATTCATAGCTTCCACGAGCACAATCAATAAGATTCCTACGTTGTTCCACAGAAACATTCTCAGCATTCAGGAGGCATTTCTTAACTCTCTGAAAAGAAAGAGCAAAAGAAAATCAGGAAATGAGAATAATCATCTACAAAGATTATAAGACACTGGACTAATATATATATATACCTGAAGTGCTGAGAGATACCAGCAAGCACCAACAGCGTGACCAGCAAGCATGAAGGTGAGAAGATTAATAACAAAATTAGCCCAAGCCGACTCAAATATGAAGCCGGTCGGTGTTTGTCCAGCAAGAAGAGGAAGAAGCCTATATAGCTTTGGGATGTACTGGAAAAGAACTGTCGTGCGTATAATGTTTTTCTCTGATTCTGCCCTCGCTGTGCCTATGTGTGCTGGTATTATCCATAATATCATAATCTGAAAACGTAAGAGAAATCTACTGTAAAAAAGACACATCAACATTTCTCATCAAAAAAAAAAAAAACACATTTATAGAAAGGGTTAATACTACAAGACCTGTGGAATAGGTAACACTATGAAGAGGTCAAGGAAAAACTTTCCTCGGATGTAGTTGCGAGCGATTTTTCTTGGATGATCAACTAACTGGCCTGCACCAACTATTCTAGACTCGGGAGCTACATAGGCTAGACGAAACTGCGACAAATAATATGACAGAAGAAGCATTAAAGCCAATAAGTTTCTTTAAACATAGGAGATGGGAGCAAAAGAGACACACCTGAAGCAGAATGTTAATGGAAAATATAAGGTCAGACATACTTCTAAGAGACACAAATGTTTTGGTCTTATCCCAATCAATCTCTATGCATTTGTTGTCCTGCAGTAGTAAATGGTGGTGCTCAGACTCCATGACAAACATAATAAACAAGAGATTAATGATAGAGCAAGAGAAGGAAACATACGTTTCGGATTCGTAAGAGGAATAAGAAGAGGGGATCTATAAAAATAGCCAGCAAGGTTGAGAAGGCTAAGAATCTAGTCCAGCCTTGAACGAATTTGGAATGAGGATTCATGATTCCAGGTAAGCATCTACGAACAGAGGAGGCAAATCCCTTAGCCCAACCTCTAGCATCATCATACAGAGTAGTGTGGAACTACAACAAGAATAAAGGTAGAGACTTTTTGTGTTAGCTACTATGGCTAACATTTACTTGAGTCTCAAGCTACTTTAAAGAAGTCGAGTTACCCTGGAGGCAGAAACTCTGGAAGGGTGAAATTGAGCAGCTTGGCGGTTGTAATAAGAAGAACAAGTAGTACAGTAAGGATCATTACACATCCCTAATTGTCCAGATTTCCAGAGATTTGCGTTTTTCAAGACGTAATCATCTTCAGATGGAACATCAACGGTAGAGGAGGAATCAGGAGGTTCAGTAGGAGAGGGAAGGAAGGGAGATTCAGGTCTGCGTGTAGAGTAAAGAGGACCACCCATCTGCACTAAAGGAGGTCGTCTTCTCGGGGTTCGAAGAGGACCTGTGTAGCCTAGAGGCACGCTTGAGATGCCAAATCTGTCGATGGAGAGAGTCGGGTTTGAGAGGGAAACGCTACGATTCGTGGAAGTGAAAGCTCTGTTGTGAGCACGAGATGTTGCTTCTGGGATTGGAAGAAGAATGGGAAGCTCGTCGTTTTCGTTCGGGGAAGCCATTTTCCAAACGAATTCGCCAAGATAAAGTACGAGAAGCAGGTTTCAGAAGTAAAAGAAGAAGACCCACAAACCTAGGGGTTGTTGTATATGGAAAAAGAGCAAAACGATGAAAGAGAGAAGAAGAAGAAAAAAGGAAGAAGACGATGACAGAGACTAGGTTTTGGATTGAGCCCGTCAAGAAGCAAGTGTTCGTTTTATAAGGAAAAGGATAACTTTAAGAAAAACATCGAACTTTGCAGGAATCTCAATTCGTCAAAATGAAAAAAAAATAGATGTTAACATTTGAGATCTTCTGTTGAACACCCATCAACGAAACTTCAAAATGGCTTCGTTTTATTTTAAAGTATAAAGCAAACTTGGAACAGAGAGGAACCTCAAAAAACCTGACTTTTGCTTCACCTTTCTAATTTTCCCCAAATTTTAGTTTGTTCAGATTTGCGAAAACTAATATTTTGATAATTTGCTAAATGAATCTTGTTTTTTTATTTTATAAAAAATCTTCATTGCGTATTAGATGAGAATACTTTAGTCTATCATGTTATTTTAAAAAAATATATCATGTTAACAACAATTTTATTGATTTTTATAACGTTATAGTGTATTGACCAATCCTTAATTAGACGCGAGATGTGTTAAAATATATCATCTTATTAAGAATACGATTTATAAACAAACATCCCACAACAAGAAGTGACAGACATACTGACATGTTATAAATAATCATTTTTGTATAATAAAATAACATCCGGCTATTGGCTCAAATCGAATTCTGAATATGAGTCTATGACATAACATTTTTTTTTTTTGTATATTGCATACAACTGACAAATATAAAATGTGAAACTACTGATATAATAATTAAAAAAAAAAACATGATATCTTTTTTTTTCCACAATATGCTATGTAATTCTACTACTAGGAGTTTTTTAAGACTATTGAAGACCAAAAAGTCAGTCACGTGCTTTTATTATTTCCCATATGAGAATTCTGGTCCCTGAGCTGCAGTGAAACAAGCTTTTGCAACAGGTTTAATTAAACTAATCATTTTTTTTTAATATAGCAAGTGCGAACATCTCATATTAGTCATATATATCATATGCTTTAGAATAATAGTTTGTAAGTCTTGAAATAGTCGAATAGATTGGAATTCTCACCAAACTCACAATTTAGCTTTTCTAATGCAGTTTTCTCTTCTAACAAATAATTAAGAGTGTGAATTAACAAACCGGGTTTCTGAAAAATGAAAATACTTGGCTCATTTCTTTACTTACCCCCTCCTTCCAGGTCATGCGTTCGTTTCTTAACGTATAAAGAAAGACGATGAATAAATAAATATGTTACTTTTCCAGTTTCCTTTTAAAAAATCACGTTTATTCATTCATTTATATGGTAGTATATGCTATTAGATCAATAATTGACATTAGTGATGATGGGTTTTACGGATATAAATTGTCATTTGTCACCAACTACACATGCTTATCTTCTTCTTTCTGCTTTATTAATGTCAGTAAAGAAATCTCAAAATTCAAAAAGATTAAAAGGCTTTGATTTGTTAGGCCCAATAGAAAATGGGCCGCAACTGCTAAACCCGAATAGTTAAAGCCACGTGTTAAAACCTGAGTGGTACAAAATCAAAAACGTGTAGCTTAGGCGGATTTTGCCTGTTATATGCTCTGCACTGATTCAACTGATCAGACGTGTCAGCTCTCTTCTCTCTCACTATTTCTGGGTTTGTATCTTTTTTTTTTTTTTTTTCTTCCCACTAAAAACGTTCATAAATCTCCATGATCGTATAATCCTTTTCCGAACATTTATTATGCTGTTGGAAAAGCCATCAATGTCTCTCTCTCTCTCTCTCGATCTATGCATATTCGCTTTTTCCTTATTATAAATTTATTCAAATAACTAACCAAAACAAGTATCCTTCAGGTTGAAGAAGATGAAGAGCAAAGGAACCATGGAAGCTACTCATCCTCCTCCACAGTTACCATCTCTCTCCGGTACGATTCCTTCCATTTTCAAAATCTCTCTCTCCTCTTTCTCTTTTTGGAGCTTTTCGCATTTTCAAATTTTCAAAACAAAGCATGCTACAGAAACAGTGGGGCCCCCTTTTTCTCTCTCTCTTGTCTTTCTCTCTCATCTCTTCTTGTCTCAAATGTTGGAAAAAAACAGACCTTGAAGCTCGGATGCAAGTCCTGCGTGTATCTGCTTTTGAAGAAAGCCAAGGCGATGATGATACATTTGCTCATCGTGCCGAGTGGTTTTACCAGAGAAGACCTCTCCTTCTCTCGCTTTGTCTGGACCTTTACAACGGCTACGTCACTCTCTTGGGTCGTCCTCATCAGCAGCTTAAACCCACAGCTTCTCATCCTAGTCAGCTCCTCGAAGATGAAGACTGCATTTCAGAGATTGATTCCGGCAGTGAGATCAGTTCGGAGAGCACCTTATCCTTTCAACAGATGCAAGATCCTGCTGCGGTCTCGGAGAAAGTCGATGAGCTTGTATCCCAACTTGTGACTGCAAACTTGGACAAAGAGATTCTGCAGCACGAGTTACTCCACAAGGAGCAGCAGTTTCATGAAGCGTCCAAGACCATAGAGCTGTTGAAGAAGTTTGTCATGTTGCTGGAGATGGAGAAGGAAGTGGCTATGGAGGAAAACGCTAATCTTGGATACAAAGTCACTTCTCTCTTGGAGGAGAACAGAGAGCTAGCCACCGAGGCCTTGTTCATGAAGAACGAAGCTGTTGGGCTCGCTAGGTGTGTGCTTAAGATGAGAGACGACCACTTCCACAAGGTCTGCATTCTCCAGAACCGCATCTACTCGCTTCAGGCATCGATGAACTCAGAGCCCGTCTATGATAAGGTCTCAGGTGGCTGCTTCGGCCTGGATAATCATAAGACCAAGAAGAAGAAGGAGAAGAAAGCCGAAGAGAAAGCTGGATTCAAGTGGTTCAAGAAGCTGAACAACATTAACCTGTTCACAAAGTGCAGCCTTAACCCATCAGCTGCTGCTGCTCCACCATGCTGCACTCTCAACTTCCCTAATTAGTTTTGGTGTATAAGTAAACTATGAAAAATGCATACATGACTCTGTATGTTCTACTGCCTTGTTACGTTTTAATGCTTTTCAGTGCATCGCCCTGATGCACAGCTTGTTGCAGCGTGCAAACAATTCGTGACTCCTTGATGATCCACATATGTATGGTTTTCATGACTCACTTTATCTGGTAACACACAACAATGTCATGATGCTTTTACTGCTTCTATAAAGCTAGGCTGTAGAAATAAAAAAAGTAGAGAAAAACAAAGGCAAAGAGATAATAATGCTTCATCAGGGAAGCTGGTTCTCCAGCTTGATTATCCTCTCTGTCATTTTCTCGCTATGCTCTCTCATGCTAAAATCTGAAGGATCAAACCATATAGTTGGCGACAGCTCTGGCTGGGAACTTCTTACAAATTTTACAAACTGGACACAGGGAAGAGAGTTTCATGTCGGCGATGTCTTAGGTACTTTCTCTAAATCATGTACAATGATTCCTAGATACAGAAGAATCAAAGTCGTAATCCCATCTCCTATATACCTTCTCACCAAACTCCAAAAGATGAATTCTGTTAAATATGTCTCTCTTCTTCAGCAGTCCTCTGTTCTATATCAATGGTGAGAAAACATGATCAGTTTTTTTCCAAAATCCATCTTGCTAAATCCGTCTCTCTCTTCTTCAACAGTTTTCAACTACAACAGAGTCCAGCACAACGTTATGCAAGTTAACTCTACGGCATACGCAGATTGTGGAAGAGACAATTACATCTCTCTCTTCACCAAAGGCAATGACTCAATAGTTATATCAGAGGTTGGAGAGCACTGGTTCATCTGTGCAGTGGACGATCACTGTGAGAACGGCCAGAAGCTAAGTATTGATGTAGTTCCTTGAGTACCGTTTATGATTTTGATAATGAAAGACAGGCAGCTTGTTGTTTAGGTCGTCTCTAGTACCAAAATAATGTCATTAACTTGAATAATATATATACAGGGTAATCTCATTACCTCATAATATACTAATAACCTATACAAGATACTTTGCCACTCTTGAAAAGAATTCTACCCAAACAAAGAGACATTTATTGCAACGTGAAAATAGAATTTACCCTTGAGAAATGAGAGATATGTAGAGTACGCATCCAATACAACTCCCAATTTCAGAATACTTCTACGTCACATCTACTTCAACAGCTTTCTTTTGAAGGTTTGCAATCCGGGCCTGCAAGGATAGTAAAAACACACCAACAATTTCAAATCAGATTATGAAATTATAAGCAAAAGCATCTGCCTATGTAAAGCGGCCACAGTGTGCGAAACAAAAACAAACCTTGAACGCTTTTGATCTGCGAAGAAGAGGATCTATCTCTAGACATTTCGAATATGACTCCTCGACGAGATCATATTGACCTTTTGCTACGTAGACATCACCTTGGAAAATGTAGGCCTAGAGTAAGTAGACTTTTTAACATAAACCATTCAAACATTAAACTCTGAAAACTCCAAAGAGCTTCATCTCTGAGTAGACACATACCTCAGAATAGTTGGGAGCTAATGCCAGAGCTCGGCTTATATCTTCAAGAGCTCCAGAGTAATCAAGCATTCCCAATTTTGCTACTGCTCTGTGTTTGAAGATTCTCTGCAAGCCACCGTAGGGTTTCAGCTCTGAAGCCTGCAAAAATACGCATCCTTGGTCAAAAGCTCCAGAGAAGATATGGAGGAAATTGCGATAAGTGTAAACTCTAGAAACCTGTGTGAGAAGTGATTCTGCCTCTTGGAAGTTTCCCGCATCGATTTGAGAGAGGGCATTGTTGGTGAGCGCTAAAGCGGCGAGAGCGTCCGTGACGGCGGAGGATGAAGAAGCTTCCCGGCCGTCGGCGCAGAGGCTGAACAAGATTTCAGCAGCTCGGGAAGGCGTGGCGCAGTGACGTAGGAGGAGACCTTGAGGGAGAGCCACGAGGTTCGGACCGGAGCCGCATCGGCCGAGGCAAGCGCAGGGGTTGACTCGGAGTTCGGGAGGTGCGAGAGCCGTTAACGTCTCCAGAATCTGAAAGGAGCCTTGTTTCCGGCAGGTGCGGTTCGTACAAACGCGGAGCTCCTTCACCGGTTCTCCGGAACTCCGGCAGCTCAACGCCGGCAAAGCAACGGAAGCCATAACGATAAGAGGGTACCGACCACGAGAAAGACTTTATTCGACCACGTGACAAAAATAAAATAAGAAACAAACCAAAATAGTACTGGTTTATTTATTCAATTCAATCCGGTTTTATTACACGGATAATTTAAAAATATTGGTTTTGTGGAACACATTTCAATTTCCAAGCTGAAGATAACTTTGAGTATGATGAACCTTTTCTTTTTATTCGTTCTGTTTTACAAATAATATTATTTTAAATTATTTAACATATATTTATTTTATTTTGTTCGTTATTAATACATTAAATAAATTTATTTATCTAATAAATTCAATAAACATTAGAGTTAAAGCTTAATTTTTATTCAAAAATTTACATTTCTAAAACGACATTATCAAAAAATAATACGTTGTAAAAAAAAAGTCAAAAAATAATACTATTTGTAAAAATAAACTTTAAAATAACACTGTATGTAAAACGAAAAAGTATAATTTTCGCAGTTATAAAATTTTTTAATCAATGGTGAACCGTGTAATCTTAAAAAAAGCAAAAAAAAAGTATTTAACAAATTAAATATTGCAAAATGGTTTAGTATATACCCGAATTTTTAGATAGCTTAAATATTCAATAAATCAAATTTTGATAGAATTAGGTAGAGATTTGGATGCAAACCCTAGATTTTTTTTATTACTCCCTCTGTTTCACAAAGAATGTCATTTTGACACTTTTCACACAAATTAAGAAATTTGATAAAAAGTCTCTTCTATCCCTTATAAATTCATTAAACACCTTTCTCTTTCTAATTAATACATTAAAACAATAGGGTTTAAACTGGATTTTTCTTTAAAATTTTGCATTGAAAATATAAAACGACACTCTTTATAAAACAAGAATTAAATCTTAAAACGATACTCTTTGTGAAACGGAGGAAGTACTAGATAATATTTAAAGTTCTCATTTGTAGGAGTTAGATATTTTCAAATGAGAGTTTAATTGAATGACATTAAATGAAATGCAATCTTTAAGATCCACATAACTCTGGAGAAAGTTGTGAGTTTTGCTAGTTTCAATGTGTCGTTATAACTTCAAAATCGATAAAAATTTCAACCAAATGCGAGTTTAAATTGAATGGCATTGAATGAAATGCAATCTTTATGATCCACATAGCTCTGGATAAAAGTGTGAGTTTTGCTAGTTTAAGGTGTGTCGTTATAAGTTATAACTTCAAAACCGATAAGAATCTCGACCAAATGCGAGTTTGAATTGAATGAAATGCAATCTTTACGGTGTGAATTTTGCTAGTTTCAAGGTGTGTCGTTATAACTTCAAAACGATAAGAATCTCAACCATGTGATTGTGAAGGTGTTGAATTGCTAAAGTCTAAGTACTTCACGTTGACAATACACTGTCCCGAATTCAAACTGAATCTTGATGACTATCAATGCGTGGTTCAAAGTTAATACAAAACCAAAACGTTACTGTTCTACAAGAGTAACGTTGTGCCTGAGTTTCGATTTATAACCTTTTGGTAATCCAAAAAAAAAGGTTATGATGTAGAATCCCCTAATCCCTTGCTTGGCCGTAAAATCTCCAGAAGGTCGTCAGAATACTTCGTTTCTAAGAGTATCTCCATCAGCGTCTTTGCATAGAGTTTTTAAATAATTAAAAAAAAAAATAATAATGAAAAAGAAGAAGAGAGACGCAGAAATGTCTCGTTTGAGAACTTATGGGAAACGTATATGAACATGTCGAAGAGATTGTCGTATCTAAGTCCGGTTGCACGATCGTCCCTAAAACTGAATCTCGCAGGGATTTAGGTTAATCAGAAAAGATGAGTTGCTTCTTTGTTTTAGACAATTTGAGTTAAAAAAATTTAAACTTGATAGCAGCTGTTTCATCAAATTATCCACCAACTTTATTTTCTTATCAACTGTTTTCATAAGAAAATTAGGATTGTCTTTTATAAATAGAAGACCACGGCGACTCTTAAGTAGGTGTAGCAGAGAGCTGGAGCTTGGATCTCTGCAACTTGCGTACCTTGGAATCAATCGTCACTTAACTCCAGATTAAGGCGTCCTCTCTTCTCCTCTACTTGTGGACTTTTGTACACTCAAGAGGATCTTTATTAGGATATGAACATATCCCGTAAATATAGTTCTATATAGTAGTTTGTATAAATATATCTTCTTAGGCTCTCATGTATATCTTCATAGTCTCATGTTTATCTCTTCCGCAACATATGTAATGTGTAATTCCCTACGTTTGAGTTCTGTCTTTAAAAAACTCAAAAGATCTTAATACCTGTTCAGGCTTACAAGGTACGTTCACGTTTTCACAAGATCAATTCTATTACCCTACTAGCATCATCATTTTCGATCGTAAGCTTAATATTCAGATGGTATTGGGAAATTTTTGGAGGAGAAGAGAAGATGTGGCAATTTCTCTTCATGTGGAACATGACAACCATGAAGATTGAATAAGAAACCAAACAAGTCCGGAGCAATCATATACACTGCTAAAGTCTTGAGCATTCATCATGCAATTATTTTGGATCCACATCATCGTGTTGGTTTAAGAAGCGGAAACCCATAATGTATCTGTACTCTCCGGTGCCAAGACACCGAGAGCAGTCACATAATCCGCTCCCTCCACAACTCCTGCACCTGTGACCAAACACCCAAAACAAACTTTTTAACTTCTTTAATTACTTGATTAGAGATAACTCAGTACCATATTTCTCTTCAAATTGTACATACCATTTGGGCCACTCTCCTCTAGGAAGCATTTCCATATCCACGCAATTAGTCCTCCCTTCAACCATACATCACCAAAAAAAATCAAGAACACGAAAGTTCTGGAGTAGTTATTACGAAGCAACCAAACATCATTAGATGAGACACTAGAAGCTAATACGAACCAGAGTCACAAATTTCCTTTTCTTTACCTTTCCCGCTACAATTGAAACAATCGACTCTTCCAGTTCCATGGCACACTACGCATCGTCCCTTCGCCTTTCTACTAATCTCCGTCTTAGCACCTGACTGTTAATCGTAAAATTCATCATCAGCATATCGAGCTCTGCAGATAGAAAACTGCGGGGGTTTCGATTTCACACCTGAGTTGTGACTATCCATGAAGGTTTTGTGAGATAGAGCCTTGGTTTTTCCCGCGTTGATTTCGAATTCGGAACGCCTTCCTCTGCTCGAACAGCCGTCGCCGCCGGCAGTCGCAGACACGCGTTCGCCGCCATCTCCGTCCCTCTTTTATATGTCGACACACCAGAAAGTCCATTTCTCTGTACCTCTTCCTCATTTCGGTTTCCGATACCCTCTTGGTCCGTGGGCCTAAGGCCCATCTCTCTAGTAGACCTTCTCGGGTCTTTGGCCCACTCTCTCTCTTAACATACCGATGGTCAAAATAACCGAACCGGACCTCATGTGACTAAAACTGATGTAAACCGAAAATACTGAAAAGCGACTGTCGAAATCATTATTGTGTTAAGGAGTATGTATGGAGAGGAGCAATCAAATAATGTTTACTTCTCCAACAATTCAAAATAATACACATTGGTGCGTTGTATTGCTTTCTCTTTTGTCCAATTACTCAAGATGTCTCTCTTCCATTGTTTTTAAATGATTTAGTTACAAGCAACCAAAATTGGATAAAGAAAATACCAAAAAAAAAAAAAGAAAGAAACATAGAACAACGTCCATTGTTAAATTTTGAACTCATCATCCCATCTTTGCCAACCTGTTGACTATAATTAAAAGGCACACATTGACATGATGATTTCTTTCCAAAGCATCCATCTTCCTCTTCTTCATCTCTTCTCTTCCTGTTTCACATTTAAGAGATTTCGAAATCAAAAACCTCAGATTCACACAAGATAAAAGAAAATTCCGAGTCTTGGCCTTACAGTCGAAAGTAGCCCAGCTTGAAGGTGGTGCTATGGTGGTTCTTCTTTTCCGATTCAATTCGCCGGAGAAAATCTCATTCTTTTGATTTGGTTTCTTAACTTCTATCCCCACTGGTAGAGGTAGAACATATATATTCTCCTTCATATCTACCGAACCCTGCATTGCAGAAACAAGTTAATGAAAATGATTCAAGATCCTTTTAAGAAAGCTTTCTTGATTCTTGCCACAGGGCATTTGATTGAATTCCAGTCATACAAACTGTTTTTGGATTCAGAAAGTGAATTTTGTGAGATACCATACCGCTCGAGTTCTTGTTTCTGGAGGTGTTACTTCAAGAACATGCTTAAGAAGGATCTCTTCATCAAGGGAAAGAGTTCTTGCTTTCTTCGGAGTTTCGGGCTTATATCCGCTCTCTACCAAGTGACTAACTTTGCAGCTTAACTGGGTCGCTATAGGAGCCGGTTGTATCCCTCCCGGTGAAACCCATCTCTTCTCATTGTATCTAAGAAACATAAACAGAAGAAGAAGATTCAAGCTAAAATTGTGTTGTAGCAGACGAGGAAGCAGCAAAGGCAAAAAAAAAAAACACACTTATTAGCATAGAAAAGAATCAATACTTGGCTCTGATAAACGCATCGCTTGAACTTCTCTCGAAATGAAGAGGCAATTCTGATTCCCAATACTGATTTGCCTTAGCGTTACCGGTAGCTAGACAGAGAATATGGTGATCAAGCTATGGGATTGATGTGAATTTCAACTACTGAATGGTTTCATTATAATACAAAAAGAGGAGGCTTACATTTCATGAAAGCAACCTGATCTGGAAGCCATGTGTCCAGAGTTATAGACCTTACCTGTTTTCAAAAGAGTCAGCATCACGCTAATTTTTGTATGATTCATTTTGCAAAGACAAGCCATTGAATAGAGAATATTGGTGGACCTGTGAGATGTGGACACCAAGGCTGCGATGGATTCCAGAGCATTGCATGCAAATGAATATCCCAAGGTTCACACTTGCCCATCTCGGTGCCCTGTAAATAGATGGGTAGATCCAACAAACACAAAGGTCTTATCATTTTGTTGATGAAGAATAAGGAGAAGAAATGTTATCCTCATTCTTACTTTGATCTACAATCTGCACATTCTTTATTGTCCTGATGCTTCAAAAGTGCTTCCAATATCTGTAACCACACACATATCTCTAAAATCTTAAGGAAACCATTCGTGATTGGGGAAAGCAAAGACGCGAAAATCAATGGTGAAAAATCGAAAAGAAGGAGAAACAAAGGGACCTTGGTATGCTTGGCGTTGAGCTCCTTGGAAACAGAGGCCTTCTGGTTCATTCTGATGAAGAAACTCCACAAGATATTCAATCAGAGAGAGAGAGAGAGAGAGGGAGAAGAAATTGAGAAAATCAAACGACGTTTGTAGCAGAGAGCGAGAATGATCTCAAGGAAGAACGGATTTGAAGGAGACAAGAGGGAAAGAGAGAGAGAGAAGGAGAAAGACGATTTCTTTCTCGTACCTTTTATATCTGTGACTCCTCTCTCTCTCTCTCTCTCTCTATTTTTGATAATTAAGAAGGTAAACAATTATTAATCGGAGGAGAGGAAAATAGAGACAGTGAAGGTCAAAGCAGACGGAGAGGAAACGAAATCCTAGCTCTCGAAAATTCCGATTTGTTCTCAAACCTCCGTGGAAGAACCGATTTCTCTTCTCCGTTCTCATCTCCGCCGCCATAATCGGCGATCTCGACCGCTTGTCCACCAAAAACCTCGTCCTCTACCTCAATTTTCCTCAGGTTAGCTACTTCTTTCTTCCGAGCTTAATGGGTCACTGCGAAACTCTATCTATCTGTTCTTAATCCTCGCAAGATTGGGGCTTTTCATGTGATTTTCTACTGTTTACAACTTATTTGAAAACCCATCTATGATCTATATCTCTATAAAGCATGAATTGTGCAATTACGAATTTAAACAAGCTCCTCTTCCATATCTATCATCTATACATACGAGTTACCTTCAAAATCATCATAATGGTAATAAACAGTGAAAGCATCATTACACTTTGATATTTGTCGAGCTTAAGAAGATCTTTGCAGGAAGCTGTCGACCTTTGAATTGGTTGCAGCAGAGAGAAACTTCATGCAAACAGGAGGATTCACTCCGGCTATAGCGAGCACTGAGCTTGGCAAAGACCAAATCCCGTCTCCACATATCAAACCAGAAGCCACCGCAGTACCGAAAGCTTCGGCCTTGGCTGCATCTACTCTCTCCCAGATGAAAAGTATCAAGCTTCCCACACACATGTCAATCGCAAAGTAAGGCCCCAAGAAAAACGGTATAGCCATCGCCATGGGAAGAGGTATAAACCTTCCCCATCTTCTCCAGAGACTATCTTTTACTATGTTTATGAGAATCGCCACACCGAAGAACGCGTAGCATAGAACGAGACATTCTCTCGGTAACGATGAGACACCTTCCACTCCTAGTTTAGCCATACTTCGATATACGGTAGCAAATGGTGCAGGGTATTCACTGTTTGGGATGCCTAAATCATCAAACGCCTTGTAGAACAGCCAGAACACGCATGGAGATACCACGCAACCCATTGCTGTTCCAATCACTTGGCTCACAAACATCGACTTTGGCGATGATAAAGTGAGGTAACCTGTCTTGAAATCCTGTGTGAGATCCGAAGCAGTTGATACTATGTTCATCATGACACCACATGCTGCTAGACCAGCTAGCATACCACCGTGCTCAGAGCCAGCCCAAGCTCCGATTGTGAATATGGCTAGCTTTCCATAAGTTGAAGCCAATGACCAATCTGTGAGTCCAGCTCCATAAGCGTTACAGAAAGCTAAGACAGGCGCGCAGATATAGATGACCAGAATGTAATACCATCTCAGCTGGTGAAACATGTGAGGGAGTATCGCTGTAGATGTTGTAGCTATTATGATATATCCTCCAACAGCAAACCAAGTAGGGATTTCGTCTTTGAGGAAGAATCTTGTACGGCGTTGGTCGTCATAAGATTGTTTCGGGCTAAATGGGGAAGCATGAGGGTCTTCTTCAACTGTGAAGGAGGAGGTTCTTGAAGCAGGTTTAGTGCCTCGGAGCTGTACGAATAGTCCTGAAAGTGTCCGGCTCAGCACTTTGCAAAAGTTGTATAGGCCATCTCCTAGGATTATCGCAACAGCTATGAACACCTGAAAGGAATAAAAAGGTTCAGTGTGGAGAGCAGGAGCATGCGTAGAGAGAATTAACAGAGGAATGTTAGGGAGAGTTCAGTTCACCTTGTAAGCTTGGAGACCATGCATGCTGCTGGATGGGACATCAGCAGGAAACCAATCTCCCTTTCTGGTTTCAATGAGAGGCCACATTATCCCCCAAGAGAGGATTCCTCCCAGAAGAACAGAAATGTTGATTATGTATGGGCATATCATGCCAACACCCACATACGTTGCTGAAAAATCAAAGTAGAACCTGTTTGTACATCAGGTTCTCACCAGAAAGGAACTCAACATTGGATTACTGACAAAAACATTAAGCCAGATTGTGGTTCAAACCAATGCTCTATATTTTCAAGTTAAGTGAACTGTTTATTGAGCTTACTTGTACTGGTAGGCTTTGAGTCCAAATGTTGGGAAGTTGGAGAACCCACAATTATCTCCTCCGGTAAAGAACCATTGGAAGAAACTCCATAAGAAGCTGAAGGAAAAGAATTTCCCCAATACCCTCACTTGTTTCCTGATTTAGAGAAGCAGCATGGAATCAGAAGGAAACAGAAAATTCAAGACTAATAAGCATAAAGTGAAGGGAAAGGATCAGTACTTGGCTAGCTTGGCGCCTTGAGGGGTGTGAAAGCTGTTGATAAGATGAGCAGTTGCAGTACCACTTGGGTATGTTAGTTTGAAGTCTATTACCATTATCTGCAAAACACACATAAATTGGCAAATTCAAGATCTCATAAACTCATCGTCCCTTTTTGGTTCAGAGGAGAGAACCAGGAAACAAAAACTGTGACCAACCTTTCGCAGGGGAACCACCGAGAAGAGGCCAAGAAAGCTGACAACAAAGAGAAAACCCATAATCCAACCCAAAGAAGGGTTCTTGACGCCACGGGCAGCATCTCCTGATTGGTTCGCAATTCGTTCACTCATGCCAAAGAGGTAAGTCCCAAACCCTCCTGTATTTATTCAATTGCCCAAGTAGCCATTTATTAATAAGAAACATAACCAAAATGAGAGAGAGAGAGAGAGAGAAGGTGAGTGATGAGTACAAAAGACTCAAAGAATTTGTCTTTTTATATTAGAAAGACACAAAGCACACACTACCAAGTCATGATTCTCACAACCAAAAGTATGGCAAGATTCAATCAAAAACTGTTTTCTAACTTAACCATCTGATTCAATATAAAGATGAGTTTTTCTTTACCGCTGAAGGCAATGCCGGAAGAAGCAACAACGCAGGTCTGAATAACAGTATTCTCCTGGCGAGTAAATGGCTGTTTCAAGTATCCAGACCTATGAAGCATCTTGGTCCATGTCTTGACGAAGAAGAATCCCAGAAGACCAGCGGAGACATTGAGCGACGGTATGATTCCCGTCGTGAGGTTAAGCTTCATAACAATGAAGCTAAACAAGATGCTTAGCATAAAGCTCACCACGAAAGCTCTCAAAGTCAGCTGCTTCTTCCACGAAGGTACTTCTCTGCTTTCAAAGATCTTTTCCACAGATTCTTCCTCTTCCTCTTCATCTTCGTCTTCTTCAACATTCTTGTTTGTCGCCTTCTCTGATTCTGGGCTAAACCCAGTTTCCTGCAACTCATGTTCCACAATCTGACGATCTCTGCCTGGATTTAAAACTCCCTTTCTCATCCTATCTCTCGTTTTCTCTGTTTCTTAGATCTACGAGAGGAGAGAGATCGCCAAGGGAAGTATTATTGGAACGAAAATCAAAGCTCAAAGGAGTCAACTTGGACTCGTTTTTAACATTCAGACAAATCAGATAGCTTTATGCTACTTTATTACTTAAGGTTCTTTGTCGGTATGTCTGTAAACAGCTAATTATTTAGCATTTAAGTTTAATGGTGTACTAAATCAACACCATTAGGGCCCTTCCAAGTTCTAGCAAGTTCTTAACTCATCCCATATCCAACAAGCTTGGATCTAAATATCTTTATATATAAACATATCTCGAGTGCTCTCCAGACCACTAAGTTGAATAAAAGTTATACCTTTTTTATCAAAAGATAATACCAATTGAAGATAAGGAAAAATATCAAAAACCAATGATGTCTATATTTCCTACTATTTATCATCTCAAAATGGCATATAGTATTATTCAATATGAAATGAAAAATAAAAACAAAACAGAGAAAAGGACCAATCTATAAATTATATATTCCATAAACACTAGAATCTAATTTACAACGTGAGGACCACACTTTTACAGATCTTTTTTAAACTTTGATTTTTTTAAGAAAACAACACTAGGAGACACAACGGTTCAATTCCTAAAAATGTCTCCTTCTCTTTTTGTAGATAACATTTTAAAAAACTTGTTATTTTTTGGCAAATATCTTTCCAAAAAAACAAAACTGATCTTTAACCAGTGGAGCTGTGATTGTAAAAGCGAGAACACTGTATAGCAGGCCTTGAGAGCAGAGGTGCGACTTCGATTGGACACGTGGACAAACCGACGACCGGATCCGTCTCCATACAGTTATAGGACAAACAGAGCGAAACAGAGTCTGGTAGTTGAAAACCAGAGTTCCAAGGGAATCTCGTGAAGTAGTTATGTTGCAAGAAGAGCGTTTTCGTTGTGCCGTTGACTAAGCTCTTGACGTATTCCTCTGGAATATCACCTGTAAAACGGTTATTGTTCAGGAACAGAGACTCTGCTCCGACGAGCCAAGGAGGTAACTCTCCGGAGATTGAGTTATGGCTCAGATCAACAATGGAGGAGCCCTGAGGTAATGACGTGGCGGTGCCGGTGGCGATGGATGTGAAGTTGTTTCGTTGTAGGAACATTGATGAGATTGTGGGGCTAAAGAGTGATTGTGGGATTGCGCCGGTGAATTGGTTCATGCTGAGATCGATGTATGTTAACTCTGTTAATGGCTCCAAGGCATTGATTGTGCCTTGCATTGAGTTTCCGGAGAGAGACAAGTACCGGAGGGTGGTCGGGAAAGCGGGTGGGAGTTGGCCGGAGATTTGGTTCATTTTAAGGTCTAAATGGAACAAAGGGCTAGAGAGAGGTTTAAGGTTGTGAGAGAAATGGTTTGAAGCTAAAACAAGGACTTTGAGACGAGGAAGTGTGGTGAGAATCGGAGGGAGAGGTCCTGAGAGTTGGTTATAGCTAAGGTCAAGAGTGTGGAGGTATGAGAGAGATGAGAAAGAATTGGGTATAGGACCGGTTAAGCGGTTTCGTGTTAAGGAAATGACTCGAAGGAGAGGGAGGGTATCAAACCGAGGAGGGAGAGGACCGGTGACTAGACCAGGGTAGAGAACGAGTTGGGTCAAATGGGTTAGACTGGAGATGGAAGGGGAGAGTGATCCGGAGAGGTTAGGGCCAAGAGACAAGGCGGCGACACGGCCTAGAGAAGTGCAAGTGAGGCCTGAGAAGGAGGAGCAAGGGTCAGGGATTGTGAAGTCCCAGGTTGAGAAGAAAGCTGAACCGGGCATGTCGGTTAAAGAGTCTCTGATGGATTTGAGCGCGGCTAGGTCTGTTGGAGCTAATGAAGAGAAAGTGGAGTGGACGAGAGTGAACAAAAGGAGGAAGAAAGTGTAGTAGCTCATCTTTTGATGTTCTTAGGATCTTTTTTTCTTTTTTCTTGTGTCAGTTTTAGTTTGGTGAGAGTTTTTAAAAGGGAAAGAGGAGAGCGCGTGAGGGAGAGTAATAATGAACACAGAGAGAGTGTGTGATATTGAGTGAATGTTAACGTTATGGATTCTTGTTCGAAAATGTGTTGGTTTATTTATTACGCCTCTTTTGACTCTTGTCGGTGATAATGGCGGTTGTGGTCCCTTTTGCATTCAAATCTCTCTTCAGGAGCTAACTTAAAGATGGAGATTCCGTTTTTTTCGGTTTTGAGATCTTTGAACATCAAGTTCGATTCGAGTTTAGATAATAAAAAAATTCATCAGAATTCAGAGATCTAAGTGGGGATTTAGTATTTTAGTTACTGTAAAAATACAAAATTTTAATCATTTAGTTTATTTTATTCATTCAGTTACATTAGATTTGATTTCGGTTGAATTTCTTTGGTATATGTATTATTGCTTTGGTATATAAAAGCAATAATACATATCCATTCAATTCGACTGGTTCGATTTGTTCATGTTATTACTCAACTAAACTAACATATTTTAGGAAATTTGGTTACCTACATATTTTTGAAATTCGGTTACTCAACTAAACTAAACATCTAATTGTTTTTTTTTTTTTTGAACCTTTAAACATCTAATTGTTAGTTGTAACTTCTAACTAGTTAAGCACCCATGTCTATATCAAGGAGTAATATTCCTTGATGGGTTAAAGAAATCTTATAGGCTTGTTGTTAATTATAATAGCCAGACTATATATCCTTCATTTTCAATTCAATCATGTATATATTTATCATCCAAGAACCAAGACAGAGCAATTGTTGCATGTTTTAATCAAACTGAGATTTCAAATAAAACAAAAGACAGGGAATAATACTTTTATGGCCGTAAATATGTTAGGGGAAATACAGAAGAACAAAAAGGAAACACTCAAAGTCCAACCAGAAGAAAATAAACCAAAAATATATATCGAGAGACAAAAACAAAAACAGAGAGTGTGTGTTTTTTTTTCTTTTTTCTTTTCTTTGTGTAGCTCTGTAATAATAATCGGTTTAGATCCGATCAGACGGTTGAGTCTGAGATATCTCTGGAAGACTGATCGAAATTAACATCTTCCGTCACGAGCGGCCGTGTATCCGCCGCCGGATCGTATCCCTGAACGACGAGCACCGACGCGGTGGTTGAAAACTCCGACGATGACAACAAACGTCCAACTGGTCCCAACTCCGGACAATCCGAACTGTTAACCAACGACGCAACCGCCGCGTTTCTCCCGACGACGAAGAGATTGCATTTGCTCATCGCCTTAAGCGTAGCGTTGACATCTTCTTTGCTCTCGACGACTCTCTCCTCGTAAGCCAACGACTCATTTCCTCTTGGATCGTTCATCAACTCCGTCACGAACTCTGCGTCGATCTCTTTCTCTTTCCTCTCCTTTTCGTCTTCTTCACCTTTCTCGAATCTCTTCAACGTCCCTCTCGCAGCTGCGAATTTGAGAACCGTTAGTGTGATCCCTGGATGCTCCACCATTTTCATCCCGTACGCGAGAGCTTCTCGATCGTCAAGGCCTCCGAAGAACGGAACCACCACTTTGTAAGAAACTTCACTGGCCACGACCTGTGAGGTCCCTCCGAGTCCTCTGTCCACAAGAATCCCGACGGAGCAAGGAGCTCGCTGCAAGACTCGTTGGTTCACTACGTGTAACCCATGTCCGATCGACTCCATTGATCCGTCCACTCGCTGATGCTTGTGAAACGGAAGCAGAATCATCGCCACTCGTTTCTGATGCGCGCTTGTGCATATGTCCTCGTGGATGCTGCCTAGGTCAGAGATTGCAGTCATTGGTCTTACCGCTACAGCTCGGAGATGCTGGTAAGCCTCGAAGGCAATCACCATTTGATCCGTCGATCTCTCGATCTTGTTCCAGATTGGGAGACCGTTGTACCGAGCTTTGTGGACCATCGCGATCGCTGATGACCGTTCAGAGAGCTCCATTAGATGCATCGCGTAAACGCAGAGACGTCCCTTTTGGCCTGTTCCTCTTGACGATTCGATCAGTTTGATCATTGTGGGGATGTTGCGGGTACTGTGGAAGCAAGCAAGTATCCGTAGCTCGGAGTCATGATCTTTTCTTTGGATCGTTCTATGCTTGTACGGTGCTCCTTTTCTTGCAGGCTTGTAAAT
This sequence comes from Alliaria petiolata, assembly GCA_020283515.1. Classification (NCBI taxonomy): domain Eukaryota; kingdom Viridiplantae; phylum Streptophyta; class Magnoliopsida; order Brassicales; family Brassicaceae; genus Alliaria; species Alliaria petiolata. Next base: position 197,299,319 of record JAHZTW010000001.1, on the reverse strand, counting down.
CGCCATCAAAAGTGGAGTTGTGATGAAGGTTGTGAACAACGCCATTAGCACCAAGATCGCAAACGCTTGATCTTTCAGCACCTTCCTGTCCTTGCCAATGTTTAGAACGATGAGCTCTACTAAACCTTTGGTGTTCATAAGGACTCCAAGTGCCATGGCTTCTCTGAAAGGAACCTTGCAGAGCATAGAGGCACCAACTGTTCCTACAATCTTCCCGAAACAAGTGGTGATTATGACAAGAACTAGAAGTCCCCATGATTGCGCTCCCCTGATCGTTGTTACTTCGGTTTTGAGACCGCTAGACGCAAAATACAGCGGCAGAAGAAGCCCTGAGACAAGATCCTCTATCTTCTCAGTCAAAATTCTGCAGAAAGGTCCTTCTTTAGGAGTTACTATACCTACCACAAACGCCCCGAACAGTGCGTGTATCCCTATAGTGTCTGTAACAAAGCTTGCCGCTATAACCAAGGTTAGAGTGACACAGACATAGAGTTCCTTCACAGGCTCTCCTTCAGGACAGCGTCTAGCCATATAACCAAGCAGAGGTTTGATTGCCATAACTGCAAAGATCACAAATCCAGATCCACAGAGAAGGACCCAAACAGGTACAAGAGGAGAACTCTCTTCTCCTGAGAGAGCAATCGCAAGCGCAAGGAGTATCCAAGCTGCAACATCGTTCACTCCCGCTGCAGACATTGCCATACGTCCAATGTCGGTTGTTAGAAGCTTTAGCTCTGCTAGGATACGAGCAAGTACAGGGAAGGCAGTGATTGATAAGGCAACACCCATGAAAACTATAAACGGAAGCTGACGGACTCCTTTGTTTATGGTGGAACTGAGAACAAATGATGTGCCTACACCCATTACAAACGGAAGTGAGATCCCAGCCAAGGCTATCAATAGTGATTTCTTTCCGGTTTTTCTGATTGCTGCAAAGTCGAGCTCAAGCCCAACTAGAAACAAGAAAAACAGAAGACCGATGTTTGCAAGCGTGTCTAAAACGGTCATGCTCTTCTTTGGGAACATGGTGTCAAGATACATCTTGCTTCGTCCCAGAGCAGTAGGTCCAAGCAGTATCCCTCCCTACAAAATTATCTTTTTTTAGTCTCTTACTTTATGATTAAATTATCATCGAAAAAGAAAGAGAAAATTACAAGGAGTTTGAAGGAAAACTCACAATGATCTCAGCGATGACCCGGGGCTGTTTGAGAGGCTTTAGTAAGAAAGCTAAGAGCCTTGTAAACACAACCACCAAGCAGATCTGTAGGATGAGCAGCGGAAGCGCGTAATCAAGAGGGCTTTCGTTTTGGAAGGCTCCATTAGAAGTAGCCTTCATTGTAGCCGGGCAATGCCCTGTAACATTGGTTCTAGCCATCCTAGTCGAGATCTGACTTTACGGGCTGATGATTGGTCGAGAAACGAGACACTGCTTCAACCTTCAATAATGCCTTGGCTGCTCCCTCATTGCATCGCCGAGCGAGGAATGAGACTTGAACGGGAGGAAAAAAAGAAACCGGATTTATTCAGTAATGTCTCTGTTTGTCATAAAAAACAGAATCTACTTCAAGAAGTGAGAATATAAAAGGGAGAAACAGAAAACTAAGAATGTTAAAAATAGGAAGACGAGATTGAGGAGGACATACCAACTCCAGGGTGGGCATATACCTCGCACCTTTTTCTCTATTTATAGACTGTCAGTTACTTAACTTCCAACCAAATCGCATCTCTCCTTCACAGATATGAACTGCCTACACTGCGCGGTCGTTTCCGTCTCTGTTTTGTCCGTTGGTCCTAAATTTGCAAGCACTTGTTCATGTCTCCTTGGAAATGAGCATTTTGGTATTTTACCCTTCGAAGCTTCTTAAACATCAACCATTTTCACATGTATGTATATATGCATCGGATAGACTAATAGAATACAGAATATGTAGTAAGAACAACTGAATGCATTATAGAGGAAGAAGTGAACGTTGTTCCAAGCCGACTAATCTACATTTCAACCCAATCATGGGTTCTATCTACATTCTAATTTCCCAGAATGAAACAAAGGCTTAAAACTGAAGACCGTGTTCTCGTGCAGCAGCAGCTAGAGCATCTATGCGTCTGTGGTAAGGGTAACCACCACGGTCAAAGGCTACCTTTGAGATCATAGATATGTAAATCCTTCTGAAGCTAAGTGTCTTAAGAGAGGCTGCAGTTGAAATCAAAGGCAGGGTAAGTGAAAAGCTTACAATGGTGGCACCAGCTGTGTGGTCAAACTGGTCAGAGACAGGTTTCTGCTTGGTTGAAGCTGAAGCTAGAGTGTGCATCTTGGTATCATCAATCACTTTGATTTTAAACACTTGGTTTTTTTATTTACTAAAACCTCTAATCAAAGCAAAAATTAGAGAGTTTTTTTTTTTTTTTTTCATTACCTGAGGAAATTCATCAAGGACAACAATTCACCTAGAAACAAATCTTCAACAACAAAAGAGAAGACAGACAGGTTAAAAAAACTACAGCTAAACTCTATAATCAAATGCTAATGCAATGAAATGACTCAGCTAAGCTTCATTCACAAATCTTCCTCAGCTCTAAGTATGCTTCCAGAGATCAATCAACTAAACCTCTCGACTCTTCGACGGCGCAGCTCATCTAAAGGGAGATCATTAGAAGAAGACTGTGCCGGTCCCTGATGTACTGACCATCCGTTTCCTCTAGCTCGCCCGGAGCCACACATCTCGCAAACACTTTGCCAACCAGAATTGTCATATGTACAAGACTGGCACCTCCAGATACCAGGTCCTGCTATCCCAGTCTGCCCTCTTCCAACTCTTCCTCTCCCTGAAATCCTCCTCCTCCGAGACCTAACCATACTGTTCAGAAACCTCAAGGGCCAAGTCACCGCTCGGGTGACACCTCGAACCACCATGGTCACAGGATCTGAGCCTGAGTGAGAACCCTTCAGCTTCAGGTAGAGAATACCAGCAAGGATTCCACCTAAATGCCCAAGAAACGAAGCGCTCGGTACAAACATCTGCACTAGAACCAGTTCTGCCCAAGCAGCGTACTTTGTTGGGACTAGGATGCCGTAGACGCTGGAGTAATCCTCAGCCTGAGCATTGAGAACAACTTTCAAAGCAAAGAGGACGCCCGAGAATCCGACGGAATACTCGTGGTAATAGGCTCTTTCGTAGTCGAAGAAGACGTGGAGGGATTTGGCTAACAGCAACGTCACTCCTTGGGACATACCAAGAAGCGTAAAGACCATCGAAGCAAACTCGCTGCTTCCCATGGATGTCTCGAGCTTGATACCTTTCCAGAGAAGGGACATCATGTTGTAGACTAGGTGAGGCTCGTTGAGATGGTAGAACGCTGATAGAAAGAAGCGTTTCAAGTCCTTGTGCTGTTCAACAAAGACACAAAGAAGTTAGCAGAGAATGGCATTAATTTGAGAAAGATCAAATGCGTATGTTGATACCAAAGTTCTTTTTCATTGTGAATTGACGAACTTGCAAAAGACCCATGATAATTTTTAAGATCAATCGAGGCAAAGCACAAATTGTGATTTCTTCTATGAATGGTTTAACTAATGTAAAGGTACTTTCTCGAAGAACAAAATCCCGAATTCTCCAGAAATTGCTACAAAATTTCCAGAAACAAATACACCCAGAAAATCGGATTCCAGATCGACATCGGCGGAATTGCAATCATGCGTGTGTAATCGAATTCTCAAAATAAACAATCGCGAAATAAGAAATTGAGGAGGTTTACCTTGAGGATGAGGTTGGGATTGAACCAGACCTCGCTGATGTGAGGGATAAAGGGATCGACAAACGACGGCCTGAGATAGACGAGAGTGTTCGCGGCCAATAGACCCGCCGTCACCGGCGGTTTCCACGGCAGCCTGTAGTACTCCGCGACGGCGCTAAGCGCCAGCAGCGGAAGCATCCCTCCGCTTCCTCTTCTACTCCCTTCGCCAAAATTCGCCATTGCTTCTAAATGATTCTTTCCTTCTGATCTGTAAAATCTCTCTCGAATTCCTAAAGTAATTAATCTGATCTCAAAGTTATATACTAGTAGAAATATAGCAGCTTGGTCTCTACGAAAACAATTCTCCAGACGCTTCGTTTCACTCACGTAGAACAACACATGGGACCCACCACGACATTTAAAATACCGCTTTAGAAACCTAATTAAGTCATCTAATTGTCCCAAAATCTCTGACCTTTTGTCTTTCTTGATTATGCAAATCTCAATCACATTCTTATCCACGGAGAGAAAAACTCAAAATATTGGAGAGATTAGTGTCACAGTGAGTCAGTGATATGCTCAAATTGAATGTTATTCGAACAAAATTTGTATACTAATAAGTAATAATACACACACACACACACAAAAGAAAAGAAAGAGATAACTATAAAACAACAGTAAACAATGGATTAACAAAAGGGCTCTCTCTCTCTCTCTCTCTCTCAGTGATTGTCATCAGCTTTAGGCCTTGTGTTAATAAGCATTTTGCGAAGCATTGTGTTCTCGTTCGTCAAAGTAGAAATCTTCTCTTCAAGCTGATCGTTGTTGTTCTGCAACTCATTAGCTCTTGATTCCAAATCACTCACATACACTTTCTTTCTCTCCCTCGCTTGTTGTGCCGATACTCTGTTCCTCAACAATCTAAAAACAAATAAAAAAATTCATTCAATCACTTTCTTTTTTAACATTTCAACTACGCAACTTTAGTAAATGGCCTCACTGATTACCTCTTGAGGCTTCTGTACTCTTTATCGACTGCGTTTCGTCCACGGCGGCGTTTGGAGTCAGAGATTCCGTTTTGGGTCTGGTCAATCTCCGGATTATTGGCTCCGTCGTCGGCGCTGCTACTTTGAACACCTGTCGATCCAGCTGCTTCCATGTCTGGAACCATCAACAACTCCTCATCACTCTCCTCTGTAAATTATACAGACCAGATATCTCAGATTCTAAAAAAGAAGAAGATATTATTCAATTATATAACTACCAGTTTTGTGCTTCTTGGGGGAAGAAGAAGAACTCGAGTTCCCATTGGGTCGTTGAAGAGACATTCAATATATTATTTGTCTTCTGAGATTTTGATGAAGACCAGAGTAGAGATGTAGTTAGAAAGAATATCGAACCAAAGAAAAATGCTTCTTTCTTTCCTTTCCTCTTTGGGACCACTCAAAGTATGAAAACCAATCAAACACATGCATATAACTCTGCAACTCGTTTCAACGAAAAAATCTTTAAAAGTATTTCTTTGGCTTATAAAAGAACACGTAGGTCACAATTCAAAAAAAAAAAAAAAGGAACACGTAGGTTTATGCAAGACCACAAATGCAAGAGTTTCAATCCAATGGTCGAAACTCGCAGAGCATTTTGTATCTCCGTTTTCTTTTCCACTATATACCCTTATTGAAATTGTTATATAATTGATTGATTGTTCGTTCTGTTTTGCTTTTAAAGTCTTTGTTCATGATTTCTTATGGAAACAATTTTTATTGACAGAGCGTGTGGGATTTAAGACAACAATAATTACTGTCTAGAACAATACAAACGTACTTGCAGACAAAATCTATTTGTGTATCTATTTGCATGGCGTAGGCATGCACAAACTCATCATGTAGTTATACCTCGTTTCTATTCCTTGCTTTATTTTCAACTTTTTTTTTATGATGGTAAACAGTCAACTTAATTTTGAATATATTTTTTGTAGCCAGTTAGATTTAGAGCCAAATTAAACCCAAATACTAATCATTCCCTAACGTTGAGACTCGGACTAATTGTGACCAGAACCGGCCTAGATCAAAGGGGACTAATAAGTTTGGGATATTCCTATGGAAGCTTTTAGCATGTTAGGGGATCGTCATTTAAGAAAAAAAGTCTGATACCTCTGTTGAAAATCATTCTTCTTCAGCACTCTCTTGCAAGATATAATGCAAAATTAAGAAAAGATATAAATCCTTCTTATTGTAATGTCTTTGTAGATGCAGGACTAATACGCACAATAAAAATCTATGGCCTGTCGACCGATCTGTATATCTTCCCGGACCCATTACCTTACCGGCCTTTGGTTTGTGGCTTTGTGCTCTTTTTATTCGTTTTCTTCTTTAAAATGGATCATGACTCATGAGTGTGATGTTTATGTGTATCACTCGAAGGGACCCCGTGCCTTAAAATCTACTAAAATAATTTGATGTCAGTTTTTGACGAAGTACTATCCAAATGATTGATTCTCGTCAGCAGCTAGCAGACATTCATTTTGTTTGTAGGACTATATGATTTGATTATATATATGAAGCTGTATGCAAACGTGGAGATATGATTGCATCTTTGTCTATGCATGAACATGCCACGTTAATTTAGGAGTACATATCATGATAATGATCTCTCTTGCTATAACTTTTTGGTACAGTACTATTGCATGCCTCTCTATATTACAGTACTTCAATAAAAGAAGTTTTAATCTACGATGTTAGAAATAATCGAGCAACAAACTACGGTGAGTTTTTTTTTTTTTTCTTCTTGTTCTTGGCCGCGTGCTCGGGTCTCTTTCTTAAAAAAAAATTTAAAAGAATAATAGGATTTTGAAGAAAAATATTTCTTAGTTATGAGTTTTATCGACGAAAACAGATGACAAAACTCTCTGAATTGAGATATGCAAGTGAGGAATAACTCCTTGGGCATATTGAATAAGAAAATTAAATAATTGATTATAATAAACTTAATTATTACAAGTATAAAGAGGACTAGAGACATTCATCATATTAGGCTACTAGACGTTATGAAGTTAATTATATCGAAATTCTCACAAGAAGGATCCCTAGAGACCAGACATGCATGTCCAAAGACAGATCGTATAATAACTCAGAGGAGTCTTATCGATCCAACATCCAAGGTAGGCTTTATAACAAAGTAAATACTAGTATATATTAGAATACACTATTACACTTCCCATGATGATTCTAGGATCTAATATTATTATAAATACAGCCAATGAACATTATGTGATGTAAATGTCTACTTTTTATTTTTTTTAGTTATTATAAACCAATGAATGCATTTTTGAAAACAAAAAGGTAAAGAGATTGGGCTCATAAGAGAGACAATCCAGAAAGCTAAAGAGACATTAACAGGAAACGTATAGTTAAAGGAAAGAACACTGTCTGCTCAGCAAAAACAACATACACAAAACTCTTCAGGTCTCCTTTATTTTTTTATTGCTTCCGCAATTTTCCATGGTCTCGTGACATTAATGTGTCACAGAGACAATTGAGTTTTCTTATCAACAGAATGGTCTAAAATTGATCCTCAAGTTCATAGTCTATAGCCTCAGTTTTCAAATATTAATGAAAGAAAGTGAAAGTGATGTGATGCTCAGTTTCTTTTTAAGGCTAGACAATAAAGACTTTTGGCCCTTTTATCTCTCCTAATTAAAGAATCTGAGCAGTTGAGAAATTAAAATCAAAGCCTTAACATTTTAGCTCCAACACCATTTGGACATACTGTCCTTGGAGTCCTCCTTTTTATGGAAACTTCGAATCTTACATGCAAACAAATCTCAAAACCATAATTTCAAATTTTACTATTAACAAGCTTCAAAGATCTAAACATTTGAATTTAGTATCTAATCGGGTAATTATAACAGTTGTTATCAAAAATCAATGTGTGTTCATATATAGAAGGCTGAAAGTTCATAGTTAAAGTGGGGAACCCCCTCTGTTTCTAATATTATTATTTTTTATATTAAACAAAAAGTTTAATAAATCATTTTAAAATCAAATCTATGCAAACGCATCACCTACTAGTCTCTTGTTGTTTACTAAACAGATAGAGAGAGAGAGAGAGATAGAAGGAGAGAGACATGAAGAGCACTCTTAAGAGAGAATAGAAGGAATCATGTAGTTGCAGTTGTAGGTGAGGTTACAGCTTCAAGGTCTCATCAATGGAGATTTCCAACTCTTGTTCTCCTTATTCCTCATCCTCTGTCGACAGTACCAAGCCTTCACCTTCTGAATCTTCCGTCAATCTCTCCCTTAGCCTCACCTTTCCCTCCACTTCTCCACAAAGGTCTTCTTCACATCAAGCAATCACTACTCTGTTTTTGCTCTGTTCTGTTTTACTCTGTTTTTTCACATTTGTGTTTTGAAGTTGTTTTTTTTTTTGTTTCTGTAGAGAAGCAAGACAAGACTGGCCACCGATAAAACCTTTGTTAAGAGATAAACTAAAGGGTCGTCGTCTTCTTCAACGCGGTGACGACACATCTTTCTTTGTCAAGGTCTATATGGAAGGTGTCCCCATTGGGAGAAAGCTCGACCTTTGCGCATTCTCAGGCTACGAGAGTCTATTAGAAAATCTGTCTCACATGTTCGATACTTCAATTATCTGTAAGTAGTCAACAACAAAACTTCTGGAAAAGCAACATTCAACTAAACTCGAACACTTTGAGAAATATTCATACATTGTATTTTGTTCTAACTTGTAACAGGCGGTAATCGAGATAGAAAACACCATGTTTTGACATATCAAGACAAAGATGGAGATTGGATGATGGTCGGGGATATTCCATGGGAGTAAGAATCTTATATCCCTCATCTGATATATTGATAATTTTCCCTATTTTGTAATAACTATCTCTGACTTGATTCGATGTTGCTTTTGTTCAGTATGTTTCTTGAAACCGTGAGAAGGCTGAAGATCACGAGACCCGAGAGGTGTTAAAACTTGGATCTTTCGGTTCATGACTCTGTTTCCACAATTTTTTTTAGAGATTTAGGCGTTTGGTGAAGAGTCTTCATGCGGAACAGAGCTCTTTGCTGCATATCGCAACAATGGCTTTAAAGAACTTGGCGGATTGATGCATATATTTATTTGACACCTTTGAGTGTGTTTTTTTTATATATATAAATAAATCGCAATATCCTAGACTTCTTTTTTCGATTGTTCTGAATAATAGTCCCAAAGACTTCTTTATGCAATCGTGTTCCTTCGGATGTGTACATGACCATGAAGAAAACACGAACGTTGTTGGGGAGCACGAACATGGGAACAAGGGGAGAGAATGATTCTCTTTGAAATGTGCCGGCTCGTCTTTCATGTTGTTGATTCAGTATTCCGTTTACACCGATTTACAGTTTTAATGACGAAACCGGTTTCAAGCCCAATCATATACGCTAACTAGAAAGCCCGTAAAGCCCAAACATGTCAAACATACACATTGTAAGGCTCGGATATGAGAAACATATAATATAGTTGTGATCAAATGATTGCATAATTTGCATTAAGATTCTTCTTAAAAGATCGGCGAAAGTGGATACAAGCAGAACAATGTATTTGAGTAAAGATCATTAGATCACCGATCCAGTTTCAAAAGCAAAAGAAGAGGAAAAAGAAAAGCTTAATCCAGTTACTCTTGACTACAATCTCGCTCAAAAGAACATCACCAAAACCAGAAGGAAGAAAGAAACAAAGCAATTCATTCAACTAACCTCCTTTCCTTTTGCCATTTGGGTGTATTTTTCTGAATGTGAACCAAACTTGGAACATAAGTGAGGAGAAGTGGCCAGTTGAGATAAGATCCATTTGTGGTATCTTTATGAACTTGTTTATGCATATTCGCTCCAACAACGTAGACTCTGGTCTTAAATGTATCATCATCCATATCTGCATCACAACACACTGCCACTTTATTCTCCTCGTCCAGCAAGAAGCTTGTCACATTCGTCACACTTGGTAGATTAAAGTTATCAAAATCCACTTCTAAGACGAAGTTGCTCCACGACAAGTCCTTGGCCTCCTCATCAATCTTATTGGTCACCCATATCCTCATCACATTTGACCAAGCGAGAATATTCTGATGTAACACCGAGAGCTTTTCGTCCCTAACAACTGATAGAGCCGCGGTATCTTCAGGATTAAAACTCTGAAACGGAAGAGGGAGACGCACAAATGTCTCTGTTGTGAAGTCAAACTTCATCAGGAAAAAGCCAGTTTCTTTATCTCCAGCAACAAAGTAAGTATCTCCTTTCAAAGACACGCCACTGCAAAATATGGCATAGTCACTAGGGCAGCAATCAAGAACTCTCCAAGAATCAGAGCTAAACTCATAGATTTCAAACTCATCGACCGGGACTTTCTGGTCGTTTTCATAAGTGCAACACCTCAAGATTTTGTAGCTATGGCCAGAAGAAGATGCGCTGTTTACGACGTATCCTAGATCATACGTATCTTCACTCCGGTAACAAGTTCTGGGTTCGATCAACCTCGTTTGACCAGTAGAGGGATTCCAAGCCACAAGTCTAGTGTTTCCCTTAGTGGAGCATAATATCAAACCGTCGCAGTGGATTATTTTAGATATTTCCAAATCCTTTGAATCCTTTACACTGCGAAGTTTTTTACCTGTAAACTTGATAGGTTGATCAACCATGTTGTTGTGGATTCCATGGAGATCGCCGCCGATTAAATGAACACCAAAATTCATGAGTAACATCGACTCCCTTGCTGATTTACCCATGTTCTTCTTCACGAACCTTGGATCTCTGAATTGAGTGTACCATCGCTTGCAAGTTGTTCGAAATCGTCTGGAAGATTGGAGATCTTCATCGTTGTATTCTCCTGATCTCTCATCTCCTGGGGGAAGAACATATCAGAACACATCAGAACCATTTGACTTGCTCAAAACTTGAAAAAGAAAACAGGATAAAAGAAACGTAGAGAAGCTATCGAAATCGTTTTCACAACTGCATCGACTCGATTTCACTCACTAAACAACACCACAATCGACTCGATTAGAGTCAAACGACACCACAATCGACTCGATTATGCTCAAGTTACTCAAAACTCAAACAAACTCGATCCCGGAAAGCAAATACCTAAGATACGGTGGATTGAGAGGCTTGATGGTTCTAAAATTCTGGAAATCAGCGATGGAAGCTTAATTACTTTAGTCTCACAAACAGAATTTTGAGAATCTCTGAGAAGAACACACGCGAAGAACCGATCGGTTTTTGTTTGCCGAACCGACTCGAACCGATAACCGATTGAAATTGTAATTTCGCTGTTGAACCGAACGGAACGGTTCTTACCTAGAAACCGATGTTGATCCGAAAACCGAGAATCTCGGTTCGGTTTGTTTCAGTCCTAACCGATGTTAAAAGCGATATTGATCAAAGTAATGTCTGAGCATTCGGGTTTAGGTCAAATATTATTTTGGTATTAATTAGGTATTTGAAAATTTCAGATCGAATTTAGTTCGAATCAGTTTGGATATTTATTTAGAAAACCAAAAATAACCGAAATATTCTCAAAAATATTTAAAATACCAAAAAATCAGGTTTTGAATATTTTGGATTTAGATATTTTTAGATATCTATTGTCTCTCGAATATTTTGGATATTCAAGGTCCGAACCTGATTCGAACCCAATTTTTTTGGTTTGGTACCGATTCGGATTTTCGAGTTCAGATAAATTGTCCATCTCATAACTATAGAAGCAAAAAGTTGGCGGAAAGCAAACGAAAAGGAGATAGACGAGGAGAAAGAGGAAAGGCAAGGCGCAGAGGTATCCGATGAATCCGAGGAGCTGCCTGTGATCCCCCGAATTCCGACTTGTCAGATTGATGCCTCTTGGATCGATCATGGACCGGTTAGTGCACTTAGGTGGTATCTGTTAGACACAAGGGGACACACCACCACCGGACAACAAGGATGCAGAAGAAGCCTGTCAGCTCTACACGCGGAGATGGACGGGCTAATTTGGACAATAACATGCTTAAGAGATAGAGGGTTACAAAGAGTTTGTATCGAGACAGATTGCTCCAACTTGATTCAGATGATCGAAGAGCCCGTGGACTGGACTGACCAGCGTTTAGATCAGACTTAGATTATTTGTGTTCTCTTATGAATTCTTTCGTGGAATGTCTTGTACGTTTTATTCTTCGCATCAAAAATGTCTGTGCCGATATCCTTGCTAAAAGGGCGAGAGCACGAGGAACTATCTTTTCCTATGTAAGTCACAATCGGTTAAGAGAGACGGGATTTACTGATCATGAATCTATTAACCCAAATTGATTTAATAAATGGACACTTGTTGACAAAAAAAAAAAAAAAAAAGTCACAAGTATAGAAACGTAAAATAGGTAGGGTGAAATGTGCAAGACATTCAGAATATGAGGGTAGTTATGAAATAAACTATAATATGTCGCTAACGCTAGCGCCGGGAACAAAATTGAGAAATTGAAATTCCCCCCACCACTCCCTCTTTCTCTCTCGCTCGCTTCCTACCAAATTGAATCTGTGAAATTGGAGGAGGATGAAGGCTTCAGGGTCTACTGGATGGAAAGGTCCCGTCAAGTTCAGGATGTAAGCTTCGTCTCTTCTTCTTATTCTTCGATTAGTTTGTTTTGAAATCACTATCGAGTTTTGGGACCTGAATGTTTTGTGCTATTAAACCCCAATGAATCAATCCATGGTCGGAGCTAGGCCCACTGCTGAAAACTTGGTACCTATTCGTTTGGACATTCAATTCGAGGGTCAGCGTTACAAAGATGCTTTCACTTGGAACCCTTCAGGTTTCTCTCTCTCAAAAACCCTACCTTTTAACTTTTTCATCGACAGTAGAAGCGCTTTCTTTGTATGTTGTGATTCACTGATTCTGCTTTTGTCCTTGTGTTTTCTTTTTTTTTGGATTAAGACCCGGATAATGAGGTTGTCGTCTTCGCTAAAAGGACTGTCAAAGACTTGAAACTTCCCCCTGCGTTTGTCACTCAGATTGCCCAATCTATTCAGGTTGCTTTTCACTAGCCTAAGCTTCTCTTGTGCTCTATTATTGTTGCTATCTCTTTTACTTGTCATAGAGATGATAAATTGAGCATTTAAGGTGACAAGTTGTGGCAGGTTTTTGAGTGATGATTGAATGTGGTTTTTTTACAAAGTTCTCTGAAATCTGCCACACGTTCGACTTATTGTTTCTAACTATTCTTTAGGTTATACTTGATATGATGCTTTTTTATATAGCATTACACCTTGGGATGTATAGATCTAGGACTGGGTTGTGTGATGTATTTTTAAGGATTGTAATAGTTTCTTCAGAAATCTTTGCTCACATTGGTCATTTTGCTGCCTTATCAGTCTCAACTCTCGGACTTTCGGGCATATGAAGGACAAGACATGTACACGGGTGAAAAAATCATACCAATCAAGGTCTTATGACACAAGATATCTTTCTTATCCCCCTCTCTTTTGCTCGTGATTGATTTGCTGATAAAAGAAGAAATTCATAAGCTGATAAGTTACCTTTTCTTTTGTTTATTTTCAGCTTGATCTCCGTGTTAACCATACCCTCATCAAGGATCAGTTCTTGTGGGTGAGAATACCTGGTGATCTTGAACAATTTCAACCATGATTTGTGTACTCTTAGTCTCAATGCAGCTTGATTGCCGATTTGCAGGACCTAAACAATTTTGAGAGTGATCCTGAGGAATTTGCAAGAACCTTGTGCAAGGATTTAGGTGTTGAAGATCCTGAAGTTGGGGTAAGATAAACGCTCAAATTTTTACCTTTCATTTTGTAATTAAACGAACTTCAGCTCAAATGTTTGAAGTGGTTCTTTTTCTCTCTGAAGCCTGCTGTTGCCTTTGCAATCAGAGAACAACTTTACGAGGTGAAAATTCTGGTTGGATCATAAAGCTGTTTTTTTTGTGTTTCAGTGAAAATATTGTTTTGAACAAGAATGCTAAACTTGGTGACCTACCATATTGTTGTTTGTGCTTTCCAGATTGCAGTTCAAAGTATGGCTTCGGCTAGGGAGAGTAGAATAAGTAAGAAAGGCCGCAGAGGATCTGATCATGGTTCAGCGAGGTCTTTTCACGTTGCTCCTATTTTTCTATCAAAATTATCTTTGTGATAACAGTTGAGCTAGCTCGAACAATTCTATAATAATTTTCTCTCTTTTATGTGCAGCAAGGCAAGTGGCTTGTCAATGGACTTAGTGAAGTTATTCAGCTTTAAGTCCAGTGTAGTTCGGTAAGTGATTTTCCTGATTCCACTTGATGTATAAAATTTCTTAGTGAAATGCCTTCTTAAGACTTTTTGTACGATTGTCTACTAGTGTCTAGATTACTTATAAGATGAGTTGAAACAGTTTTAACTTTGTGACACATCCTATGCTTCTATCTTAGATAGTTAGATGTACACTAAAATGCCACCTCTTCATACATTTGATATTATGATCCCATGATTTAGAGATGGTCCTTCCTAGGTATTGTTCTGATTGTGAACTCTGGGAATGTTGCATCTTATTATTGAAGAAAAGAGCAGAATCACTAGGGTTTGCTAGTTGTTTGATCACAAAATAACTCTGTGGAGGTTGAAGAACCTCTCTTCCTGCGTAGCTTATCATTGAATGAGATTTTTGAATTATAAGATTTAAGGGAGAACAAATTGAGATGCCGAAACCAAGCAAAAGTGATAACAAATTCCTTTCATAACAAATGTTATCATTGATCTTGACAGGAAAAGGAAAGACTTGGACGTTTATGAACCAGTGGTGGATCTGCTAACAAATGAGGAAGTTGATGCGCTTGAAGCCAGAGAAGAGAGGCATTCAAGGTAAAGAGTTTAGTGTGCATGTATATATTCTTCTTAGTGCAGAACTCAAAGTAGGAATGATAGCACGAACTCGATGTTGTTGTATTATGCTTAACTGGAGTTTATGATCTTCTAAGGAGTACGTTTTTTTTCAATGACTATTAGAATCTTTGGATTCTTACAACAGTTAATGTAGGTACAATGTTTGATGAGATACTTAATCCTCTAGATGATTTAGTCATTGCATCCAATAGTATAAATAAAAACCCGGTGTGTATATTTGCAATGGTGTAAGTCTGAGATTCGGTTTACGAAACCCGATTGAGTGAAACACAAGTGGGTGTTGAATGATGAATCTTAGATGAGTTTACCTCAAAGGGACATGTTAGGTTTGCAGAGTTGAGTGAAGATCATATCTTGATTAAGATGTTTCCCAAACTTTGAGCATGTTAAGAATCTTAGAGAGAGAGTACAAATTTAATCTAAATGGAATAAAGAAAAGTTTAGAGAGAACTCAGAGGACAAGGCACGTTGTGAGAATCAAGTGCCCCACTTGAGAATTGAATAAGATCTCATCATCAACCATTAACCCCACTGTCGATATACGGTCGTACTTTTCTTCTATTCTCTTCTTTCTTCTTTCTTTATTTTTTTCATTTCTTTGTTCAATGATTGGGTCCCCCTCTAAGCTCAAGCTGCTGTCATCTTAATTATTATTATTTTTATTCGAAAATGAAATTATTGTTTTGTTGTATGTTTTGTAATTTTGTGTGGTGATTATTGATCATCTTTTGTTATGTATATATTTATGAGTTGTACTTGTGCCCTTATAATAGTATCCGTGAGGTATATTTGAATTATGTTAATATCTTGAATCGGGAGAGGTTTTCTTGAGTAACAATAACAATAATAACAATAATCGACTAGATATAGGTTTGGCTAGTAATAAACCTAACTGAAATTAAAGAAAACTATGTTACTTTGGTTCGACATATACACTTCTCTCAGTGACCAAAATCAAAAACTAAACATAAAAAAAAACATCATTTGAACTATTTTGTTAAGTGTATGGTTTATACGGTTTTCAAATTGACAAAAGGTCCTGAATCTAACTGAAATTAAACAAAAAGAAGATGGAGTTGTCTAGCTCTAATTAAGGTTATAAATAACAAATTTTCTCTCTTTGTGGTTACAAAAGATTTGGGTCTACTTGAGACCTTTTTGTTGACTGAGCGAAGCAGTGAGCGTAAAGCCTTTAACTCTTTGTGTCTGTCCGAAGTTAGGAACGTCAACTCAGTGGATAGGGTGTGTATATTGAAACATTAGACCGTTACCGAAAATGCAAAAAGTATTATTCACTTCTAAGAGAAAATGATAAAGTAATATGATAATTAGTCACTTACCTGTTGACAAACACTGATGATTACAAACATTAGTAGCTACACTTTGTTTACTTACTAATATTTGACTAAGTAGTTGGTCCAAACAAAAATATAAGTCGGTGAGTTGAATTACGTATATATACTGTTACATTTCAATAATTTCATAATCAATTTTTTTTTTGTCTTCTGATTAATAATTTAACACATGTGCAACTTCGGTCAATACATGGCTTTTTACATTATGGAGAGCGAGTTCTTGAGTTCTTAAACAAATAATGCTAATTAATTATCACATACAAATGATATAGTAGAACTCAAGAAAGACATTTTTTCTCCACAGAAAAAAAAACAAAAAATCCCACCGTAACTTAATCACGTGGATTATCAAAAGAGAAATTCTCGACGATACTTCATCGGGAAAAAAAAAAAAAAAATCACTAGACCTTAAAGAAAAAAAAGGCACGACCGCGGAATAAGGAGGAGATCGCTATGGCGGGCTAATAAAGCTTTTTTTTTTAAATATATGTACAAAAAGCAGATAAGAAAACCATTTGTTTGGTGTTTGGTTTGGGGTTAAGAAGTGAGGTCATTGGAGGAGTTAGATTTGTCGAGAATAGACCACATGACGAGAACGTCGTCGTATCCACAAGCCATGACTTCTCCCTGAAGCTCTCTTACCATCCTCCTCTCGTGCTCTTCCCTCGCTTTTGCATCCATTCTCCCACCGCGGCAACCTTTTTGTGACGTTTGCTGCGGCTGGTTGAAGAATGTTGCTGCCTTCTTGAATGGTGTTGCTATTGTTTTCTTCCATGATGCCATTTTTGTCTTTCTTCTTTTATATTTTGTTTACTCAATCCTTGAAACTAATGAAACCTTCTTCTTCTTCTTCCAATCAGAGAGTCGGATTGGGAGAGCTCGAGAACGACTTGTTAGGTGTATTTATACACACACACTCTCTCTCTCTCTCTCTCTCTCTTATCATGTATTATAATAATAGTTCTTATTAATAAACTAATGAGTAATTAGTAATGCTAAAGCAAAGGGGAGAGAGAGGCAAGATCCGCAATAAGAGCTTCCAAGAAACATCACTTTTTTTTTTAAACTTTTAACCTTTTTGTTATCCATTTAACATCGGTTAGGCCTCTCCCTACCTTCCCACATGCCTCCCCACGTGATCGATCTCCTCCTCTTTTTTTTTGTTTTACCACACACATTATCTATATTTCTCCCTATTACATTCAATTCAACAAGTTGTGTAATATTATGTAACCAAACCAGATCAAACCGAACCAAACCAGTATATATATACATACGGGGAAGTAGTCAAATAGATGAAGTCAAGAGTTTGCCTTTTCCCACTCCTTGGTACTGACAATTTAATCATCAAATGCTTACTGCATTTTCTCATTCCCATCCACTCCCAATAGTATTAGATGTGCCCATCTCCCTTTTTATTTATTTTCTATTCATATTTACATATTAGATATTTCTTTATTTTTGCTATATTTATTTCAATAGGTCATCTAGCAAAACCAATAATCTTATCAGCGAGAGATAAAATATGTGTGTAATAGGATGTACTATACTCATCATATAAAACTTAGAAGAAGTTTACTATATTGTGAACTACATATCGGATAAATTAAGCTGTTTACATTTTTTAATTTAAATTACACTCATATAGTTTATATGTAGGTACCAATTATAAATTTAATATTTCACAGCCAAAAAGGGTCGTGATAGGTTAACTCAAGTTAAGTTAATAGATCAAATTTGGTGGCTAGAAAATGGTAAGAATGTATAAAATTTGAGGACCAATGAATTAGAGGATTGAGGTGGGCACAGATTATTTGGTCAGCAATAGCCCATGTGAATTCCACATGTTTCTCTGCTTCTCTATCTCTTACCCTCTTTTCATACACCTCTTTGTTTTTATAATTATATTATATTTTGCTTACTCTCTGTTATACATATCAGTGTATAAGATATCCATTTAATCTACGAAAATTATACAAAATTTATGGTTAAATAGATATTATCAATATATCAAATTGTGTTGCACTGCACAAAACTTTCTTCTCACTTTTTGTTTCACTAAGTTTTTCTTTATTTGTTAATCTAAACCCTTCCCCTTTCTTGACTATTCTTTTTTTCCTTTTATAATATTTTTAGTTATTTTAAGGGTGAATTTAGCTTATAACCTCAAATAATATTGAAATAAAGAAATGGTAACCAAAAGTTGAAAATTAAATCTCTTTCCTCCTTTGATTATTATTCTGACAAAAATGCTCTTAAAATTCGGTTCTGAAAAAAAATATATCTAACAGTATTATTATCATGCTAACTAATATGATATCGTAATAGTTTGGAGACACTGTTCATCAATCGTCTTCTAACACTGTTCATTTGAGGTTCAACCATTCATCAACAATGTTATCATGCAGTTACGTGTTAACTCAATTATCATATCATAGAAAATATTGTGTTAAGTTTGTTATCATATCATAAATTTAACATGTTAACCTTGTTATCGTGATACCCACCGTGCTAACATTCTTATCATTTCATAAAAACTTTGAATTATTGATTAACTAACTTTGTTAACATTACAAGTTATGCGAAAATATTTCAATAACTACTTAACTAACCGTCACCAGCATTATCGCTAACGTTATTATTGCTGTCGTCCACCAGTATTACCGCTGCCGTCGTCCACCAGCGTTACCGTCGCCACCGTCTACCAGCATTGCCATTGTCCACCAGCGTTACTGTCGTCGCCGTCACTGTCATCAATTTCGTCGCCATACGTTGCGGTCACCACCATCGTCGCCACCGCCGTTATCACTGTTGCCGCTACCACCATACTATTATCTTCTTCCTTTTCCTCCTTCATCTTCCATCTCCGATCTTCTCCTTCCTTCTTCTTCTTCTTCTTCTTCTCCTTCCTTCTTTTTCTTCTTTCTTCTCTTTCCTTTCTTCTTTTTTCCTTTTTTTTTTCTTCGTAACTTGTATCCACACATTAGAGAAGGACAAAACTGTTTTTTTTGGCATGAATAGTGTGAACAAAAAGTTGTCAGAAATTGTGACTTAATTATGCTATTATTTGAGATTAGAATTTGCAATTTCTTTTATTTTAAAGGATGATTTGGTGAATAACCATAATAAAAAAAAATTACAAAATAACCAAAAAATATAGAAAAGAGATAAGAAGAGTTAGAGAGATAAAATGGTTAGTTTGTAGGTTAGTTTTTTTTAATGGTTATTCACCAACAAATCTCTTATTTTAATATAGGGTTTCGTTTGGTTATCAATTTTTAAATATACTGTATAATATTTAAATGAATTTGATTAATCCAAATTTTCATACAGTTTCAGTTGTTTCTTTTTTGCGTATTTTGGATATAAGAAAATTAAACTGTTTTTTTTATATTATTCAATCGATTTTCAGATTGATTTTTCAATTAGATAACAATTTTTTTTTTTTTTGGAACTTTTGGAAAACAATTTTTATACACGGATTGAACATTCTGAATTCAGCCGTATGCTTGCACCAATTTACAAGATTCCTTTTTCAAGTGTACGATACATTATTTATGTTTAGTTTAAGTAAAAGGGTACCCAAGTAGTAAAATTAACGTAGCTTAAAAGTAATGCTTTAATTTTGTTCTTTTGATATTGGTTTTGAATTAAATAAATGCTTTAAAAAGCATCTTTTGCATGAGAGGAACAGTGGCAGTGCATGTATCATCTTCTCGTTACAATAGAATCTGTTGTTTTGATTTAAAAACCTCTTACATGTTATTATCTTTTATTTTTCTGGAAATATAAAATCTTCCGACTCTCCTCCTTTTATTTGGTTTTAAATAGCATCCCACATGGCAGCCAACGGACTCTGCTCATTGGTGCGTAATTATTTTCTCTTTGTCTCAAACTTTTTAATTGATATAATAATATATAACAAAAAAAAAGTTAAATGTATAAATATTGTAGAACATGATTTGGTTCGAGGTTCTATGATCACAGATTCACACACTCAGAGGTACCCTCGAGACACGATGGATTTAATCAAATGGCTATAACTTTTTTCCAGGTTAATAATTGATTATAACTTATAGATGTGGTTTCTTTCTTTTACTAATATTTTCTTGTTATCCCATTTTAAATTTCGTGAAGATAATGTAAAGAAACACAAGACAAATACCTGCAATTTACAGAATTTTGAATCATGATATGATTATTTCATTTAAAAAACCTACATATTTATATTTTGAAAAAGATACAAAAACTTTGAATGGTGATGCAAACAAACCGAATCGTTCTAATTTTTACCGCATGGATTTGCTATCTTTTCTCAAAATGTTAGGTCGGTGAGATTCAAATATATTGTTATAAAGTTTTTGAGAATATAAGAAATTAAAACGGAAATATCTAATGAGTGAAGAAGAAGTACAAAAAAGGGAGCTAATTGTTTGTTTGTTTGTTTGTTGACTGATGATAACAGTGTGGCGGTTTGGTCGGTCCGTAAATTAGGTGACTTGTACGAATTTCCGGTGCCTCCCTAACTCTGACTTCCTCTTTTTCTCTCTTTCACACTTTCCATTAAATTCAAAAATATATATATTTGTGTAACGTTTTTCAATTTTTTTTATGATTAAGATTATAGCAGCTTTGACTGTTGAATGATATATGTTCTCGTATTCTGACGAAATAAAGTTATATATTCCTGAATTTTGTTATGGATGTAATGTATGTTTGTTATTGATTCTTAGTGTACTTGAAGAGTTGAAGTGTTCAGCCCATTGTACTTGTTGCGCCGACAAATATATATGTAACAACATTACGAGTAATATATTATGAGATTCATGAG
Source organism: Alliaria petiolata (assembly GCA_020283515.1). Lineage (NCBI taxonomy): Eukaryota > Viridiplantae > Streptophyta > Magnoliopsida > Brassicales > Brassicaceae > Alliaria > Alliaria petiolata. The sequence goes on along the minus strand of JAHZTW010000001.1, from coordinate 197,278,491 downwards.
GGAGAAAGTTATAAAACTTTAAAACAAAAATAAATAACTTCACACAAGCAGAAGTTATATATACAAGCTGAACCAGGTGTTGTTAACTTGTTTATGTAGTTAATTTTCATTTAGAAGAAGTTGGTCAAAATTCACGATCTCTCCGGAAAGGGTTTTTAACGGAGAAATTTCACCAATTTTAAACCGGGAAAGAAAGCCCATGGGTTTACAACTGTTATAGACTTAGGTCTATGGGTCTGTATTTTTCATTTTTGGATGATTAAAGTCTATGCGCCGGTTCATATCACTCGACATTATGATAAATCTGCAAATTGATAATTATTAACATTTTTTTTTCAAAAAAAAAAAAAAAAAACTAGCCTTTTCCATAAAAATGTCGTTGTTTTTCTCTTTTATACTAATTGGAAGTTTTGCACCACTAACAAGTAACAAGCACGAAAGAGTTCGAAATCCCACATCAAAAAATTTAGAGAAGACTAACTCTAGTATATAAGTGATATGAGTTAAATATATTCATTATTAACTGGGGTTGAATTAGAAACTCAGTTTTTACATGATCTATTATTTCCAAACGGAATATATATATACAACTGATTTAAAAGGGAAATAAGATATGATTTGAGATGAATGAACCAAAGAGTTATCATTTCGAAAGAAATGTGTTACGTGTATATGTATTTTCATTAGATTTATATGTATGCATATATATATAAAGTAGATACTTTCATAAAATTGCATATACTATAATGTAACAAAGAAAAAGATCACATATATAATGATAATATGAAATTTCTTAATTAATTTTGATAAAAAAAATTATTAAGTTTTTTTTTTTTTTAAAGTAGAAGACACAGTTACACAGGGTATATAATAAGTTGTTATTTTTAGAATGAACTAACACAAGATATAAAGAAAAAAACATGAAGAAACAAAAAAAGAAGGCAGAACATGGAAAACAACTCAAGGAGTAAGGGATTTGTAATCAAGATCAGATCGGTTCTCATAGAACTTAGCAATAAAAGAAGTGGCTCTTCTATCGACCCCTGGCTCAGCGATCCAAAGCCGACCATCTTCATCACTGGTCATGATTCTTGACCTTATGATCACTCCTTCTTCGCTCCAATCATCTCCACTGTTCGAACAGCACGGTAACAAAGCTCTTATTACTGAAAACGTTGACGATTTCTTGCTCCTACCCATCTAGATTTATCTTATATGTATACAATCAATCACTCAATTTGAACATATATATATATGCATACAACTAAGTTTTCATATATTTATAGGAAGGGAGAAAGAGAGAATATATAGGAAGTAGCTAGGAAACTGTGATATACAAGTACAACCACTCGTGTGTATACAATATGCCTTTAACACGTACGTACATTCGTATCTCTATATATAATATTGATCTCTATACGAGGTTTAAAATAACATTATCGTCTAGAGAAAATGGATTGGAGACCGACCGATGGATGCATGGCTGTAAAAGTGAAGAACTACTTTTGAGATGAGAATAAGTTCTCATCCTTTGCATGTACAGTTTTGTGGAACGGAGGATTCAATTATATAGTATAATTAGTTTATAAGTGTTAGCATAAGAAATAAATTATACTATTTAACGTATAATAGATATATGCGATCTTCATCATATATTTAGTCGTAAATGATCAAAAGCATGTCTATACTACCAAACTTATATTCTTCATCTTTTGTCATTTTATGTTTTCTCGTGTATATGATTGATTTACAAGAACCAATATTGATTTTATTCAACAAGCGATCCCACTTTTTAATTATATGTTCAAAAGCTTTAGTATAAGTTTTGTCTTCAAAAAATTATAACTAATTAATTTTGTCGCTTTTAATATTTCAATGAAATTTTGAACTATACAATAATCGATTTAATTAAGGGATTCATATCCATTGTAGTTTACTTATATTAAAACGGAAGAAATAGCTAAAAGAAATTTTATGTATCTGAATTGAATTAAAAAAGCTGTGTATTTAAAGTTTAGATTCTAAAGCAAAACTCAAAAGCTGTGTATTTAAAGTTTACTCTCAGAGTATAATATATAGGGGATTATTGGATTTGGTTATTTGTGAACCAAATATTTCGTGAGCTTTGAACTTGACCCAAGCTTTCTACAAGTTGAGACATGCGTTGTCGTTTTTGCTCTCCGTATGCTTTCAGCCAAGACTACGTTTTAAGGGACTCTCGTAACTTCTTCCTAAGATAGTTTCTAAAATATTCTTGAACACTGATTGGCGTTGAAGAACAATTATTTAACACAGCAATGATGCCATATTATGGCATTGCCATATCACTAAGTAATTTAATCAGAATTACAAGGTTTAGAATTTAATAAGACTAAACCTGTTAAAAAGTTTTGTAGTGTAAATTAAACTGGTGTTACTAAAGACTTGGTATGCATTTTCGTTCATGGTTCACTTTTTTTTTTTCCCTAGTAGAATCGTTGTATGTAAAAGATTGTTGAGACATGTTGATTTTCAATGAGAAAAACCAGAAAAAGGGTTTTGTTTTCTTTTGTGTGTCACTGGGTACTCCAAGTAATGGTGGAATTAATGACTCTGTTTCTCATTTACTGTGTTTCAAGATGTGTTATATATGTGCTTCAGACTATTCATAAAACATGTCGTCATACTTCAATAATCAAAGCTCTGATGTAACATAGAAAGTCGCTCTTTTCTAACAACAAATTGAAATGAACACACAGAGATGTCCAAAGCTCTCTTTTGGAAAAACCAAAACTGAGTAAGACATCGTCGTCTCTTCTTTCTTCCACTACTTATCCTGAAACAACCCAGTGAGTTTTTCCTTTCAAGCATACACCAGAAGGTTATAGTGTCCAGTTAGGAGTGCACTATACGTGATGTCATCAAGAATTAGCTTCTCTTCATTTTTAGTATTTATAAAAAAAAAACATACACATATTTAAGACAAAGTTGACCAGGATCGGTAAGTGTCTAAGCACTCATAAACAATGTATTCGAGTAAGATCACCAAAATCTTTTTTCAAAAGCAAAAAACAAAAAAAGAGTACAAACAAAAGAAAGAAAAAAAGAAAAGAAAATCCAGCTACTCTGTTTATTAACTAAACAGAAACAACCCTAATTAAAATTAATCGACTGATCTCGTTCAAAGAAACTAGGATCAAACTAATCACCTTTTTCTTTTGCCACCAGGATTACTTTGTCTTGCCGGAATCTGAACCAAACTTGGAACATAACTGACGAGAAGTGGAGAAAAGGAAAATGTTCCCACTGGAACCTCTTTATAGACTTGTTTATTTATATCCTTTCCAACAACGAAAAGTCTGGTCCTTTCTTCATCGTACGCGTCTATATTACAACACATGACCTTTTTATTCTCCTCGTCCACCAAGAAACTCATCACCCTCGTAATACCATTTATCTCATATTTACCAACATCCAGTACTAAGAATTCGCTCCACAACAAGCCCTCATCAGTCTTAGTATTGGTCAACCATATCTTCATCTTTACATCATCTGTATCAACAACCAGCTGTTGTAACAACGCAAGCTTCTCTTCTCTGACAACTGATAGAACTGCAAAGTCGCCATTATGACAACTCTGTAAAGGAAGAGGCTGACGTTCAAATCTCTCTGTTGTGAAATCAAACCTGACCATGCAATTAACCAGAGGGCCTCCTTTATGTAAATCTAACCAATAAGTATTTCCCTTTAAAGACACGCCAAGCTCGGAAAGATAGAACCGATCATGAGTATCGACATCAAGAACCCTCCTCCATGAATCAGAGTTAAACTCATAAATCTCAAACTTATTAACTGTAGCGTTCTGGTCGTCGCGATAATAGCTAGAGCTCAAGATTTTGTAGCTAACGCGCGATTTGTTGTTGTTTTCGTATCCTAGAAAATACGTATGGTGCATTGTACTAGAAATTCTGGATTGGATCCACCTGGTTTGACCTGTACAAGGGTTCCAAACCACGAGTGTATTGTCTTCGGTGGTGCATAATATTAAACCTTCACAGTGAAAGATTCCAGATATGATCTTGACATCTTCTGAATCCTTGAGACTCTTCAGTTTACCTGTAAACTCAATAAATTGGTCATACCTATTGTGGATTCCATGGAGATCGAAGCTAAATGAGTAAACCGATTGATCTTTCTTCAAGACCATCTGCGTTGCTGCTTTACCCGAGTTCTTCTTGATAAATCTCGGATCTTTGAACAAAGCGTACCATCTTTTGCAAGTGAACCTCAACTGTTTTAGAGATGTGGCAGGAACCCTAGAGAGTATTTCCGATTCCAATTTCCGTGGGAGATCGGAAATCATCATTGTTTTTCTCCTTTGATTTATGGCTTGAACCCTCGAGGAAGCAAGCGACAGAGCAGAGAGAAATTTAGGGCTTTACTTTTAATATTCACAATTGATTTAAATAAAGAGAGTGTGCCGCAAAAAAAAAAGAAAAATATAAATAGAATTTTTTTTTGGGTCATACTTGTATTACATGTGCGGTGGATGTGGGTGTTTCACTTTCTTTTTTTCCTTTTTCTAATATGATTTCACAATTTTCGCTCGCATAAGTGGCCAACAAGAAACACAATTAGGTTTACCAAGAACGACTTCACTGACTCCATTCTCTTCCTTTTCCAACAATGTGAACTGTGAGCCTGTGACATTGGTTTTTATCGCAACAAAAAAATGATTTTCTTCGTCGGCCACGATGATGAAATTTATCTTATTCGAAAACCAGATACCACTAGTATATAAATCCACGGTTCAAGACTTTGATGTCGCCAATCTTATTATTATTGGTCGTAATTACTCATATATATATATCCGACTTCAGTGAATCAAAGCTCTGATGTAAGAACATAAGTTGTTCTCTAACAACTAAAATAGAGTTATAGAAGAATTATCAAAAGAATGAAAAGGATAAAGACATTGACGTTGAAACCTCTCTGTTGGAAAAAAATCAAAAACTTATAAGAATGATTTCATATTTTTCTTATTCATCATAAACAAGCCAGTAATATTTTCACTCAAAGACACACCACGTTCCAATCTGGACCAATAAAGCGACTTGGGACTTTCGTTTCAACTTTAGGGCTTTGAGATCTGCTTTGTGCTGTAGTTAAATTAGTTACATTAATTAAAGTAGTCCTGCCAATATTGTGATGATATTTTGCACCAATCAATTAGTTAGATTTCTACTCTTTGGTTTTCGTCTCTTTGTTTTTAGTTTTTATTAAGCATACACATATTTATGATCGGTTAAGTGACTAAAGCAGTCATAACACAATATTGTATTTGAGTAAGATCACCAAAATCCTTTTCCAAAAGCAAAACAAAGAAAATCCAGCTACTATGTTTATCAACTAAACAGAAACAACCCTAATTGATATAGTTGGCTAATCTCGTTCAAAGAAACTAGGTAATTTAATCAACTTGTCACCTTTTTCTTTTGCCACCAGGATTAATTACTAATTTGCCTTTCCGGAATTTGAACCAAACTTGGAACATAACTGAAGAGAAGTGGGCGTTTTGAACAAGTGATGTGCTCCATTCTCGTTTGGAAGAGCTTTTCCTTTTTAAACTCTCTATAGACTTGTCTATGTATATCCTCTCCAACAATGTAAATTCTGGTCATGTCGTCATCGTCACAGTCTTTATCACAACACATGACCCTTGTATTCTCCTCGTCCACCAAGAAACTCATCACCCTCGTCATACCATTTTACCTCGAATGTGATTCTCTTTTGGAGAAACCAAAACTGAGTAAGAAATCGTCATCATCTTCTTCTTCCACTATACTTTGTATCCTGAAGCAACCCAGTGAGTTTTTCCTCTCAAACATACACCACGAGGTTGTACGGTACAGTTAGGAGTGATGTCATCAAGAAGACGCTCCAGTGACCAGATTTAAACTCAATATATATAGCAAATTGGAACATGGGGAGCTTTACACAACTTTAGGAGCTGTTGACATCTGCTCTGTATTGTTGTGGATAAATGGTTACATTAGTTAAAGTCCTGCCTATGTGATGATATTTTCACCAACCTTGTTAATTAGCTTCTTTTCATTTTTAGTATTTATAAAAAAAACATACACATATTTAAGACAAAGTTCACCAGGATCGGTAAGTGTTTAAGCAGTCGTTCATAAACAATGTATTCGAGTAAGATCCCCAAAATCTTTTTTCAAAAGCAAAAAAAAAGAGTATAAATTAACAAAAGAAAGAAAACAAAGAAAAATCAGCTAACTAAACAGAAACAACCCTAATTAAAATTAATTGACCGATCTCGTCCAAAGAAACTAGGATCAAACTAATCACCTTTTTCTTTTGCCACCAGGATTACTTTGTCTTGCCGGAATTTGAACCAAACTTGGAACATAACTGACGAGAAGTGGAGGAAAGAAAAACGCTCCCACTGAAACCTCTTTATAGATTAGTTTATTTATATCCTTTCCAACAACGTAAATTCTGGTCCTCTCTTCATCGTCCGCGTCTATATTACAACACATGACCTTTTTATTCTCCTCGTCCACCAAGAAACTCATCACCCTCGTAATACCATTTATCTCATATTTACCGACATCCAGTACTAAGAATTCGCTCCACGACAAGCCCTCATCAGTCTTAGTATTGGTCACCCATATCTTCATCTTTACATCATCTGTAACAATCAGCTGTTGTAACAACGCAAGCTTCTCTTCTCTGACAACTGATAGAACTGTAAAATCGTCATTATAACAACTCTGAAAAGGAAGAGGCAGACGTTCAAATCTCTCTGTTGTGAAATCAAACCTGGCTATGTAATTAACCAGATGGTCTCCTCTACCTAAATGTAACGAATAAGTATTTCCCTTTAAAGACACGCCAACTTCGAAATGAACGAACCAATCATGAGTTTCAGCATCAAGAACCCTCCAAGTATCAGAGTTAAACTCATAAATCTCAAACTTACCAACTGTGGCGTTCTGGTCTTTGCGATAATAATAGCTAGAGCTCAAGATTTTGTAGCTAACGCACGATTTGTTGTTGTTTTCGTATCCTAGAAAATACGTATGGTACATTGTACTAGAAATTCTGGATTGGAGCCACCTGGTTTGACCAGTACAAGGGTTCCAAACCACGAGTCTATCGTCTTCGGTGGTGCATAATAATAAACCTTCACATTGAAAGATTTCAGATATGATCTTGACATCTTCTGAATCCTTGAGACTCTTCAGTTTACCAGTAAACTCAATAAATTGGTCATACCTATTGTGGAGTCCATGGAGATCGAAGCTAAATGAATAAACCGATTGATCTTTCTTCAAGACCATCTGCGTTGCTGCTTTACCCGAGTTCTTCTTGATAAATCTCGGATCTTTGAACAAAGCGTACCATCTTTTGCAAGTGAACCTCAACTGTTTTAGAGATGTGGCCGGAACCCTAGAGAGTATTTCCGATTCCAATTCGCTTGGGATATAGGGAATCATCATTGTTTCTCTCTTGATTTCTGACCTGATCTTCCAAGTAATAATTAAAGCGAGACGATAGCAAGGAGAAAGGAAGAAAGCGAGAGGGTAGCAAAGAGAATAAATTAGGGTTTTAACTTCTAACTAGGTGATAATCCGCGAAGGGGCGGAGTGAGAAATTTATATATTTTCTGGTAAGTATATTAGAATTTAAAATATAATAATTTTTAATTATTTTAATAAAAAAATTTCATTAAATTCTTATTAATAAACGTAATTAATAAAATAATATTTAGTTTTGTTAAATGAAGTTGAATTTATTTATTATTTAGTTTTGTATAATTGAAAAATTAAACTAGATTAAAATATTTTAGTCCAGTTTTTTATATAAGAAATTGTTATGTTGAAAATATAGTAAGAAAAAAATTATTTTGTCTTCACCATACCAAGAGTTCTCTAATTAAATTTTTAAATATTTACTTGGTAAGTAAAATCGGATTTAATTGAATTTGGTAAGCAAAATCGAATTTATTTTTCGATAATCCTAAATAGGATAGGTCTTATTAATGAGAGTCATTAATTCTGATGCTTCTTTAAGAAATATCGATTATACTTAAAAGTTTTTTTGTGTATCATGTATCATTTTTCTTTTCTTTGTTAAAACACCATATATCCCTTATATTCTAATGTAGCATGGAAGCTTCACTCGAGGTGCGCTTCCCGCTTCGGAATCGGAATCGGAATCGGAAGCTTTCGGAAGCTTTCGGAATCACGCTTCCATAACGATTCCAAAAATATCTTTTTTAAAACGGTTAGAAGCTTGCGTTTCCGTTTTGGAAGCTTACGCTTCCATATTAAAAGCATATGTATACAATATATTTCATCTTTTATATATAAAAAATATTATTTTAATCAAGTTAAGATATTAGAACTGATTAAATTGATAAGATTATTTCGAAAAAATTGAGTTGTTTAATATTTCTTTCGATAACAAATAATTTAAAATGATTTTACTTGATGAATTTGAAAAAATTGAGGATAAAAATAGTGTTTTGATATTTTCTTTTGATTAAGTTGAAATACTAATTAAATTTGAATTATTTATCATTATTTATTAATATAATATAATGTTTAGCTTTATATATATATATATATATATATATATATATATATATATATGCATATGATTCCAACACGTACCCGCTTCCTAATTTTATTTAAAAAGCCGCTTCCACGTTTCCATACGATTCCGCTTCCGCGTACCCGCTTCTGATTCCATGCAACTTATTCTTTGCAATTAATTCAAACCTTATAATTTAATAAATAAATTAATTGATTGATTAAAGTTTATGTTTTATTTTTAGACCATTTCGTTTCCTTAATCGTACTCAATACATTTAAAGTATATCTGAGGTATATCATTTTAATCAATCAAAGTATACATTTTGTTTCCTTTCTTTGCTAAAACACCATATATCCCATATATTATTGCACTAAATATTATTATTGTAACTAATATTATAAATTTTATATTTTTTCGATTTTGGAAAACCTAACTAATATTATAATTTTTACATTTTTTCGATTTTTTGATTTTTTAAAATTACACATATCGTAGTTTTTTGGTTTAAACCTAGAAAATATGTTTTAATTTGCTATAATTTCCTAACTTTTTTTAATTAAAATCACACATATCTAAGTCTTTTTTACTGTAATCATATTTTCCGCCTAAGCAAAAAAGTATTATGTATATCATAAATTGTGTATAAATTATATTTCATAATATCATAAATCATCACATAACATAAAATTCGATTTTAAAGAATCCGAAAATTAAAACATAATTTCTGGTTATATTAAAAGTAGTTAAAAGTAATAAATGGATAAAAGCATATAATGTAATTAGTTTAATGAAAAAAAGAAATTTGTATTAAAAAAAAATGGGAGAATAATTGTGGTGGTGACACATCAGCAAAATGGCACCACTGTAAATATTTCAAAAAATAAGGTTACTCTCTAAAAATGTTTCTCAATTAATATATAGGGGATATTCACAATTGGTATGTATCTCTAGAGTATATAATAGTTAAGACAGAAAGCGTTCGTAAAAAAGGAAGCATTATACGCACAAAAGCTCAAACATACGCTGTGATTTATCTTCCTTTTTATTACGCTGATGGTTTCCAGTCGATGCCTGCAGGTCCGGCCCTGAGCCCAAGCAGATCCTATTTTTATATTAAAAAATTTTGGTCCTCATTTAGTAGAAATTGTCTCGTTAGTCTAGTGGTTGGGCTTGCGACTTTCAAAATCTTAGAGTCGGCTTTGGATGCCTGTAAAATCTCTCACATAGATGGACATAGTTTAAATTTAAAAAAAAAAAAGGAATTCTAAAAAGAAGCGTTACAAGAAAACTATCCTTGGGATTACTTCGCAAGACAAAGGAATATGGTATGAATTTATGAAGGCTGAAGTTTAGTTTCTCTATATGGGAAATGCTCTGTTATTCTCTAACGGTAGAATCATGTCTCGACTCTAATGATCCCGCATGCTTTTTAAGATATAATGAAAAAGAACAAATTAAGGGTAACAAAAAATTTCTTGTTTGATCTACGAAAGTGCATATGTATAAAACTCCGACGATATACATATATCTAAATCATGTTCTCACCATTGTATATAATAAACATGAATCTATTCTGCTTGGAATAAAATCTTTTTGTTTCCAAGCCGTGTAAAACAAATTATGTGTTTAAACTAAATAAATAAAAAAATCGTTTTTGGGGGTAAAATGTTAATTATATAGAAAGCAAGATTTACAAAAGAGCGATTGTATTTACAAGAGAAAATAGAGATTGTTTTACAGCCAAAAACTGATTTTTTGGATTTAATGAATTTAATTATATTACAATTTCTTATTTCTAAGTGAAGTACAAATTAATAAGTAGAGAGCCCATATGAATCAGGTAGGTTCGATTGCCAAAAAAAAAAAATTCGAGAGGAAAAAAAGGAAACAATATTGAGGGCATAATGGTCAATTGCCAAAAAAACACAAATTTTACGCGGATTTAGGATTTCCCCATAGTGACAGCCTCTCTCTATAAATACGAGACGAGACGAGAGTGAGATTATCTTTCATTCTCTCTCCTGTCCTGAAATTTCTCTCCGAACAAATTAATTAGGGTTTCTCGATCCTGTGGTTTCCTTTTGATTCTCGACTTTCGAACGGCGAATTTTCTCTCGAAATCAGTTGTTGTGGGGTTCTCGGCTTTGGATCAAGGGTTTTACTCGACGAAGACTATATCGATCTGATAAATCATGTCTCTGGTTCAAAATCCTTCTATGGAACTCGAACCGGCGATCAAAGAGTCCTCCTCGTCACCGTCTCGCAGTAGCTGTGGTCACTGGTACGTTCGGTACGGAGTCTGCACGGCCTGTAAATCGACTGTGGACAAACGCGAAGGCCGGGCATTCGACTATCTTGTTCAAGGCTTGCAGCTAAGCCACGACGCCGCGGCGTTAATGAAGCGCTTTACAACGCAGTTCCATTGTCTGAACGAGAAGAAGCTTCACCTTGTCCTTGACCTGGACCACACGCTTCTCCATTCCACCCAGGTTTCATGTCTCTCCAAAGCAGAGAAGTATCTAATCGAAGAAGCGGATTCGGCTTCAAGGGAAGATCTGTGCAAGTTGAACGACGAATACTTGACAAAGCTTCGGCCTTTCGTTCGCAGCTTCCTGAAGGAAGCCAACGAGATGTTCACAATGTATGCTTACACAATGGGCAATCGCGACTACGCTAACGCCGTGTTGGAGCTGCTTGATCCCAAGAGAGACTATTTTGGGGATAGAGTGATTACAAGAGACGAGAGTCCTTACATGAAGACGCTTGATTTGGTCTTGGCTGAGGAGCGTGGAGTGGTGATTGTGGATGATACGCCTGACGTTTGGACCCATCATCACAAGAGTAATCTAGTGGAGATTAGCAAGTACAAATACTTCAGAGTCGATGACCAACAATATTCAAACCCTTACTCGGAGGAGAAGAGAGACGAGAGTGAAAACTACGGTGGATTGGCCAATGTTCTGAAATTACTCAAGGAAGTTCACTGTGGGTTCTTCGGAGTCGAGGAAGATCAGTTTGAATCACAGGACGTGAGGTTGTTGCTGCAAGAGATAGAATTTAGATTTGCCAGAGAAGCTTATGCTGTTTCTGCCTTTTAAAAGTTTCATTATGTAGTGATTTCATTTGTTCTGTTACCTGTAAGAAACAGTACTGAAAATCAGGTTCATTCATATATATATATATAAACGTTTATTTCTTTAATATATGGGCAATGCTATGTTATATCCCATAAGCATCCAACCTAAACTACGCCTAAATCATTCTGTGTATGCAATCAGAGATCTAATAGGATTAGAGTGTTTTATATTTGGAATTTATACAAGGCTGCTTTCACTTAGATGTTACACAAATCCTCCAAATCTTATTACCATTCTTCTTCAATGAGATTCTGGCTCTCCAAAACCAATCAACTGATGTGAAAGTGGATATAAGCAGTAATGAACAATGTAAGACCACAAGATCATCGCCGATCCATTTTCAAAAGACAAAGAAGAGGTGCACATAAAAGCTTTCTCCGGTTACTCTGTTTATTAACTAAATAGAAACAACCTCTCCAAAAAGAAAAGATTTATCCTTTATAAAAGTTGACTAACCTCGTTCAAAATGAACATTACCAAAACCAAAAGCAAGGAAGAAACTAACTAGATAACTCATTTGACTAACCTCGTTCAAAACGAGCATTACCAAAACCAAAAGCAAGGAAGAAAGAAACTAACTAGATGATTCATTTGACTAACCTCCTTGTTGTTCTTTTTCTCTTGCCTTTGGCCGCTGTATCTTTATGAAGGCGAACCAAACTTGGAACATAACTGACGAGGAGTGGAAAATCACCCGACTTTCTTCGCCTTCTTGGCTCTTTATAAACTTCAACACAAAAATCTTCTTCGCCAACAATGAAAATTCTGGTACGTTCCCCATCTTCTATGTCTACATCACAACACACCGCCACTTCGTTCTCCTCATCCAACAAGAAACTATCCATAATCATCTCCTCATCTTCTACCATAAACTCACAAAGCTCCACCACTAAGAATTCGCTCCAAGACACCTCTTTGGCCTCAGAAATCTTATCGGAAACCCAAATCTTCGCCTCTGATGAAGGTGCGTTACGACTCCGATACAACACCGAGAGTCGCCCATCTTTAGCAGCTGACAGAACCATCGTATCATCACGATCACTGCTCTGAAACGGAAGAGGGACACGCCCGAATCTCTCGGTGGTGAAATCAAAACTGAGCATGAAAACGCCGGTCCCTTTGTCGAAAACCATCCAGTACGCATTTTCTCTCAGAGACACGCCGGCGGATAACAAGGCGATCTTACAAGCTAAGCCATCGATAACTTTCCACGAATCGGAGCTCAAATCGTAGATTTCAAACTCAGAAACATGGATATTCTCCGCTCTTTTTTCATAACAGCAAAGCATCAATACCTTGTAGCTGTTATTCCCGTATCCAAGAGCGTAGGTGCCAGAACTCGCTTTAACATCTCCGCGTTCGATCCATCTCGTTTCGCCGTTACAAGGATTCCAAACCAAGAGTCTAGTCTTTCCCTCCGTGGTGCACAATACCAAACCGTCGCACTGAAAGATCGTTGATATTTTGACGTTTTTGATGGCCTTGAGTTTACCCGCAAACTCCACAGACGGAGCGACGCCGTCGTCGATTACATGGGTGTTGATCCTGATTGAATAAACCACGAAATTCGTCAGTAAGATAATCTCCCTTCCTGCTTGACTAGCAAATTCCTTCTCGATGAATTTCGGATCTTTGAATAGAATGCATGATATATCATGGTTTTTATCCATTTTTAGACCATGATATAACTGTTTTTATAGAGTTTTTTGGCTATTTTCGAGTCTATATAGAGTCTTTACAGGTTCAGGTACAATTGAAGATAAATTGGAGATTTGGATGTATTTTGGAGCTTAATGGAATGAAGCTGTGAAGTGATGAAGTCAGAAGAGTGGAATTACGCACAGGGTGTCGATCGACACGGATCGACACCGTGTCGATCGACACCAAGGAAGGACGGCCAAAGTTTCCCAATTCCATCAGAAAAAGGAAATCACTCAAGCTTTGAAGAATTACAAGATTGCCCCTGAACGAAAATCCTCTTCGATAAATATAGTTTTTCAGCCATTGTTTAGGCTACACTTTATTTTACCAATTATTTTAGAGAGAGATTTATAGATAGTTTTTGGAGAGAAGAATTTGTCTCCTTAGAGCAAATTTGGAACTCCCTTTATTTATTCTATTGATTTCTTTTATGCTTTCTATTCAAACTATGATTTCTGTTTCATTGATCATGTCTGAGTAGTTTGCTTGTTAGGTTTATGGTTTTTCAAAGGTGATTAATGAATTGTTAGGTCGAATTAAATTGTTAGGATAAAATCATTAGAGTTCTTCATCTGGATTTGTGTTTAATGCTTATTCTACCTTCGCGACCTAGAATCTGATCTTAGGTTAATTAATAGATGCGAGAGTATTATTGATTGCCTGAACTAATGTTAGATGAGCAAAATACCTATTCGCAATGAGATTTGGTTTAGGGTTTTGTGAACAATCGAACCTGAACTTTAATGCTTGGTTGAATTGTTAGAATTTGCAAAGAGATTTGGAATTCTAGGGTTTAGACATAGATAATCTTCGCAGCGAGAGTTGGTTGATTTTACATTAGTGTTTCGAGTTCTAGAACAGTTCTTCATAATTCCTAACATTTTGTCTATACCTGCAATTTAGATCATCTGAGAATTTTCCTGAACCTAGCGTTTCGTCTCCTGAACTTACACCGTTTTTAATTGCTTTCTGTGTTTTAAATTCCATCTTTCTACTTACCTTAATTCGAAATTAGAAATTCGCTGTGTGACTATCCCTTCTCTGTGGATTCGATCCCTAAGTACTACAACTGATCTCTTAATTTGAGAGAGTAGTTCTAGGGTAAATTTGACCCCATATCAATGCACCATCGTTTGCAAGTAGTTTTCAGTTGTCCTAGAGAGTTGGCCGGAACCTTGGAGAGTATTTCCGATTCCAATTCGAGGGGAAGATCGGAAAACGTCATTTTCCTCTCTCTCGTCATCTCTTGACTCTGATCTGCTGCTCTCTCCGGGAAGAAACTAGGGTTATTATTTACTAAAACGCCCATTTGGCAGAAAACCATTTTGCTCATTAATTTTGTTTACAAAAAGCCCATTTTCATTGGTTTTCGTATACAAGCCCAACTGAACCGTGAAGTTGTCGGAACTCGGAAGGATTATGTGTTTAGGTGTCGTTTACAAAATATTATATCTTATCCTAAATTATTTAATTTATAATCTACAACAAATGAACCTAACTCTTTACAATATATGCCGGTGCATCGGATTTACTGAAAACAATTTTATGGACGAGAATGTTACGGCACTTGTTACCTACAATTAATTGTACAACAAACCGATATAATAACACACGAATTTCCTTCGATAGACGTTTTTATCTACATTCCAAGTGAAGTGATTAAGTGCCTAGTATTCCGACAGGTAGTCGAATACTCTTCTGCAAGAAGAATCATGCCTTTTTGAAGAACTGATGAAGTTATAATAGTTTCATCTGCATCACCTTCAGAGGAACGGGAAGGTGAGAGCGTTGTTGAAGCCGAAAAGATTGAAGACATAAAAGCGAACGAGGATGAACAAGTAGCAGACAATATCCAGAAAAGTCTTGAGACTGTTGATACCCAACCTGTAGAATTCAATGAATAAACCTCGAAGAACAATGAGAACATTCTGAATGAAATAACTTCAGAAGATGATCATCAGGGAGAGACTGAAAAACCAGTGGAAGCAATCAAAAACTCATATGATGCAGAGAACATCTCACCTCATCGCATGATATGAGGGTCTTTACCGTCTCTGTTTCATCATCAGAATGAATAAATTAATTCCGTTTTGATAACAGAAATCGAAAACGTAAAAACGGATTTAATCAAAACGGAGCTAATATAAAATTAAATCATTGTTTGCACAAAAATTCTGGTCTGGACAATCAAGAAGTTTATAAACTCTGATCTGGACAATCAGAAGCAAAGCGAGGTGATGAAGAAACCGGAAACACAAAAACTTGATTAATTTCGTTTTGGTACTATACCAAACACACAAAAACTTGAGAAATCGGAAAAAAATATTATGGAAAATTAATCTCTGTTATTAGAAGTTTAGAACTAAGATATTAACTAAAATATTATGAGCGTTGTTGAAGCCTTATCTCAACTAAAATATTATGGAAAATTTAATCTCTGCAACTGAAAATTTGGTACCTTATCTCTATCTATTGACCCGATTGAGTAACGCATAAAAGTCAACTAAGATCCAACCAGACGAAGGCCCATTAATAATATTTTGCTTCCAGTCCACGACGAATAATGTGCGGCCCATGTGATGTTTCGCGCGCTCCAACTTCCATATTATAGAACAAGTTTTTAAAATATTATATAAAATTAAATCCTTGTTTGCACAAAAAGAATGAAGAAATTAGAAATCCTTGATTTTGAACGACTCAGACATAAAACATTTTCTTTCCTTTGTAAAATTAGCGCATCTTTTAATTTGTTTTAATTTATAACTTTCAAAGTAATCACTAAGTAATCACTAATCCAATCATCGACCACCAAAAGACACATTTCTATATCAGAAGCCTTGTATTGTGTTTCCCCCCTCCAAAACGTCGTCGTATGGTCGAACTCTCACACACAGAGATTTCCCGTCTTCGTTGAGAGATTGTTTTGTTCAGCAAGTCGGCTTACAAAACTAATTTCTCCCCTTGCTCTCGTTCCTTTCTCGCTGGTCCAGTGAAAGCGCGATAAAATCCCAATCCCTCTCTGTTAGGTTTTCCTTTACACGCATTATCCAAATTCGTGATCGTGTTTTCTACCTGGAAGAATCTATCTCCTCGCTCTGTTATCTCCAGTTCAAACCGCCGATCTCATCCCTAGGTTCTTCGGCTAACCGCCGATCGGATTCGGCTCTATCGAAGCGGATAGTAAGAACTGCTGAAATTTTAGGTGGACAATCCTGAGGGTTAAAAAACCCTAATGTATAACTACTATCGCTTTTCTCTGTTAAAGGCTTTCGTGCTTTGCGCTGAACTCGAATCCTCTTCTCATTGTGTGTTTCCTTCGATTGAATCACAAGTTCTATTGTTGGAATCCGTCATTTAATTTTTGCTTTGATAGAAATCTTTTTGGTAACAACAGTAAGCCTAATATGTTTTGCACTGGTGCAGTGACCATTTCTGAGCTAGTTTTGTTTTTCTTCTCTTTAGGGTTACCATGGCGATCAACCTACAGGATCTGGATCTCGATGCAGAATTTCCAGGTTACTATTCTCTTTTCACTTCCAAAACATTAGTCTGTTTATAGATGCATGAAATGTGAATTAGGAATCCCCGGTTAGGTAACCTTATGCATTACAAATTCTAGTTGGACCTCAAATCTGTTTTATCTAATGAAATTTCTGATTTCTCCCTTCAAATCTGTTATATATATATGTGTGTTCTAAAAATCGCAGGCTTAACATCTCTCTTTAGAGAATCAAGAACTAGATGGCTTAAGGAAGAAGAGCTGGAGTTTATATATCAAGAAACTAAACTCCACCCACTTCGTATTCCTATCTCTGAAGTCAAACCAGGAGTACTGACCACAGGACTTTATCTTTTTGATGTTCCTGCTTACAAAGACAGAAATAAGTGGGATAAAATCAATGACCTTAGAAATACCCAATCCACAAACATTGTAAGCTGTCTTTTTACTATATCTTTTAACATTTGCATTATATAAGTTTATATTCTAATACATGTTTAATAAATCTGTAGTATGCTGATTCGGATTACCACGTAACAGTGGCTAGAAAAACTTTCGAGACAAAACAATTTGTTCGGCGAACCCAACGATGTAGCAATAAGTGAGTTCCCAAAAGGTTGTTTGTATAACTTCGTTTTTGTTTATACTTTATATATTAAATTCGGTTTTGTTTTTCAGGTACAAGATGCTTGCAATAATTCACTACCGCTGGGAAGAATTGAATGAGGAAAATAAAAAAGAGAAACTAGAGGACATCAGTCACGACACATCAGATGAGGAAAATAAAAACGAGAAAGTAGAGGACATCAGTCACGACACATCAGATGAGGAAAATCAGAAGGTAAAGTTTTTAATGTTTTATGTCTTTGTATTATCCTCATTGTTGTTTTGTCTATTCTCCATCAAACTTGGAAGTCTAATCATCTAATGTTCATT
Organism: Alliaria petiolata; assembly: GCA_020283515.1. Classification (NCBI taxonomy): domain Eukaryota; kingdom Viridiplantae; phylum Streptophyta; class Magnoliopsida; order Brassicales; family Brassicaceae; genus Alliaria; species Alliaria petiolata. The sequence goes on along the minus strand of JAHZTW010000001.1, from coordinate 197,260,620 downwards.
TCATAAACATTCAGTCTAAGAGAGTGTCAACCGAAAAACCTCAAAAGCGTGATTTGGGCATCCAAGTAGCTCCCAAGAAACAATGGATAGTTGCTGGTTTTTTTCCGAATGTATTGACCAGCAGTTCTGACTCAGCAGATTCTGAAGAAGAGCAGAAGGTATAACTTCCCTTACTAGCATATCTCTTTTACTTAAATTTGTTGGCTGAGTATAAAATACATACGTTATATGTCTCTGTATTATCATGATTGGTGTTTTGTCTCTGTATATGTCTCTGTATTATACTGATTGCTGTTTTGTCCATTCTCCTTAAAAATATCTTGTTACTCTAATCTCATTACTTTTTAACATTCAGACTAAGAAAACTTCCAAGCAGCAAGGGATAGTTAGTGCCGATTTTTTTCAGAAGAAGAAAACTGTGACCAAAAAGTCTCAAAAGGATGTAGAAACTAGCAGTTCCGACACAGCTGATTCTGAGGCAAAGGAGAAGGTATAACTTCACTTACTACTATCTCTCTTTTTAGTTAATTTGGTGGTAGCACTCTGATACACTAAGCTGATTATAATATACATACGTTATATGTCTCTAGTTACTGTTTTGAAATTTGTTGGGAGGTTGTATGTTTTGGTAATATCGGTTGCTGTTGTTCAGAAGCAGGAAGGAGAGAGAAAGACATTGTTTGTTAATAATCTTTCCTATCAAGTGAAGAGAGATGATGTGTAAGTATCTTTTTTTTTATTCTGGATCTTTTGATATAATTATCGTTACCTAAGTTTTTATATAAACCTAAATGCAGGGGAATTTTCTTCAAAGAAGTTGGTGAAATTGTGGATATCAGGCTTCCTTTACATAAAGATGGCAGCAGTATTAGGGGATTTGCTTTTGTTGAGTTTGCTTCTGCCCAAGCAGCTCAGAAGGTACTTTGGTTACTCGGAAATCACTAAATTATATTAGTATTATGATATTGATAGATTTTTTTTGTTGTATCTTATGGGCAGGCATTGAAACTGAACGGGAAGCCATTGCTACACCGTATCGTTTGGCTTGAGCTTGCCCATGAGACGGGTGCATTTGGTCGTGGTGGTGTTCGTTGATTTGTGGACGACGTGGATTCATGGGAAGTTTACTTGTTTGATGCATTTGGTCGTGATGGTTTAAACTTTGACTAGTTTTAAAACTCTCACTAGTTTTACTTCTTTGATGGTCGTGGTGGTTTAAAACTTTGACTAGTTTTACTTGTTTGATGCATTTGGTCGTTGGTGGTTTAAAACTTTTGACTATTTTTAGCTGATCGGGGGTGGTGGGTTTCAAAAGTTTACACTTGCAGTTTCTTTACATTTGTTGTCTTTTCTTCCGACAGTTTCAATATCTAGGCATTTCTCTGAAAATCACCCTGAAACTCTTTTCACAGAGTAGCCCAAGTTAATTGATTAAATCTTTTCATAATCCAACGAATTGTTAAAACCCGAAAAACTTCAAAAGATCAGGAGACTGGAATCTTCATCCAGTCATGAGGAAAACTCCAATTTTACTGAACCTACTCAAAGTCGATCAAAGTTAACCACCAAAAATCCAATAAACCAGAAGGTCGATCGATTATACAACTTTAAAAGAGCAAGTAAAACACAACAAAACTTCCAAAACTGAGTTCAGTTTATATGATGAATACTAGAATATGGTTTGTGTTTTTTGTTTTCTAAATTTTTTTTTTAATAATGAAATATATCTACTAAAATTTTATTTTATCCAATGGTATATATTATTCGTTTTTAGTCAAACAAATCATTGCTTGTAGATATAGAGGATAATATTATTATTATTTAACTCAACTAATTGTTCTCTCATATTTTTACCACCATCGTTAAGCTTATCGATAAAAACATACGCAATAGGTTCAGCTTAATTCGCACCATGGGGGATCACGCATACGATGGATGTCTTGTGTCTGTGGTTCTCCTTAAAACCTCCATAGACCTGCAGGAAGTTACCTATCAATCCATCTGACATCTCAATTCAAAGGAAGGCAAAACTCTGTTTCTTTCTTAGCTTTCTCTGTTTTTCCCTCTTAACAAAAAATGTAACAGCAAATGTAAACAGTTTTTTTTGGAATAATATAACATTCATTTCAAAAATATAAATAAAATCTTTTCAAAAACAAAATAAAAAATAAATAATATTTAAAAGTCTTTCAATATTTTATGTCTTTATTCCATCAAATTATTAAAAAAAAAAAAATTGAAGATTCGAATAATAATTCCCTCAGATTTTTTTTTTTTTTTTGAACTTTATTTCCCTCAGATTTTTTTATATCAAAATTTGTAAGTGTATATATGTATGAAATATATAATATGATATTACGCTTACGAGCTAACTGAATAAAAATGATTACGGACATGTACCAACTACCAAGAAAGCAAGAATAATTTTTAATGATTATCCTACTTTTTGAAGAAGGATTTTTATCTTATTGTTGCCTTTAAACAATTTCTTCTATAGGCGCTTAACAAATTGTTTTGCTTCTGAAAGTGCTAAGGGCATGGGCCGCATGGCCAGCTGCAATATTAGTCAAAGTGAATTGTTTGTTACAGGTTGATTTCAGTATGGTAGCATAACAATCCGAGAGGAGGTAAGTCTTGATTTATTTGGATAATATACCTGGTTTCCATGTGTTTCTCTTTATGTTTCTTGAAGCCACATTATTTGCTAGCCGCAAAGCCTTATGTTTTGCTTTTGGGTCAAGCTCTTATGGTTATGTTTTTGAAAATGCAGCAACTAAGGATGCTCGTTTTGCATCCCAACAGAGCAAGCAGGTGGAAAACAGAAACGGCGAATCATATCTCACATAGCCGCTATGGTATCTCAACGTGGATAGGGATCATGGCATTGCGCAAAAATAGAATAAGTCAAGTTTCCCTTGGCAAATGCTGACAATCTATGCAAACTGCGGTAAGATGGTTGGTAAACTTTTAAGACCAAGGTTGTTCACGAAGAATGTTCATTTTTATTTGTCTTCTTCATTTCTCTTACAGTTAAGATCTAGGCTTCCCTCTAACCGCCTAATATTTAAGTAAATCTAACCCGGGGGTTGTTTTGCTATTTGTTATTATTATATAGTCGTTTCCTTGAGGCTACTTTTAAGCGCAGTCTAGCAGCAGCTATTGCCCATTTGTTAACAACTTGTATCTAGCTCTCACTTCCATTTAAATTTTAATTCTACTAGACCTGCTTTTGGATGCGATAATAAAAAAAAAAAAAAGTCTCAGAAGATCTCATGCAAAATCTTCTACCGTCACTTGTAAATTCTACTCAAGAATGTTTTCTCATTCATAACTGGCTACCATAGTCAAGTAACTGGTGCCTCAGTGGTTTTATTATCATAATTGGAATCTGTGAATGAAGCCAAATAAAACAAAATACAACTCCCAAGCATAACACTAGCGTAATAAATAATCCGTTTCTTTACCCTTTTGCCTCATTGATTGATTTGCGTTAAGCTTGGAACATATGAGCACCCAAATGGAGAATGAGTGAGGGACCAGTCTGAAACAGATTTCCCGAGATCCACTTGTCTGAAATACCCATCCTCTCCAATGATATAAGCTATGTTGCGAGTGGGGCACATATCTTTGTCTTTATCAAAAACCACAGCGACTCTTTTCTCTTCGTCAATGAAGAAACTTCCATGTGTAACTGCGAATTGAAAATCAGTGAGGGGTTCCATATCCGCTGCTAAGAACAACTTGTTCCACGACACCTCTTTAGGCTCAATCTTAGTCGTAATCCATATCTCCATCTGTAATGTATCCCAGCGTTGAAACAACACGGCAAGTTGCTCATCTCTGACACTAGAAAGAGTCACAGTGTCTTCAGTATAAGAGTGGAACGGGAGACCAAGACGCGGTCCAAATCTCTCTGCTGTAAAATCAAAACAGATCAAGAAATCAGCAATCTCTCCCTGTCCTTTTTGTCGATGCTTTTCTTGAGCAAACCAATAAGTATTTCCTTTGACAGACACGCCACGTGCATAAAACTCTATATGCCAGTCGGAAGTGACATCAAGAACCCTCCATGAATTAGACTTGAGCTCGTAGATTTCGTACTCAACAAATCTCCGAGCAATAGCATCAACAAATCTCAAAATTTTGTAGCTGCGGCATGAGTTGCTATTCTGGTAACCAATAGCATACCTATACCAGTCCAGTCTATCGTGAGGACTTCTGGGCTTGAGCCACAAGGTTTGGCCCAAATACGGATTCCAAACAACGAACCTAGCAAAGTCTTCTGTGATGCATAACAACAAACCGTCGCAGTGATAGACTAGTGATATATCGACTCGATCTGAATCGTCTAGGGTTATAAGTTTACCTTGAAGGTTTATAGATGGGTCGACCCCCTTGTGAGTCCCATGAAAATCGAGGGCCATTAAATAAACCCGAAACTCCATCACCATGACCACCATAAACTCCGCTGCTGCTGCTTGAGCAACGTGCTTCTTTGCAAAGGACCTATCTTTGGATATATAGTTCCACTGTTTGCAGGTAGATCGGAATACTCTCAGAGATGTCACCGGAAGCCTAATGAGCACCTCCTCTGCCAAATCCCTTGGAAGATCGGACATCATCGTCAAGTTTGCAGGTAATTCCTTCTTCTTTGTCGCTGCTTTCGCTGCTTTTGCTTGAGTAAGGTGGTGCTTTGTAAAGCTCCGATCTTTGGATAAATAGTTCCCCTTTTTGCAAGCAGCCAAACCCCTTGGAAGATCGGACATCATCGTCAATTTTGCAGGTAACTCCTTCTTCTTTGTCGCTGCTTTCGCTTGAGTAAGGTGCTTCTTTGTAAAGCTCCGATCTTTGGATAAATACTTCCCCTTTTTGCAAGCAGATCGGAATACTCTCAGAGATGTCGCCGGAAGCCTAATGAGCACATCCTCTGCCAAATCCCTTGGAAGATCCGACAGCATCGCCAATTTTGCAGGTAACTCCTTCTTCATCTTCGTTGCTGCTTTTGCTTGAGCATCGTGCTTCTTTGTAAAGCTCCGACCTTTGGATAAATACTTCCCCTGTTTGCAAGCAGATCGGAATCCTCTCAGAGAGTTTACCGGATGCCTAGGGCGCACCTCCTCTGCCAAATCCCTTGGATGATCGGACATCATCGTCAATTCTTTCAAATTTGAAGAAGAATCAATAATAATGTCACGCAAATTCGATAGGTTAAAGCTTCAATTTTTATGTAACTCTCTTTCTCCTCGAGGTTACAGATTTGTTCCGGCTCCCGATTTGAAGATACAGAAACCCTAAATGAGCTGGACTACGAATGAAGCTGGGCCTTCAGAATCTAGTGGGCTGGACCAAGACATTCTAATATTTTTCCCAGGGTTGGGTTATGAGGGGTCTTATTATTATGTAGGTAAAAAACATGTTGTTGTTTAACTTTAACACGAAGAAAATGGAAGTTTATTACAAAATGATGTTGAAAGTGGATATAACATATAAAAGTTGAAGTTTATTTCAACTTTTAAAATCAATATAAATCAATCTCCCAATAAACCTTTGATTTTGGTTACATTCGAACTCTGTTTTATTTTTTATTTTTTAGCTATTACTTTCAATTTCCTTTTTTGTTTGCAGCTAGTAGCAATACTCCCAAGAAAAAGCTTTGTACGAAATAAATGGACGGCGGCTAAGTTTTTAAACTCGCTTCCTCTTAGCATTACCTTTACTAGCAAGAGCAAAATCAAAAGGAAAAAATATATTAAATATGGGTTTATCATGCATTTTCTACTCAAAATCAATTGGTGATAAATAGATTAGTCCATATCTCTTTTATACTACGTAAGTTTTATCTAAACTTCCGAGTTCCGAGATAGGATATTCTCACAAGAAAATAGAACATATACAAAACCTCACAAAAGCACAAGAAAATACTCATAACCCTAGCCATGAATGACAATGAGGCTGCAACGGCTTGAGACTTCAAGCCTCATTTCAGTCACTAGTAAGATTGCTCTTATTAACACTAACACTAAAACATCTTATGTTGCCCCTCCATGCGGTAGAATATGTACGATCCCAACTCCTTTCTCGCAGTCAAGAACTTCACAAGCTACAGATGAGGATGTGCGTAGTTCCAAATGTCTTTGCTAGTAGTTTTGTTTTCTTCAATGTCTCAGATTATGAAACTAGTTATGATATAGCTACAAATCCATGGAGATAACACATCCAACCAACTCAAAAGATCCAATAAATGCAATTAACTAGTGTTAGTAGATGGATTAGATTCTGTCAGGGAACAATGAGATAAGAATTAAAAATGATTTAAAAGCCTTTTCAAGTCGCTTCACAAAATGTTTTTTTTTTTTAATTTGAATTCTCTTTAGTCTCTTCTTTACAACATGGCGAGTCGGCATAGTATTTTCCGCATATTCAATCGTTGGTTGTAAATGTAACACGTGTAAGGAAGCACATAACACGAATCCAAAATCAAAACGCCAGAAGAAGTGGGTACTCGCCACGTGGTTGGACATGTGTCATCAACCCATCTTGTTTTCCACTAATACATAACAGAGCAATCACATCACCAATCCTCGGAGAAAATCACACAGAGCTTTTCCTGAAAATTGATAAAATTATAAATCGTAATTTTGTAATCGATTTAGTGTTCAATAAAAATGGGTTCAGGGAGGAGAGTGTACGGTTTGGTTATGGTAGCTTTGGTACTTTTGGCTATTGTAACGATGTGTTGTGTGAAAGCCACCATCGAGGAAGAAGCGGCAAAGGATGAAACATGGACTGACTGGGCCAAGGAGAAGATCGGTCTGAAGCATGAAGAGCACATCCCAACCACTCACACCACCTCGACGGTCCAAGACAACGCTTGGGGAGCGACTGATAAGGCCAAGGACGCTAAGGATGCAGCCAGACGCAAAGCAGAGGAAGCGGTTGGAGCGACCAAGGAGAAATCGGAAGGGGCTTACGAGACAGCCAAATCGAAAGCCGGCGAGACTGTTGGATCCGTGAAAGACAAGGCGTCGCAGAGCTATGATTCAGCCGGTCAAGTTAAAGATGACTTGTCTCACAAGTCAAAGCAAGCTAAAGACAGTTTGTCTGGAGACGATAGCGATGAGTCGTGGAGTGATTGGGCTAAAGAGAAGATCGGAATCAAGCACGAAGACGATAAAAACTACCCTAACGTGGGGGACACGGTGTCGGAGAAGGCTAAAGAAGCTAAGGACGCGGCTAAACGCAAAGCAGGAGACGCTAAGGAGAAGTTGGAAGAAACGGTTGAGGCGGCTAAGGAGAAAGCGAGCGATCTGACGAGTGCAGCCAAGGAGAAGGCGGAGAAGTTGAAGGAGGAAGCGGAGAGAGATAGTAAGAGTGCGAAGGAGAAGAGTAGAGAAAGCTACGAGGCTGCTAAATCCAAAGCCGATGAGACTTTGGAGTCTGCAAAAGATAAAGCGTCTCAAAGCTATGACTCAGCTGCTAAGAAATCGGAGCAAGCTAGAGATACCGTGTCGCACAGATCAAAACGAGTTAAAGACAGCTTGAACGACGATGATGCTGAGCTCTAAAATGTGGGAATAAAAAGTCATCGAGGAGTTTGAACAGTTTTTTATGATGGGTGATGTTGCTTTTCTTGTTCCTGATCTTTATATATGTGTGTCGTGTCTGAATCTTTCTTCATGTTTCTTTTCTTCCTTTTTTGGTTTCGTTGTGTATCTGTTTCTTGGGATGGATATACATATATCGTACGTTTTGGAGCAAGAAGCTATTCGTAATTAGTTTGGGCTGATTGAGTTTTAGTGGCCCAAAGTCTTTTGAAATTAGAAGCACAATCACTTGCGTGACTGCAGCACCTTTACCACACCGAACGCGCTAAAACAACTCGTTAATTTAATAATAGCATATCGACAGTAACGTCACCAAACGACATCGTTTGAGTAGCATTTTGGCAATGATAAGACGTCGTTTCATTATCTGGAGAAGTGAGAACTGTCCGGGGATGCAAACTAATTTACCGATTAGCCATTAGCATGATTAATTAAACCTGCTTTTTGCTTTTATGTTAGTTAAATATATGTTAATAATTGGAATCTGTTGCCACATGAATTAACATAAGATAAACACGTAGATTGTATATCTTAATTAAACTTTCGCTTTTCTGATCGTTTGGCTTTTGCCCCCTCTCCAGTGGTCGAGTAAGGCTAGTGGGAGGAAGTAGTGATTGCTCACCTCACATCACAAACTTATAATAACATTAGACTACGTTCTTTTTAATCATAAGGCGGTTCACTTTCCAGATAAATTAGATTAATAACCTCGACAAAAAAACTAATCGTCTCTACTTATAATTTAATTGCTGAAACTATAATCATCTTTGGTTAGAAGAAAATTAATATGTATATTCAACTTCCACTTTTTGCTGATGTAGAATGTTTTCTTTTTGTATAAAGAAATTGCTTTCTTCTTTCTTGTTCCCAAGGGTTGGAGATTCAATAGCGTCAACCAAATGTATTATTTAGCGTAACGTTATTATATAACAGATCCCATGTACTTTTGAATTTGTTAATACTACTAGTTATTAGTATATTACAATTACTTGTTAAGGTTATTGCGTTTACTTTAATGAATGGTATATTGGTATCTAATATGGTTCTGTTGATATGTACTTTTGCGGAGGTAGGTCTACTTTTGTGTTCCAACAAATCATATCCGACACCATACAAAGAAATAAACTTTAATTAATTTTTGATTAAATTCGAAAATGAAATTACAGCTCTATTCCAACCAACCAAATAAATTTGTTTCTCTATTTCATAACCTAAAAATTCAAGCCAATACGAAACCAAAAATCGTAGTCGACCCTAATTTTCTCACTAGTACTCACAGCATCATTTTAGAATTGAATTGAAAGACATGAATCTATAGTATTAGCTATAATTCTACCGGCATAAAACCTAGAGTGTTAATTATTGGTAATATGATTTGGTAGACAGCTTGTTTCGATCTTGATCTTTAGTTGGATTTCTTGGTAGAAAACCCAAAATGATATTGATTTTGTCTCTCTTTTGTTTTTGTTGAATTGATGTATCTTAGAACTATATATATATATCAATTAAGCGTCCAATTTGGCATTCTCGGGGGTAGACTTAAACTAGACTTGCCTCTTCGTCAGTGGAAAGGTTTGTGTCATGTGTCTATTTTTTATACGAATAAGACATATATGGGCATATATATGTGGATTGAGTTTGGATAAGATTTGTAAGAGAAGGAGACTCGTTTATCCACTTAGAAATTGTTTAGTAGGTCGCTTTTGGGAAAACACTACGCTAAATATTATTTAAATATATTGATCCTAATATATGAACTCTCTAAATTGACGTATTAATCAATGTTATGGAATCTAGGAGACCCTTTACGAACTTGCGTTATTGGTTATCACAAAGTCTCCCTTTTCTATATACTGTATACTACTATATATATATATTTAAGTGCGTTAACGTCTACCGATAAGAATATTCCCCACATTCAACATGGAATTTTAAACCTCCGAAACAAAATTCAACATGGAATTTCAAACCTCCATACAAACTTAGAAAGAAAAAAGGTGAACATTAGTACAAACTTAGAAAACAAAAAAGAAAGTTGTATACAAGACAACCTGACGAAGAAGATATTAGTACAGATAAATCAAACTATATTCCTGAGGTTTCCGTAGAAAGTTGTAGGGATTTCTTTCCCGTCAAATTTGGAGTTTTCATGGTCCTGAGGTTTCCGTAGAAACTATAGTTGTTTAGAATATTTTTATGATTTTGTAGGTCGCGTGTAATTCCTGTAAAAGTATCGCGACAAAAATTAAATGAGATTTGATGATTTATGCTAGTTTCCTCTTGCCTCTAGATCATTGTTAGTTTGATTCTTCCGTTTCTGGTTTGCAGATAGCTTAGCAAAATCTACCTTAATCGATATGTCGGTTGAACTGCTTTTATTGTAATCACTCTTTATTAATGGCATCATATTTTCGACCCAAAAAAAATCTACATATTTTCCACCAGATTTGTATTATGCTCCGTATTTTACTCCCTTGTGGTTTTAATGAAAATTCAGATGATAAAAAAAAAAAAACTTTGTCATGTTTTATATTCATGTTCATTAAAATTTATAGTATTTAGTATTTATTCTAGCTTAATTATATATATTTATCACTTGTCCTTAGGGTTGTCCAATCTAGTAAAATTGAACAGAACCGAATCGAATTGAACCAAAATAGAACATATAATTGGATTCCGGATATATTATATTAACCGTATGGATGTAATAATTTCAAAACCGTAGAATCTGGATATGGTTTGGATATTAACCGATAAAACCGATAAAACCGATAAAACCGAAAAAACAATTAATTTTAAATCATAATATAATAATATATAGTATACACAATAAGTATGTAAATTATGTAACCCTAAAAATCTAATGTCTAAATTATGTAATCTTGATGGAAGGCGAACTTGAAAGAGTGAAACTTTGCTTTCATTCAATTTTTCTAGTTTTCATTCTAAGTTTAATATTTTATTTTATTTGTTAATGTTAGAGACTAGTGTTTTAGTGTTTTCGTTTTTAAGTTTTTTTTAATTACAAATTTTAGAGTTTTATTGATTTTATAATAGACATGGGTTTTACAATTTTAATTGTTTCTATGTTTTCTATTTTTTATCGTTACTATTTCTAATTTTCTATTAAAAAACCGAAATCCATGTTATACTAAATAATTTTTTTGGTTTTTAACCGAAAATCGAAAATATTCAGACCGAACCAAACCAAACTATATATGGAATTAAAATGGTAGATATTTTTTACTAATCGAAAAACCCGAACCGATATCCGGATTGGACAGCCCTACTTGTCCGTGAGGCCTGAACGATATTTTTCTTCAATTCGATTGTTTTTTTTTATAATGGTCTCATATTCATTTTTTCCATAAAAATCTAGTGAAAATATATATAGTTGATTTATGAATTCAAGATGGTAGAATCTCATATTGCTAATGAGATAACTTTTAGCATATAATATGAAAGATACAAAATAATTCACTCATCACTAATTGATTTTGAGTTGGAGATACAAAATATCTAAAATTAACAAGATTTGAAGTTTTATGAAAACTGATACTTTTGTTAGTTTAAATTTTATGATATGGTTAAGATCTAAATAAAATGATCAATATGGTTAATTTCACATATTTCACATATTACACTAATTATTGGAGTCAATTAATCAGTTTAGTCACGTTAAGCGCAATAACTTAATAAATATTCATAAAGTCAGGATGTCAGAACGACCCTATAACCTATAATCATCGACCAAAACCTTCAAACTATAGTTTTTTTTTAATATACTAAGTACGTAGTTTACGTTTGTGACATTCAGAGAAACAGTATCCTAATGGATTAATTGCAAAACTGGGATGTACGTATATCACCAAAAGTTTTACCAATGATCATTCATTTGATTTTGTATGGCTAAGAATTTTCTTAGTTGATCATTGACTCATTTGTCGTATAATACAATTTTTTTTTGATAAAAAATAAATTTTATTTACTAAAAACTGGAACGGTTTCTTTACGATCTGCTCGTCGTATCTAAAAATTTATAAAAAGCCCCAAAAAAAAGAAGTCTAAATGATAACTACACCAAAAGAGAGATCACTCCCACATGGGCACACAAGTTTTATATCAGTTCAACTGCCTCTTTTGAGGTCAAGAATGTCACAATGTGGCTACTCTCATTGCCTGTCGTGTCCTTTTTAATTTGTTTTCCGTCTTTTCGTGTAAATTCAATATTTGGCCTCTTTCTCTATCATGCATCGTTATTCCAATATCATGAGATTAACTAAGTTTTATTTAATTAGTTGTTATTTAATGATATACTGTGATATACTGTGGTCAGTATTTTGAGGAATATGTTTTGCTTAAACTAATGTTCACGTACATATACACTAAGTGAATATTACAAGTACATGACCAGTGAAATTTGTTTTTCGATCAGAAATGTTATGTCCTTTTTTATATTTTGGCAGCTGAAATGTTATGACCTAAGAATTCATGGATTGCACATACATAAAAACGAACTAACGCAGTATTATATCCACTGGCCAAGTCCAACTAACAATCCATGCATAAGTTAATGAGTCATTAATAGAAAGAAGACGGAGGAATTGAACGAATCTAAATCTATAGAGTATAGTCCACAACCACAAACAAAACTTGGACACACCAACACATATCATTTGTGAGGCCAAAGTTCCTTAATTAAGCGACAAGGAGATGCATTCGAATACGACGCTAGTAAATGTGGTAACCCATTGGGATGATGAGGAAACGAGGAAATTATGCTAAAAGTATTTATTACGTTAGTTATAGTGAAAAGAAAGGTGGTGGGGAAGTTGAATTTCATTATTTCTTTTTAGTCACAACTAAGTAACTAACCAATAAAAAGAGTCCGTGGCAAATGAAAGTTTAATTTAAAACTCTTACTAATTTTTATCTTATAGCTATTTTGATTAACCAAAAAAAAAGGATGATATGTGAATTCTAGAACAAACAAATTGTGAAGCTATAAATAAGATTATATCACTATTGCATTATCTTATAACTTTATATAAATATGTGCATAACACATGAGATCATCTTGTAATTTGTTATTTAACATGTTGAGATAACCTAAGTTAAATGTTCGAAAAAAAAAAAGATAACCTAAGTTAGGGATTTGTCCAATATGCAAACCATACATAAATTGACACGAAAAATGATTTTCTTAATTTAAAATCCAACAACACGGCATAAAAAACGAAGAAAAAATACGACTTATTAGTTTGCGACAGAAAAAAAGGAGGACATATTTAGAAAAATAAAAATAAAAATTTGTGGTTGGAAAGAAAAAGAAGAAGAGAGCAACCACATGGCTGCAATGGCCACCCCAGTCAGTTATCAGTTGGTTGGTTCATTTCACGTGCTACTGCTCTCTTCCTCCATTCTCAAATACGTATCTCATTTCCGTCTTCTCTTGCCTTGCAGCCACGTCTTTAAATCTACATAACTTATAAAAATCGAAACCGTATTAAATTTTGTTTTATTATGTATGGACCAGTTTTCTTGTTAATTAGGCGATAGCCAATTGACCATCAAAATGGTCTTTTTTTAGGTGGACACCATTTCTATATGAATGATATTTTGTGTGCAACGAGCAGTATGGTGCGTTGATTTAATATCTTGAACAATTTGTTTAGATATATTTGGAACCATATCTTCTATTTTGGTTCATTGCTAACATTTCCTCAAATTATTAATGGAAATATAGATACATGCTTTCGAATATTGGCACTATTTATAAAACAGACATATATATACTTGAAATGGTCTAATTTTTTTTTCTAGTCGGATTGATGATCAACATTATCTCTATGCAAAATTTAGACTAGTGCAGATGTTTAAAGACGAGTTACTAATTTTGATTTTAGACGTTTTTAATTGATAAGAAAGTCAAAAATACAAAACAAGTTTTTAAAATACTTGATTTTTTACCTAAATTGTTTAGTGTTTACCATTATCATTGTTGACTTGACTAGGTAAATAATTTCGTGTCCCATCTTGGATTAGCATTTCATTAATATGTTTTAGGCTCGTATATATAGATCGAAACGTGTACACCTAGTGTAATTACGTATTTCACTCACCTAGTGTAATTACTCCAGTGAAAGACGAGAGACAGGAAGCTAGAATGTAGTAGAATCGTACCACGTAGAATCAAAGACTTTTATTAATGGTTAATGATTCTTAATTGATGGTTTATATCTAAGTTTAAAAAAATGGTTAACATCTCTTTAATCAGTTTACTTTATGGTTTGCACTGTTTAATAACATTAACGAGCAAAAGCACAAAAAATGGAACAAGTGAAAACCGTGGTACATAATAGGTTGAAAGAGTATAACCACGGATTTGTAATTGTAAGTATCTCATACATTTGTTATATGAGATAAATTCTAGCGATACTCGATCGTCCCTGATTTCCAACACTTGTATATTTATGTCTTATCCCTTATTTTAGATGTATTCCCAACATAAATTCTATACGTTATTTTGCTGTAAAAAAAAATTAAAAAATTCTATACGTTGATTCGGATTTCGTTTTGGAAAAAAAACCCATATATATATATAAATTGAATTTAAACCATGAGATTTAATTGTGAGTTGACAAAAATAGACATGAGATTGAAAACCACCATTTTCATCATGTTATGAGATTGAAAACCACCATTTTCAGCATGTTATGTGTCAACATTTAAGGTGTATAAAAACGCTTGTATATTTTTAAACGATTGGCTATCTCGCCAATAAAAAATTACAAAAAGTCTACAACCGAAATTATTAGTCTACAAAGACAGACAATATCTTTTCCAAACAAAAAATACGATTTCAAAAAAGTGTTTTAAAATTTAATTAATAATTCACGCGAGGATATCGTTGTTAAAAATAATCTCATAAATACTATTGAGGAATATTTCCTATATTGTAAATCACAAGGAAAAATATAATTTTCTATTTGTGATAAAGATAGTTTCGTATAGAGATAAGGACATATTCCGCGTTTAGGGTTCTTAGAAGAACCGATTTAGTCTTGTATAAATACGTTTGGTTTGACATGTTAATAAAGCAAGCAAGTTCGATATCTAATTCTACATGGTATCAGAGCCAGGTTCTTCTACCACGACTACAAAAGAGTGGAAGACCTTCTACAGTTCTACGGTCGATAGAATGTGCTATGAGTAATGAGCCTATGACCAAATCGTAACTTTTAGTAGAGTTTGTTTTTCATCGGAAATCAGAGTTTAATTCTATGATCATTTCAAAATTTCCAAAGTTTTGACGGCTATAAGAATTTACTTTTGTTTAATTTGTTGAAGTGTATGAACATGAACATTTTAGAAGTTTATGATTTTTTACAAATTATTAGATAGTATCTGCCTAAAACTGCAAATTTTGTGATTATATATTTTAAAGAGACTTAATGATAAATTGATGTTCTTTTCTGTGTATTTTTTTAAAAAGCAATCTATATTATAAACTATTTAAATCCTACTGATAAATTTTGGTTAGGAAGCTAAAATCCAAATGAAAATTCAAACTGTACCAAACTTGATAAAACAATATATAACAAGATTACTATCTTTGTAATAGAGAAAAATCTAAATTTTGAAACCAAATCAAAACTGCTCCAGAAACAAGATAAAAATGCAAAAATCTTTTTATATAGCGCTTCTTTCCAACTCCCAATAAAAACAAAGTTCTCATGAATCTGTTATATTACTAATTATTTAATTTCAAGTTTTTAACATCAAACTATAATGCAACAAATGACGTTATGATGTATATATATCTCGCAAATACATCTTATTTTATATATTCCTACAAAAATAAATGTATATACTCTTGCGTGTATTACTCATATTTTTTAATTCAACTAAAGAATTTCCCTGTTGATAAAAAAAAAGAGTTCCCTTTTTCCTTGTAATTAAATATTTCATTTATAGGAGTTTTATTGGACCAATAACAATTTATCTCGAATAGTACTAACAAATATTTATTTCGAAAATGTTTTAAAAATTTTGTTAGTCAGATTTTTCTTTTCTTTGTCAATTTTCTCATTAGTCAGATAAATATGTTTATTGTTATCCAATAAAAATCTGTCTAACAAGGAAACAAAAAAAGAAATAAAATATTTTGCTGAGTAATGACCGAAAATTCGGGGGAAAAAAAACAAATGGGAATATAAGGAAGAGAGGAAGCAATGGGAAGTGGCGTCCTCTCTTCAATTTCAATCGGCACTTCATCTCTTCTTCCCAATCTTCGTCTCTTCGAATATACTTACACCTATATATATATATATATATCTCCATCTCTCACACATACCTACACAGCTAAAGCCATATCCACAATCAATCTTCTTCCTTGTTCAGAACGGAATTAGAAGCGAGCAAGTTATCTAAACGGAAGAGATTCAGGCGAGCAAGTTATCTAAACGGAAGAGATTCAGGCGAGCAATCGATCGAATCGGTTCTCTGTTTTCCGAAAATTTTCTAAACCGGTGAGATCGGGATTTGTTGATTGAATGGTGAGAAAGGAAGAGGAGAAGAAGGTGGAGGAGGCGAGGAAGGGAATGCGTCTGGGGAAATACGAGCTTGGGAGGACGCTCGGCGAGGGTAATTTCGGTAAAGTCAAATTCGCCAAGGATACCGTCTCCGGTCAATCGGTCGCTGTTAAAATCATCGACAAGTCTCGTATCGCCGATCTCAACTTCTCCTTGCAGGTTCGGTTTCGCTTTTCCCGATCTAATCTCCCCTTTTCCGATATATATATATATATATATTTCTTTCTTTTTTTTGCGGGTTTCTCGTGTTTGTATCGCTAACTTGTTCGTGTTAGCGTCGAAAAAATCGACGGATCCAGTTTTTTTTTAAAAAGCTATCATCGTTTGAATTTTGCAGATAAAAAGAGAGATCCGGACGCTGAAAATGCTGAAACATCCCAACATTGTCAGATTACACGAGGTGCGTCTCCGATTTTCTTATATAATTTTAATTCATTTAAAAAAAATAATCTTCCTGGATTATCGAATGATTCTTTGATTATGTAATTAGTATAGCAATTTTCAATTTTGGATTCTTTTGTTTGCTTGCGGGGTAGGTTCTGTTTGTTTAGTACCTGAGCATGACAGAAAAGTAAACAAAAGTTTCCGAATTATTGCTTATTATGGTTGTTATTTATTAAATTTTGCTCCATTCTTTTTTTTGTTATTCAGATTGGATCTGTGGAATCACTGATATTCACTATTTTTAGTCTCCCCATTATTGTTTTTATCTTATCTTATCAAAAAAAAACAAAAGTGAACCCTTTTAGCAAAAAAAAAAAAAAAAAACAAAAGTGATTAGAACTTACTGACGAGGATCAAACATCAAATCCTCTAAAAAATGTTGTTTGTTTGAGAATATCTTACAAGTTATTCGGTTTAATCACTTTTAAAAATCGTGAATTTTGGTCATTCGATTTCGTACCCTAACATGTTCCTTTAGCTTGTTTTTCACGTTGCCAATTAGCCACTGTTTACATAAAAAGCTATACTACATTTTTTAAGTTAATTATTCCATTATGGAGACAATATGGTTGCTACAAAATTATGACCTTTTCAATGCAAGGTGGGTCCCAAATTGGTCGTGAAAAAATGGCGCTGAATATAATTGCCTAATCTTGAGACCTTTTTAAGCTTTTTATCAATGGACCCCACATTGATCTTATGCATACGTTACTTATTCTTCTTTTTTATTTTTTATGATAATACTAATTATTTATATTCGGATTATTATTTGGGTGTTGCTGTACCTTTGGGTTAAGAAGGTGGAGGACGTTTATTGTTGACTTCTAATTAGTGTTTCAAATCATTGATTGCTTTGCCTTGTTACACGAGATCAACCTTTGACTTTTTGGTTAAGCAACCGATTATTGATTTCACATATTGGATACACGTGGTCCACGTTTTAAGCTTCAGGTCGCGACTAACTCTGTCGTGCTGTACCTATTATTATTTGATTGTGTTATTGTAAATTTTGTGATACCCAAAGGGTTTAGGGAAAATCTTTGATTGAAATCGTATTTCTAAATTTATTCCTTTTTTATTAGGAGCAAATCTTTTGGATTTTCAAACATCTTATCTCAGAATTCAAATTTCCCTTTTTTTATTTGTTTATTTCTTGAAACTAATGGGCCGCTTCCTTATGGGTCATCATGCAGGTCTTGGCTAGCAAAACGAAAATTTATATGGTCATGGAATGTGTCAGCGGAGGAGAATTATTCGACAGAATTGTAAGGAAGCGGCCCATTAGTTTTTACACTTTCTTTTAACACTTAAATGTATTTTTTAGCTAAACTCTCATTCTGATAACTCTCAGGTCTCCAAAGGAAAGCTTTCAGAAGCCGAGGGTAGAAAAATGTTTCAGCAGCTGACCGATGGAATCAGCTACTGTCACAGCAAAGGTGTTTTCCATAGGGATCTCAAGGTCCGTGCTTCTCACTTGTTCCAAACACCAGGATAAATAAGCTATGAAATAAGTGCTCTGATGTGTCCACTTTTCTCTATATTGCAGCTAGAGAATGTTCTTCTTGATGCAAATGGACACATTAAGATCACTGATTTTGGCCTCAGTGCTCTGCCTCAGCATTTCAGGGTACTTGGAATTGTCATTTTATACCGTTAACATCATCAGAAACAAAAATTGATGAAATTCATATGTTAGCTCCAACTAATTCCCTCTTTGCCGCTTTAGGATGATGGATTGCTACATACAACCTGTGGAAGTCCTAATTACGTTGCGCCTGAGGTTTTAGCAAACAGAGGCTACGATGGTGCAGCATCAGATATATGGTCGTGTGGTGTCATCTTGTATGTGATTCTAACTGGATGTCTCCCTTTTGACGATAGAAACCTTGCGGTTCTTTACCAGAAGGTAAACCGTCTATTCTCTTCGATATCATCAATTCGACGACACACATTTTGAAGAAACAAGCTTGATAAAAGATTTGATTTCTTTTTCAGATATGCAAAGGAGACCCGCCAATACCAAGATGGTTATCACCAGGTGCAAGAACCATGATCAAGAGAATGCTCGATCCAAATCCAGTCACGAGGATCACAGTCGCAGGTATTAAAGCAAGCGAATGGTTCAAGCACGACTACACCCCTTCAGTTCCCGATGATGATGACGAAGAAGAAGTTGACACAGACGATGATGCTTTCTCAGTGCAAGAACTCGTAAGAATCTGTCACCTCACTCTTCATTGCAATTGCATTTGATTCAAGTACAATGTGCTCAATTCTCTGTTTTTCTTTTCTGAACGGTGTAGGGATCTGAAGAAGGGAAGGGCAGTGATTCACCGACCATCATCAATGCGTTTCAGTTAATCGGAATGTCTTCCTTTCTTGACCTGTCCGGTTTCTTTGAACAAGAGGTAAAGAGTCTTTACTCTGTTTCAAAGATGTGTCCTCTGCTGGAGATAATAATAATGTATAATAAACAAAAAGCTGTCATTTCCAATTCTCAGAATGTATCAGAGAGGAGAATAAGATTCACTTCAAATAGCTCAGCGAAAGATTTACTGGAGAAAATCGAAACAGCAGTTACAGAAATGGGATTCAGTGTACAAAAGAAACATGCGAAGGTGAGTCTTCACAACATGTTCTTCCTCTTCCTTGTAATGTTAAGTATGTAGCGTTCATAAAATTTGAAGTTTAAACTGGATTTTGCTTTCTTCTCAGTTAAAAGTAAAGCAAGAAGAAAAAAACCAGAAAGGTCAAGGTGGTTTATTAGTAACAGCTGAGGTATATTAATTATTACATAATATATTTCACTGTTTTAGAGTATTTATTTAGTGATTATATTTGACTAATCAAAAGGACTTCTTATCATGCGTATAACAGGTTTTCGAGATAAAGCCGTCACTGAACGTGGTTGAGCTACGAAAATCTTATGGCGATTCTAGTTTGTATAGACAGGTAAGCTAATATTATCTCTTCTCACTAAGTTTATTAATGGTTTTGTCTTCAGTTGTTCGATTTTAAAAAAAAAACAAGAATACTAAAGAGAAAATTTAATTTAATTTTGGGTTGGTGCAGTTGTACGAAAGATTATTAAAAGACGTGGGCACTTCCTCGCCGGAGCAAGGGATAGTAACATAGGTGTTGTTGCTGTTTTCGGCCAAAGCGAAATTAATAGTCGACTAATTTATGATATGGCACACCATCGATGTTAATATTTTTTTTCATTATATATAAAATATAAAGAGCTAATCAGTTTATTATAATTAGTGCAAATATTTGCATTAGTTATAAAAAAAAGGTGGAGAAGAAGAAAATTACCTCCCAAGAATTAGAGCTTTTTATTCGCTCTTATATTTGGTGTGCCTGATCGGGCTCAGTAGCCAAATCTCAAGAAAATCTCTTCATTTTATTTTTTTTTGTAAAATAAAATATTTGTATAGTTTGTATATTTATATATATATATGGATTTCCAAATGGGATGCATGTATATAAATTGTAAAATTACACAATGTCACGTGCTTCGATTGATGAACTAGTACCTGTTTACCACCAGAGACCATAGAGATACATATTAGTTTGAAGGATAAGGAATCACAAACTCAATCATCGGCATATATAGGTCTAGAGTACCAGTCGTTTCTAATTTAACAGATCAATTCACTAATTTACAAACTGGCTTACTTACTTTATTTTAGCTGAAACTCGAAATGTAGCGTAAAGAAGAACAATTTATGTAAAAAATATCCATTAATTAATCAGATGACATGGACTATATACAATACTAGGAGAAGGTCCGCGCGTTGCGCGGATTTGTGATAATTTAAATGTTTTAATTTTATAATTTATTTCATAGTATTTGTTTGTAAAAGTTTGTCGGTAATTATTAATTTCTAATTCGTGAATATCATGTAGTTTTTTAATTTTGTATTGAAAAATTGGTGGAATAATAATATCTATACTGGATGAGAATTTTTTTTATTCATCGTAAGCATATAAAATATCAAATTATTTATCTTCGACAATAAAGACATGTTATTTCGTAGTATAACCAATCTGAAATACATTTGTGGTGGAATTTGTGACTACATATTAAAGTGTTATAGCACAATTGACATAATCTTTTTTTGTAGCTTGTGCTTGTGTTCTCTAAGTCTCCAATTATAAAATCAACATCTAGTCTTCTTGATGCATTTGGGTTGTAATCTTTAATTTCAAAAAATACTCTGAGGCGTTGTGTTTTATGTGGTCGACGTGATATTATAGAGTTTTGAATAAAGTTTATTAAACTCTAGGTTAATGTACTTGATGTTGAATCATCCATGTCATGATAAGTGAGATGGAAGTTAATCACATCTTTGAAGGTAGAGTTACTTGCTTTTAGTATTTTATCGGTGCTAAAAAGGAATTTTGTGTGGTAATAAAAGTGAGTTGTGTTTCTATTTTGTTTTATTGTTCTTGCTATTTATATATTGTTGTAGAATCTCTATTGCAGTTTTTTGTTTTTTTGTTAATTGTATTTAATTGTCATTATTATTTTTGTTTAGTGTAGTTGAATTTTTTAATTCACTTTTTTAGGAATTTTGTGTGGTAATAAAAGTGAGTTGTGTTTGTATATTATTGTATTATTCTTGCTATTTATATATTGTTGTAGAATCTCTATTGCAGTTTTTTGTTTTTGTTTTTTTTTGTGAATTGTATTTAATTGTCATTATTATTTTTGTTTAGTGTAGTTGAATTTTTTAATTCTCTTTTTAAATGTTTTATTATATAAGATGTATAATAAATGCATGACACATGTCAAATTCTGAAATGACACGTGACAGCATAGCAAAGCTCTTCTGAAAAAAATCTTACTTTATTATATAAGATATATAAGAAAAAAAAGAAAAAAAGAGTTGCATCGACTAATTTCGTTCTTTTCTTTTGCGTACTATACCTTGCTGGATTTGAACCAAACTTGGAACATAATTGAACATAAATGGCCAGTGTGATATATTTGAAGATTTTCCAAAACTGATTCCTCTGTATCTATCCTCTCCAATAATGTATACCATAATGGTCTCATCTCTGCCTCGTATATCACAACACACGGCCACTTCCTTCTCCTCGTCGATGAAGAAACTAACGTTCCCCTTAAACAAAGGAGGACAAGAGAATGGATCGACTGCTAAGAACATTCTCCACGACAAGACTTTCGCCTGATCAATCTTATCATTGGTCGTCACCCAAATCTCCATATCTACATTATCAATATAACAATGATGTAACACCGAGAGTTGTTCTTCATTGACAACTGAGAGAGTTACATTCTCATAACTCGGAAACGGAAGGCACAAGCGTCTAAATCTCTCTGTTGAAAAATCAAAACTTACTAAGACTTCTTCTTCTTGTTTCTCATCCAAACCTAGCCAGTAGGCGTTTCCTTTTACAGACACGCCATTTGGTTGTACGATGCAGTCGGGATTGACATCAAGAACCCTCCATGAATCAGAGCTAAACTCATAGATTTCAAACCCAAGAACTCGGTGGTCTGAGTCGGAATTACACCAACACCTCAAGATTTTGTAGGTATGGCAAGATTTGTTGTTCTCGTATCCAAGAGCAAATAAGTTATTCCTGTAACGCTTACTGTATTGGATCCACCTGGTTTGGCCATTACAAGGGTTCCAAACCACCAATCTACTGTCCCTGGTGGTGCATAGCAATAAACCGTCACAGTGAAACACTCCAAGTATATCGACTTGTCCCGAAATATAATGGGAATCGTTTAGGCTAAGTCCAAACTTATTAGACTCTATAGAGGAAGCATTAAAGTTGTTGTGAGTTCCGTGGAGATTGACGTTCAATGAACAAATCCTATATTCATTCAACATCAGAACCAGAAACTGCTTTGCTGCTTTACGAGAGTGCTTATCGGTTAATCTTTGGTCTTTCAATAAAGAATTCCATCGTTTGCAAGTAGAACGCAATTGACTCAAACTTTTCGCTGGAACCCTAGAAAGTATTTCCTCTACCAAGTCTGGCAGAAGCTCAGACATCACTACCGTTTCTCTGAAGGAAGCGACCGACTCGGCCTCTGTAAATAGAAATTAGGTCAGGTGTTCTCCAAACCAAAGAGAAATAGAATTTAGGGTTTCGAAATTTCACGTTCGCCCTGAACAAATCTTATTTATCATATATTTGCAAGACAGAAACGACATCGCTTCGAGTACTCATTCCTTTTCCAATGTGGATTTTTGTTTCTTTCAATACATACGGTCGTTGAAGAAACTCAAACAATACACAAGTAACCGACAATAATGAGTGTATAAATCC
This sequence comes from Alliaria petiolata, assembly GCA_020283515.1. NCBI lineage: Eukaryota > Viridiplantae > Streptophyta > Magnoliopsida > Brassicales > Brassicaceae > Alliaria > Alliaria petiolata. Next base: position 197,237,666 of record JAHZTW010000001.1, on the reverse strand, counting down.
ACTGCCCAAGAACTTGCTCCAGGACAAGACTCTGTTCTCATCAGTCATCAGTCTTCCTAATAAATCTATCTCAACCTAAAATACGCATAGAAGAACAAAAGTGAACAACAGATAAGGCTGACAGGAAAAAAAAGCGACAACAAAACAACAAGAAAGATTTACGTTTGGATATATGATAAAATGGTTTACACATTTGAAAGATTATACACACTGTAGAAAAATGGTTTGGTATTTAATGGCTAGAGAGCCGATCCTCAAGCTCTTTGTTGTATAACTGAATCAAACCGGTTGTATCTTGATGTGGTGGACCATGAAGCTTCTCATCTAAAAGACTCTTGTACTCGTTATCTCTATCTTCCCATTTACGCATGAACTCAACCTGCAAAACACAAACCCACCCCATCAATCATTAAATTATAAAAGAGACCAAAATGTAAGCAAATTTGAGATAACAAAAAAAATAAACCGGACTTGTTTCTGAAATGTATCGAATTCGTCTGAGCTAAGAGATCCATCGCTGTTGGAGTCAAGAAGCTGCATCATCTCCTCTGCGTCTTCACCTGGAGCTCCAAGCTCTTCCATCACTTCCATTAGTTCCTCTATGCTGATCATCCCGTCGCCGTTTTTGTCCAGAAGGCAAAACACTCTGTCTCTCTGGTTCGTTGTTGTCTTGAGACTTTGGTGTTTATTGGATGAGAGATCTTTTAGACGAATCGCTGCTAGATCCGCTGCTGCCATCATTATCGCCTTAAGCCGCTTCGCCTACAGATAGATTTAAACAATCAGCTCAATCTCCTGAATTGCCAAACTTCAAAAAAACAAAAACAAAAAAAACAGAAGAGCTTACCTCATTTGGGTCGGTTAGACCGCCTTTGTACAAAGAATGTGATGCTGTGCCAGCATTAGCGGATCCATCCATATCCATTGTCCGTATTTGTATCTCCATCAAAGGTCTGGTGTGATCCTTGTCGCTAACATCAACCGCCATGTGTAAACTCCTATACCCATTCTCCCTTGGCCGAGCAATGTAGTCTTTTGTTCTATGTGGAATCTCCTTCCATAGAGACCGGATAATCTCGCTTGTTCGGTAACAGGCTTTTTCGCCCACTTCAACATCGTTTTCCACAGATTTTGGCATCAGTATGACCCGTAGACCAAGCACGTCATTAACTTCTTCTGGCCTACGCCCGTCCCTTAGGAGCTTTTTCATCATGCTGTACCTGCTTTTATACCGACCTTTCACATATACATCATCCACCATTTCAGCCAAAACCAAATCATCCTTCAAAGACCGACGAAGCTGCTCTTTGTACACGTTTATCAACGGTTTAGACCCGTCCTCATGACTTGTTAACCATGAATCTAAGTACAGATACGAACACGGGAAAAGATAACGGAAAGAGATGTCCTCGAGCTCGAGTGACAGGTGGTTAGCCCCTACTGCTTGAGCTAAAGGAGAATATATCTTCAACACTTGGAGGGAGAGAATCTGCTGGCGGTACCTTGGCAAGTGATCTAAATGCCTCATCTCATCAAGCTTTGAAACAAGGTCCATGATCACAGCTCTGATGTCGTAGTAGGTGAGGTAGAACTTTCTCAGTGAAGCAGCGGTTTCGTCGTCCAAGACATCGACTTTAAAAGGGATGTTCTTCACACGGAAGATCTCGTGAAGCAGATGAGCAGTTCCAGTACCGATCTGGTCTCTAACTTCGTATATGGATATACCATTTGCCTCCACCACTTCACTCAATATGCTCGCCGAGATAACTTCCGCATCCATCTGCCATTAACAATTATATCAATTGACATATTTTTTTTTTTCCTGATGAGCAGAGCTATTGTAAGTAACTAACCATATCATCGAGCTACTTCATCGTCATATACTATGGATTAATTAATCCTCAGTGATTTTTCGTTCTTGTTATGAAATCCTGCTTCAATTTCATAGTTTCCGAACACAATTTTCCTCCGATTCTCGCCACAGAATCAACAACAGAACCTAATAATCTAAACAGGAAACTGTGAGGATTCGGAGAGAGAGAGAGAGAGAGGAACCTGGAGATCGGCGAGGAGGATGGAGAGGGAGAGTCTTAGAGAGGGGAGATCGACCGTCAGAGGCAAGAGGGAGAGACTGTAAGATCGGAATCGAGAGCTTCAGAGCCTTAAAGAGCAACCTAGACGAAGACGTCGATAACCAAACCGAATTCATCCTTTCCGTCACTTCGTTAAAGGCTCCGACAAGCTCCACCACCATTTTCCCTCCCGCTGCCTCCGGAGAACGAGCCGTCGATTCAACCGCAGTATCGTTCGCTTCCGACCTCGGATTCCACCGTCGACGTCGTTG
>JAHZTW010000001.1:197197540-197230502 GCA_020283515.1 Alliaria petiolata | reverse complement strand
AAACCGGACTTGTTTCTGAAATGTATCAAATTCGTCTGAGCTAAGAGATCCATCGCTGTTGGAGTCAAGAAGCTGCATCATCTCCTCTGCGTCTTCACCTGGAGCTCCAAGCTCTTCCATCACTTCCATTAGTTCCTCTATGCTGATCATCCCGTCGCCGTTTTTGTCCAGAAGGCAAAACACTCTGTCTCTCTGGTTCGTTGTTGTCTTGAGACTTTGGTGTTTATTGGACGAGAGATCTTTTAGACGAATCGCTGCTAGATCCGCTGCTGCCATCATTATCGCCTTAAGCCGCTTCGCCTACAGATAGATTTAAACAATCAGCTCAGTCTCCTCAATTGCCAAACTTCAAAAAAACAGAAGAGATTTACCTCATTTGGGTCGGTTAGACCGCCTTTGTACAAAGAATGTGATGCTGTTCCAGCATTAGCGGATCCATCCATATCCATTGTCCGTATTTGTATCTCCATCAAAGGTCTTGTGTGATCCTTGTCGCTGACATCAACCGCCATGTGTAAGCTCCTATACCCATTCTCCTTTGGCCGAGCAATGTAGTCTTTTGTTCTATGTGGAATCTCCTTCCATAGAGACCGGATAATCTCGCTTGTTCGGTAACAGGCTTTTTCGCCCACTTCAACATCGTTTTCCACAGAATTTGGCAACAGTATGACCCGTAGACCAAGCACGTCATTAACTTCTTCTGGCCTACGCCCGTCCCTTAGGAGCTTTTTCATCATGCTGTACCGGCTTTTATACCGACCTTTCACATATACATCATCCACCATTTCAGCCAAAACCAAATCATCCTTCAAAGACCGACGAAGCTGCTCTTTGTACACGTTTATCAACGGTTTAGACCCGTCCTCATGACTTGTTAACCATGAATCTAAGTACAGATACGAACACGGGAAAAGATAACGGAAAGAGATGTCCTCGAGCTCAAGTGACAGGTGGTTAGCCCCGACAGCATGAGCTAAAGGAGAATATATCTTCAACACTTGGAGGGAGAGAATCTGCTGGCGGTACCTTGGCAAGTGATCTAAATGCCTCATCTCATCAAGCTTTGAAACAAGGTCCATGATCACAGCTCTGATGTCGTAGTAGGTGAGGTAGAACTTTCTCAGTGAAGCAGCGGTTTCGTCGTCCAAGACATCGACTTTAAAAGGGATGTTCTTCACACGGAAGATCTCGTGAAGCAGATGAGCAGTTCCAGTACCGATCTGGTCTCTAACTTCGTATATGGATATACCATTTGCCTCCACCACTTCACTCAATATGCTCGCCGAGATAACTTCCGCATCCATCTGCCATTAACAATATATTAATTGACAGATTTTTTTTCTCCTGATGAGCAGAGCCATTGTAAGTAACTAACCATATCATCGAGCTACTTCGCTCGTCATATACTATGGATTCATTAATCCTCAGTGATTTTTCGTTCTTGTTATGAAATCCTGCTTCAATTTCATAGTTTCCGAACACAATTTTCCTCCGATTCTCGCCACAGAATCAACAACAGAACCTAATAATCTAAACAGGAAACTGTGAGGATTCGGAGAGAGAGAGAGAGAGAGGAACCTGGAGATCGGCGAGGAGGATGGAGAGGGAGAGTCTTAGAGAGGGGAGATCGACCGTCAGAGGCAAGAGGGAGAGACTGTAAGATCGGAATCGAGAGCTTCAGAGCCTTAAAGAGTAACCTAGACGAAGACGTCGATAACCAAACCGAATTCATCCTTTCCGTCACTTCGTTGAAAGCTCCGACAAGCTCCACCACCATTTTCCCTCCCGCTGCCTCCGGAGAACGAGCCGTCGATTCAACCGCAGTATCGTTCGCTTCCGACCTCGGATTCCACCGTCGACGTCGTTGGTGGTGGTGCTGAACCAGGTGGATTGAATGAAGACGAAGATACACTATCTGGGATCTGCATCTCGGGATTGGAATTGGAGAAAGTCGAATTGCAGACATCTGAGATGTTAATGGAGGCAAAAATTCACGAACTTCTAGAAGAGTTTGTGTTTTTTTTCTCGGCATTTATAGTGTGGTACCGTTGATTTCCTTTTTATTTGCAGCAATGGATAAGCCACGTAGGATTTTTGTTATCTCCTCCACATATTTATTTTCTTAAAAAAGAGGGAAAAAATAAATATCATTTCAGACTCTCTCTTTGGTTTAGAGGGTTCGTTACCGAGTATCGTCAACATTTGACGCCCATCTAAAACCCTACGCAAAAGCCTCCGAGTTCAGGTTTCTGCATCTCTTTCCTTCTTCTGCCATTGAAGGTCGCTTCGATTGGATATCATGGCGGCCGTATCGAGAGGCTTCTTTTCTCGCATTAATCAGTTTCTATCAATCCGGTCTACGACTCCTTCATCCTCTGAATCTCTTCCCCATTGCAGCTTCTTTCTCCTCCGACGATTCAGCTCCGATGCTGGTTTGGTCGACGGTAGTGGATTTGATTTTATTGGTGCTCCGACTCGAATCATCGATGCTAAATCCGGTGAGATGTCTCCGAGATCCAAAAGGACCGGGATCATCGCCGTCAAGTGTGGGATGACTGCGCTCTGGGACAAATGGGGAGCTAGGGTTCCTATTTCTATTCTCTGGGTCGATGACAACATCGTCTCTCAGGTCAAAACTATAGAAAAAGAAGGGATTTTCGCGCTACAGGTAACTCCATCGCAGTTTAATCATCCCCATATTTGCCGATGTAGTGTATCTGCTGGGTTTAGTGATAGCTCTTAGTTCCACTTCTGTATCCGGGTGATAGTTCTTAGTTCCATTTATGTATTCGCGTAGCTGTTACTTGATCAATAGATTTCCTCCTTTTTCTAGGGTGTCAATATCTAATTTGGAATACTTAGCTCCTCCTTTAAAGTGTAATGGGTTAGTAGGTAATGTTTGTGAAGCTCATGATGGTTTAGTAATGTGATTGGCATGTGTTGTTCTGTGTTAGTTAGATTGGATGTGGCCATAAGAAACCGAAGCATTTGACAAAGCCTGAGTTGGGCCATTTCAGAGCTCAAGGTGTGCCGTTAAAGAGGAAGCTGAGAGAGTTTCCTGTGACAGAAGACGCTCTTCTTCCTGTTGGCACTTCACTCGGTGTCCGCCATTTTGTTCCCGGACAGTATGTTGATGTCACTGGGATCACTCGAGGGAAAGGTTTTCAGGTGAAACCATTCTCAGCTGCTTCAAATTTTTGATCTTTTTCTTTGGTAATGAAAAGTTGAATAGTCAAGTAACAATGTGGCAGAGAAATAGCAATCGGGTGAGCGAATGTAACAGTGTTTGGTGTAGAGTGATGATGGATGTGTTATTGATTTCTTTCGTTATGTAATATGCAGGGAGTCATGAAAAGACATGGTCACAAAGGAGGTCCGGCTTCACATGGTAGTTCAAAGTTCCATCGAGGTGGTGGTTCCACAGGTCAAAGAGATGATCCCGGAAAGGTGTGTGTCAAATTGCTTTCTTTTGATTTTTCTCCAAAGAAATTTGCAAGACTGACTTGTTAATACGGTGAGCAGGTGTTCAAGGGCAGAAAGATGCCTGGGAGAATGGGTGCAGAACAGAGGACAGTAAAGAACGTTTGGGTTTACAAGATTGATCCTGCGAGGAACCTCATCTGGGTGAGAGGACAAGTAAGTATCTCAAATCCGAATTCCGGTCTTTGGCTCGCACTTGCTTTAGGATCATTCTATGTGAGTATCATTAGGTCTTCTTGGTAGGTCATGATTGTGATCTGTTGTTGTTGCAGGTTCCTGGTGCAGAAGGAAACTTTGTATTCATAAGAGATGCATGGTACAAGAAACCCGACATCTCGAAGCTTCCATTCCCAACGTACTTAGCCCCAGAAGACGAGGATCCATCAGAATTAGAACCGTTGGTCGCAGAGCTCGGAGAAGTGGACCCATTTATGTTGGCAGAGTGATGAAAACGACATGATCTCGATCTTGATTTTGGCTTTTTCATTTTTTTTTACGTTTGTGGAAGACCAAGAAGCTGGGGAAGTGGAGTCACAGAGCTAAAGCTTTTTGCAGATGAAATTGTCTTTTCTAATTTAGTTTGTTTGGATGTATGAAATTGAAAACGATGAATAGAGAGGAATTTAGTCTCGCATTTGTTGAATCTCGATGCTTAAAGAGTTTGCAATAAGCAATGAAGAGACAAAAGATTTATGTCTCATCTTCTAAATACAACACGTACACATATATATATATATATATATATATATATATAGGTTTTTATGTTAATTTACAGGAAAGAAGAATAAAGATCCATTTTTTTCTAATTCAACAAGAATCAACAAGATCCATTTTTTAGTCTCCTATATAAGTTTTCTGCTCCCTCATCTCTTCGTGCCCAAGATCTTGAAAATTCTGAGAACACAAACGCTTCTTTCATCTTTCTCTCTCTCTCTCTCTCGCTTAGGGTTACCGTTGAGGGAACTCAACGAAAGATAGAGAGAGAGAGCTCGCAATCTCGTTGGCTTAGCCATGATTCCGGAACAGAATCGACACCAATGCGCAGCTTGCGGATCAGAGCCGTCGTTCGTCCACACAGTCAGCAAAAACAGCGTTTACCGGCGACTCTGCACCGATTGTTTGCTCAAGGAGCATCGGGACCTCTTCTGCCCAGTTTGTCTCGAGGTCTTCGTCCCCGTCCCTCCTCCACAAGATGGTATCACCTGCCTCAATTGCGCTTCCACCACCCACCTCGCTTGCTCTCCTCCGCCGTCTTCCTCCGCCGCCGCCTCCTCCTCCTCCTCCGCCCCTTCTTCCTTCACCTGCCCGCCATGTTCTGACCCCAATTTCTCCTTCTTCCCCGAATCTCATCCTCCAAGCTCTGACCAAAGCGGAGAGAATGATGACGACGGCCCCGAAACGCTTCTCGATATAGAATCGGTCAAGGCTCTCGTCGCGGCAGCGAACATCGCGGTGGTTTCTATGCGTAACGCGGCGGCTCACTTAAAGAACGAAGCTGTTAAGAAGGTCCTCGAAGCTAGAATTGCCAAGTTGAGAGCTAAAGAAGCATTGGGGAATCTTCAGGACCTTGTTCATAAACAAAAGGCTTCTGAGAATCCTAACCCTAACAAGAGGAAGAACAGCGACCGCTGATTTTACAAAATCTCACAGCAAAATCCTGCAATCATCGGTACGTAGGGATTTGTATAATAGATCTCCTCTAGGGTTCAAGAAAAGACTACTTTTTTGGCGAATTATTAGACCTGTAATATCCAGATTTGGTGAACTTCATTTTTTTTCTTCAGTTCTTAGTTCACTCTCTCAAACGTGTTTGATCAAATGTCTCACAGAGAAAGCTGGAGGCTTTGAATTTAGGATTAGATTAGGGCTTTCTTCTGTATAATGGGTGTGTGAGAGACGCAGTGACAATTCATTCATATTAATGGGTTTCTTCTTCATCCTTTAAAAGTCTCTGCGTGATTATAAGATTTCGTCTTGTTGTATGGTTTACTGGTTTGGAGATTTTCATTGAAGAAGATGTGATTGATGTTCGGAGTTCTCAAGATAATATCATAATGAACTAGGTTGATTAAAACATATCCAAGAAGAAAATGATATTGCATTTGACGTTTGGCTTGGAAACTGTGATAAAGACACTGTTTTTTTCTTCTGTTCATTTGTTCTAAGAGTATATTATCAAGATACTACTTTGGAAAAATCAAATTCTTGTTTGGATTGGTAATTTATGTAAAATCTTGTAAAAGCACCACGAAAACGGAAAGAGCAAGTTCAGGCATTTCGCAAGATAGGTTTTGCCAAATTGATGAAAGAGCAAAACACCGGAACGAAGATCTGACAGGAGATGGTTTAATCACGTAGCTTTCCATTATATAGGTGCCCCTCTGTAATTTCTTAAAATATAAGCCCTCGCTTTGCAAATTTGCTAAAGTTGACGAGTCAGCCAAGGACAGAAACCCTAGAAATCGCCCGAGTCGAGTTAAATTCGCTCCCAACCCAGCTCTATCTCGCCCCGTGACTCGTCCCTTCCCCCTCCGCGAAAACGCTTCCCTTCGCCACCTGCAATGTGTTCCAACTTCGCTTCAGTTTTTTCTTCAGTCTGAAAATCGAACGAAACCGGAAAATCTCGCCCTCCGATTACGAAATTTCCCCTCCGCTCTCAAAACTTCCGACTCGCCAGCACCAGAACGTTCTATGCCTCATTAGGTATGCTATAGCAGAATGTCATAGACAGATGATATGTCTTTGTTGACGGGATTTTCGTTTTCTAACTCAAGAGTCATCTTCTCCAGAGAAAATAATTTCCATTTACAGAAATTTTTTTTAAAAAACTTATTTGCAAAGAATTGGTAGTCTCTTGGCTGATTTTCTTGCTAATTTCCTTTTTTTTTTTAAACAAAAAACCTTTCTTCTCTTTCTTGAATCCCAGCATTTTGTTATTAAAGATGTTCTTGTTATTGTTTAATAGATTGAGGCTGCGGAGATTTTATGGTCTGTGGAACTGGTAAAGCTTGAAGCTCTCTTGGAGTTTGCGTATGGTTTAACAAATGGCTCCACCTGGATCAAGTGGAGCAGTAGACCCTGGATGGGAGCACGGTGTTGCACAGGACGAGCGGAAGAAGAAGGTTAAATGCAATTACTGTGGGAAGATAGTTAGCGGAGGAATATACAGACTGAAGCAACACTTGGCTCGGGTATCAGGAGAAGTAACCTATTGCGACAAGTCTCCGGAGGAAGTATGCCTGAGGATGAAAGAGAATCTGGAACGGTGTCGTTCCACCAGGAAGCCGAGGCAGCCTGAGGATAACAACGGACAGTCTTGTTCCAGTTTCCACCAATCTAACAATGACGATGAGGCGGAGGAGGAGGAAGAGGAAGAGCGGCGGCGGCGCTGGTCTAGAAGAAGTAAAGGAAAGCAATCCGGGAGTGATGGGAGTCTTCTCCGGTCTTCAGGTTACGCTGATCCTGGATGGGAACATGGTGTTGCTCAGGACGAGAGGAAGAAGAAGGTGAAATGTAATTACTGTAACAAGATTGTGAGTGGCGGCATCAACCGTTTCAAACAGCACCTCGCGAGGATACCTGGGGAGGTGGCGCCGTGTAAAACCGCTCCCGAGGAGGTTTATGTGAAGATTAAAGAGAATATGAAATGGCATCGAGCTGGGAAAAGGCAGAACAGACCTGACGATGACATAACGGTCTATCAGGATCCCGAGCAAGAAGAAGACGGGGAGGATCATGACTTCTATCCAGGTAGCCAAGATAGGTTGATGCTGGGAAATGGAAGGTTTAGCAAAGACGAAAGAAGAAGCTTTGGCTCATTGAACGCTAGATCTGTCTCTGAGGCAAGACCAAAAAGATTGCAGGTGACCCCGTTTCAGTCACCGTCTTCTAGCAAACAGAGAAAAATATACACTAGCTGTTCAAACAGGGTTGTGTCAAGAAAAGAAGTCACTTCCTCCATTTCCAAATTCTTCCACCACGTCGGAGTCCCCACGGATGCAGCAAATTCGCTGTACTTTCAAAAGATGGTTGAATTGATCGGTCTGTACGGAGAGGGATTTGTTGTGCCCTCGAGCCAGCTGTTTTCTGGTAGGCTCTTACAGGACGAGATATCGACTATCAAAGGCTACTTGAGGGAGTACAGATCTTCTTGGGTGGTTACGGGTTGTTCTATACTGGCAGACACTTGGACCAACACAGAGGGCAAGACGATGATCAGTTTCTTGGTCTCTTGTCCCCGCGGTATCTACTTCCACTCCTCTATTGATGCGACTGATGTAACGGAAGACGCTTTAAGCCTTTTCAGGTACCTAGACAAACTAGTTGACGACATTGGCGAGGAAAATGTTGTGCAGGTTATAACACAGAACACGGCTATCTGTAGAAGTGCCGGAAAATTGCTTGAAGAAAAAAGAAAGAATCTTTACTGGTCTCCCTGCGCAATTCATTCCACAGAACTGGTTCTTGAAGACATCTCGAAGCTTGAATTCGTCTCTGAGTGCTTGGAGAAGAGCCAAAGAATCACCAGATTCATCTACAACCAAACCTGGCTGCTCAATCTCATGAAGAACGGGTTCACACAGGGGGTAGATCTTCTTAGACCGGAAGTCACACGCCACGCTTCCAGTTTCACCACTCTCCAGAGTCTTATGGACCACAAGGCCAATCTCAGAGCTCTGTTTCAATCCAACGGCTGGATTTTGTCACAGACCGCCGCCAAGTCTGAAGAAGGAAGAGAAGTGGAGAAGATTGTGTCCAGTGCTGCGTTTTGGAAGAAGGTTCAGTACGTTTTGAAATCGGTTGATCCGGTGATGCAGGTGATTCGCATGATCGATGATGGTGGCGAGAGACTATCTCTGCCATATGCTTACGGCTACATGTGCCGTGCCAAAATGGCGATCAAGTCCATTCATAGCGATGATGCGAGGAAATACGGACCGTTCTGGCGTGTGATAGATTACCATTGGAACTCATTGTTTCACCATCCTCTCTACGTAGCTGCATATTTCTTCAACCCGGCTTACAGATATCGTCCCGATTTTATGGCGGTAGGTAATGGTTTATCGTTGATTTGATTCACTCATTACAAATCTTTCCCGCAGTTTCCTTACTTTTGCTGTTAATGTGAATGAATCAGCAGCATTCTGAGGTTGTGCGCGGAGTTAACGAATGCATTGTTCGGCTTGAGCCTGATAATATGAGAAGAATCACAGCATTGATGCAGGTGATATATGAAACCAATCAACAAATCACACATTGTTCTTTAGATATGTAGCTAAACCAAAAAAAAAAAATTTGGTTGAAATGTTTCAGATTCCGGATTATACTTCTGCGAAAGCTGATTTTGGAACGGATATAGCCATTGGCACAAGAACAGAGCTTGATCCATCTGCATGGTGGCAACAGCATGGGATAAGCTGTTTGGAGCTCCAGCGAGTAGCGGTTCGGATACTGAGCCACACCTGCTCCTCTGTTGGGTGTGAGCCTAAGTGGAGCGTGTACGACCAAGTCAACGGTCAATGCCAGAGCCGTTTTGGGAAAAAGTCGAGGAAAGATCTCACTTACGTTCATTACAACTTGCGGCTCAGAGAGAAACAGCTGAAACGGAGGCTACACGATGATGGACCACCACCGGCTCTTAACCACGCCTTGCTCGATCGGTTGCTCCCGGACTGGCTCGTGACCTCCGAGAAGGACGAGGTACTTTTTGTCGCTAAACGCCAAATCCCAAAGGCTGATCAATATGATGGTGAATTGATGATTGATGACGTTTGTGTTTGTTTGCGAAGGAGGAGACTTTGCTAGGCGAAGACGGACCGGAGAACGAAGACCGTTACGAGGATGACGAAGAAGACGAGGAGGAAGAGAACGGCTACGTCGATTCTCTTAACGGTGGTGAAGACAATCTTGATGCTTACGACGATGATGATCTTAGCGACGACGATTAGTGTTTACTTTAATGCTAAGCTCCTACTAACAAGTAGCAAACAATGTGTATCTGAATTTGACCGTTTTATATAATTTAAAATTTGATAAATTTTGTTGGTTATGGTGGTAGTGGATAGACTAGCCAATAGGTGAGAATGAGATCATTTTTCTATTTATTCAAACAACGGATTTATATATATAATAGATATGGACCAAAAAGTTGGCGCTGCGCTGTCGTAAGCCCATTTTTTGTTATTTATTAACTACCGAATATCTGTCTTTATTTATTTATCAAATAATTAAAATCAAATAAATAGTGATATTTGAATAAAAAGTACTAAATTATTAAAATGAATAACAATTCACCTGACAGCTTCTTCTCTTTACCTTTTCCGTTGTTCGACGCCCTCTGTTTCGTCTTTTAGGCTTTCATTCTCCAAAGTCCTAACCCCAGATTTTATCTTTAATTTTTTTTTTTGAATTTCTATTTTTAGAGATTTACTTCAGTTTTTGTCAAACTAGGAGTTTTTTTTTTTGTCTGTTTGGGGGAAATTGGGATGTGGTGAAGCAGTTTTCGGAGCGGGAGATTTCTGTGTGTTTACTCTTTAGGGTTCGCCGGCTGTGGGGAAATTCCGGTTTGTTTTTCGTCGGAATTTGAATTTCTCCGGCGACATGGCTTCCAATCTTCCGATGAGCCCTCAATTAAAGCAGATCCATGGCGAAATCCGTGACCATTTCCGAGCCCTCGCGTATGCTTTCCCCTAACCGTTTCTCCGTTCTTCTTCTTATTCGATTTTCTCATTCTCTGTCGTGGTTACAAAGCACTGTGATATATTTTGGGGTATTGGAATTTTAAGTATCTGCCTCATTCTCGTCATCTCTCTATTATAAACAATCTCTAAGTAGAAATATCAGATGCTTTTGAGTATCACTGAATCTCATATGCGAGTAACTAAGATTTGGTGGTTAAAATCTGAGTGCTCAATGAGATTGACGACGTGTTTTGTTGATTATAACTTATAAGAGATGGATAGTTCCTCAGTGAAACGAAAGATTCACCAATATCTGTTTGCAGTAATGGTTTTCAGAGGTTGGATAAGATCAAGGATTCAAATAGACAAAGCAAGCAACTGGAGGAGCTTACAGAGAAGATGAGAGAGTGTAAAAGGTATGCTTGATTTTGCTTAAACCATCTTCTTAATGATTCGTTGCAACTAAGTTTGATAATTGGATTGTGCCGTTTGATAATTGTAATGCTCACTTCTTCTTTTTTTTGGGATGGATGAGATGATGTATAATGACTAGGAAATAGTACTGATGTGACAATATAAAGTTTCTCCCATGATTCAATAATCTGTATTATCTCATCTAATGAGTACTTCATGTCAGGTTGGTGAAGGAGTTCGACCGTGAACTCAAGGATGAGGAAGCTAGAAATTCTCCTGAAGTAAATAAGCAATTGAACGATGAGAAACAATCTATGGTGAGTTTTTTTTTTTTTTTTTTTTTCCTTCTTGACAAGTGTGTTGATTAAATATTTGTCGAGCCTATCATGTACCTTAAGTAAATGTATGACTGTTATTATTTACACCACATTAATCATATTCCAGTTTGGTCAATCTTTAGTTGCATTTGCAACCAAATGGATATCTAAAGGCAGATATTGAGTGCCATTGTGTGTCTGTCGCTCCCCTTTGCATCTTGAATCTGCCATCATTTTGTTTGTATGTATTTGTTAACTTCTGCTTTTTAACCTTTCTCTTGTGTTTAATGTTACAGATCAAGGAACTCAATTCTTACGTTGCACTAAGAAAAACGTAAGTGCTTCTATTATTCGGTGGGGAACAAGAACACCCAGCCTTAGGTATGTGCAAACACCCACACTCCTTTCTCACGAAAAACGTATGTGCAATAGGCCTTTGCACATACCTAAGGCTGGGTGTTCTTATTCGGTGGGGAACCTACAGCTGAAGAAAATGTTCAAGTGGCTTCAGGTGAGTCCTTATGCATGCTTGTCTATTCAGTTGCTACCTAGATATGAGTTTGCTTGGGACATCAAGATGCTATATTTACTTGAGTTTGCTGGATTGGTAACTTAATTATGCTCTCTGGTTAAGAGTCTAGCATAGTTTGTGATGTGTGTCATGTTTGTATTATTCCGAGATTAAGACATATATGGTCTGGCTTAAAGAAATATCATGTTTGAATTTGGCATGAAGTAGATTATATTGGGAATGTGAAAACCGAGAAAGGCGTGGAGCTTATGTCATTTTATGTATAGCTATGTCAAACCAGGAGCTTGTTGATGCTGGAATGAAAAGAATGGATGAGACTGATCAGGCCATTGAGCGCTCAAAACAGGTAAGTAGCAGAAAAGAAGTGTGTTCCACTTGGCCTTTGTTACTATATATCTATTATGGTAATATTCTTGGTCCTTTCAGGTTGTAGAACAAACAATCGAAGTTGGAACTCAAACTGCAGCAAACTTGAAGGGACAGGTAATGCAAAGCATCCTCCATCTCATAACTATTGATCTTATGGGCACAGTCTCACTCGATCAGCTTGAAAAAATTGCAGACGGATCAAATGGGGCGCGTCGTTAACCACTTGGACACAATTCAGTTCTCAATCAAGAAGGCGTCACAGCTTGTGTGAAAGAGATAGGGAGACAGGTTTGCAACCCTCGTGTGGACATAGATTTCCCTTTTTTGCTTGACTGCAGAACCTGAATCTCTATGTCTACTTATTACAGGTGGCTACTGATAAATGCACAATGATGTTCCTGTTTCTCATCGTATGCGGTGTTATAGCCATTATCATAGTGAAGGTACTTTATTTGCTCATTCCAATGAGAAAGTTGTCATTAGCAAAGTTGTAACTCTGTTTTGTTGTTGTATACAACTCACTTCAGGTCGCACACCCCCAATAACAAAGACACTAGGGACATCCCAGGATTAGCTTCTTTTGCATTTGTTTACACTCCAGAGTACATGGATGATGTTTGGGCTTTTGTGTTCTTTGAGAGTTGCCGAGGATTGGGGGAGGGGGTATCTTTTTTTTTTTCCCACCCAGTCATTTGAATCTGGGTTTTGATTGGAGGGTTTGTATATTTCATCTTTTGTTTGTCTTGTAGTAACATATATAATCCAGGCCATGTTATACTCTCTCACGTTCTCAATATGAAAATGAAAGAAAAAAACCTATGGGAGAAATTTTGTACGACAGATACACTCTTTTATTATTGGAGAATCGTTTACTACTCTTAAGACCGAAATTTACCTCGAAGAGACTAACATTCAGCACCCAATCATCGAATTCAGATTTTATGCTGAAAACAACTTTGGTCAAATATAAACTTAGCTTAACCACCATGAAGAGAAATCAATGATAATAAGATAAACAAACCGATTTGATACATTTAAGAGATGATGCTCAGAAGTCGTGGAACGAAATAGAATCCAGAGTCAAGTGATGATGATAACCATTTGAGATAGTTAAACAAACGCACATAAGAGTACTCATCTAATATATCAGCCATGATTCTGAATCGGATACGCAAGTTTGACGCGGAATTTTGTTAGAGCTTCCTTGAGTTTACGCTTCTGAGAATCCGTCAACACATCCAGATTGATCGCCTCCAAGGCTTGATGAAGCTCATTCAATCTTGGCCCAAGATCATCAACATAGCGTCTATCTAGAACACGATTGAGACTACAAGAGGCAGTCGTTAGAACCCAAAACAAAAACCTAAACAAAAAACCCTAAAAACAACCGAGAGCTCGATTCCAAACCTGGGAACTCCGTGAAACAGAGGGGGGACGCCATCGGTGGGAAAGCATATCACCGCGACTTCAGCACCGCATGCCCTCGAAATTTCGTTAGCTTTTGTCTCCAGAATACCCATCATACTCAGACACGAACTGACACGGATCCTCCGATTTCTTAAGTAGTCTGGATGATTCATACTGTACTGATAGAGACAAAGCAGAATGAATCGAATAAAATAGTCTCCAAGAACCCTAGAAAGAAAAAATCGGAGGCTGCAGCTAGAAGAGAAAGAGAAAAACCCTAAAGTAAAAAGTTTGTACGACATATATAATTTATTTTTTTATTTCTCACAACTATGTGGGTTTGGGTTGACAAATATTTGTGTTTGGGCCAACGCACTGGCCCATATTATCTTTCGGCCATTATTGTTTTGGTTTATATTTTGTAGGCTACTTAAGGGGTGGTGGTTAGTAGGAAAGTGATTTGTGTAGATTTAAAAAGAATATTTGTGGGACTTCAAAACTATAGAGATTTTGAATTTTTTTTAAAAAAAAAAAATACTGTATATGGATTCTAAGAGTTATGTTCACCTATATTTATAGAATTCATACAAATTTTTTTTATGGATTCTCATAGATTCATATTCAAATTTTCTTCCATTTTTGGGTAAAGTGATTATATGATAATAATTTTCTAAAAGTTTATTATTCAAATAATTGGAGAGACACTATAACTTTTTAGTATGAGAAATGAATGGTGAGGTCTCTATTTCTTTTTTCTTTTTTTTTTTTTGTCAAATAAACAATTTTTATATCGTATTAGCTTTTGTAAGGATTTATGGTGTTATTATCATAAGATCTATTTCCATATGATTATTGATTTTTCTTCACTTTTATTGACAACAAATTTGGGTTTATGTGTTATGCAAATCTGGGTAAAAAGTATTTTGTGTTAAAGATGATAATATTTTAATTTTGATACCAAACTTTGAGAATACAATGAGAGAGAAACTATAGTATGGTGAGGAGGAGGATGTGAAGTTTCTTGGAGAAATATTTCAGCCAGAGATTGGTTATTATCCATCAAAGCGACAGAGGATCGAAACAGCAATAAAGTTGAATCCTCCTCCTTGGAA
The DNA here is from genome assembly GCA_020283515.1 of Alliaria petiolata. NCBI lineage: Eukaryota > Viridiplantae > Streptophyta > Magnoliopsida > Brassicales > Brassicaceae > Alliaria > Alliaria petiolata. The sequence continues at coordinate 197,216,191 of JAHZTW010000001.1, read as the reverse complement.
CGATTCATCCAGACCCCCTTCTCTTCAGCTATGTCAGATCCCGACTTTCATTTTAGGGCAGAAAGTTTCCATCCCGCTGAAAGGTTTTGAGGAGGTTCCTTCATATGCTAGAAGATGTTTCAATACACCCAGAACGCCGGTTCATAGCCCTGAGACAGTCAGCGGATGTTCTGACATAACGAAGCTAGATGTGATGGGACAGTACACCCAGAACATGTAATAGCTTCATATGAAACCAGCAAGAGAAACCAGCGTCTTGGTACTAGCAAAAGTATGAAACCAGCAAGAGAAAATGTAGTCAGAGTTTCAAGCCGAGGAAATGTACTAGAAAATCTGTTTTCCAGCAACAAAAAAAGAGATTCAAGCCGAGGAATGGCCTCTGAAGGATGAGAAACTGGGATCTGGAGTGGACGCTGTTGAGCCGTTGGAATGTGATGAAAAGACTAAGTGTGAGGTTAATGCTAACACAGTGCCTCTGGAAAAGCGTAACAAGAGATGTCTCACTGGTGGAACGTTCCACAGAAGAAGAAATAGAGTTTCATATAAAGAGTCTCAAGGAGGGAAGAATCTACTGCTCGCTTTGCTCCCGCCGAGTCAAAGACAAATCTCCCTATTACATCCCCGAGTAATAAATAAGCGATGTGCAACATTAAATCTGTAATCCCTGTTACAATCTCTGTAGAAGCAAGTTCACGTTATCTGGAGTCAGTATCTCAAAAGCCAATATGCTTAAGAAGAATAACGCTGACAATCAAAACACAGAAGAGGTAAACTTCATCTCTCTCTCTTGTGTGTTGGAGCAGTGGCTTTGTTGCGGATCTTGCAGGAAATGGAAACATCAGATATGTGGTCTTTACAATCTACATAAAGACATTGACAAAAACGCAGACTACATTTGTCCCTACTGTTTGTTAGAGGAGCGTAAAAGTGTCAACAATATGGGATTGCATGACAATACGGATTTAGGGGCGAAAGATTTGCCTGAAACCATCCTCAGCCACTTTACAGAGCAAAGGCTTCCCAGGCGCCTCTAAGAAGAAAGACACCAAACCGCAAAGGCTACTGAGAAGAGCATCCATGATGTAAGAACGATGTGGTTTCTGTTAGTTTGAGGTTCGGTCTGAAACTTGGTTTTCATTTCTTTATACTGAACTTGTTACTTTTTCTTTGCAGGTATCAGAACCATGATGATCTTACTCTCAGGGTCGTGTTTTCAGCTGGATAAAGCAGCGAGCAGAGAGGGTAGTGACGAATGTTACAAACAGCGAGCAGAGGGTAGTGACGAATGTTACAAACTTGTATAATCGGTTCTTCGTTTCGACAAGAGGAATCTACATGCAACATGACAGCTGCGTGGTTGCCTTGCTTTGAAGGGTCTTTCTGGTCCTATAATGCTGAGCTTTCTGACTCAGGAAATCGAGAGAGAAGGCGATGATGAGCTGCAGAAGAAGGTTAAATCGCTTTCTAGAAGAGCACCAAAGGGTAACAAAAGTAAGGATGGTGTTGATGTTGATGATGTTAAAAACATTCTCCTGATGCGAAAGGTTATTATCATTTTACGTTTTGAATGCATTTAGAGTTTTAGATATGGGTACATTTTTCTTCAAATGTTTCAGGGTGTTTAATCTTCAACTATTCTGTCTTCTGTAGCTTGAAAAAAATGATATCCCAAAACTAGGAGGATTTCATGGTGGTGGAATTGAATTATTCATGCACACGCTTGCTCCGAGGCCATATTATCGGGAATGAGATGGTTTTGCGAGAAGTGCAAGAATGAAAGGTAAACTCCTTTTCATTGTGTGTGTGTGTGTGTGTGTGAGATTCATTTCGGTTTTGCTAATGGTAACAAAACCCTTCCTTTATTGCAAACAGATGCCATGATGCAGAAGAAGAGCTTCCTGGGGAACACACACATAATATGAATGGCAAAGAGAAGCGTTCGCTGTCACAGGTCATTAGCTCTTCTTAATCAGAATGCTATCTTTGTTTAGGAATAAAAAATATTAAAATTGTGTTTTGTTAAATTGGGTTCTGTTTTACTTCCACAGGTTGTTCAGGTGAACGGCATACAGTCTACAACAGAGGATAATGATGTCATCCTAGAAAACAGTACGTTCGAAAGCAGACAAGTGTTCTTAATTAGGGTTTTTTCTCAGAAGCATAACTACAGCTTCCACACGCTTCGAAGAGCTAAGCATTCTTCCATGATGACACTTCACCATCTTCACAACTCAAACAAGCACCATCGCTCTTAGAAATCCAGTAGCCTCCTTCAAGTCGCCTAGAACAGTAGGGGTGAGTAGCTATGCTCTGTTTCTTTCTTTTTCTTCGGTTTTATATTTTTGATCTGTTTTCTGAATTAAGCAACTTACTCGCAAGCTCTTGGGATACTGGATGCTTTGTTGCATGCACATGCGTGCAGACCCACGGCCACTAGTTCGTGCTCATACCCGAAATGCAATGATGTAAAAACATTACTCAATCACAGCCTAGTGTGCGGAATCAAAAAGCGAGAAGCTTGTAAAGTTTGCATCAGTTTTCGCAAGATGATGAGTATTCACGCATATACCATTGCCAAGATCCCAATTGCCCCATACCACGTTGCAGGTAAGTTTTCCACTGTTTTTTCTTATGATTTAAATCTTCTCTGCAACTTCAGCTTTTTTAGGTTGATGCCACTCTCTTGTGTTGTCAGAGATATGAAGGGGCAGTTCATTAGGAGTGGTTTGAGGCCCTAAAGAAGAGTCAAATGACTTACAATTTATGATTGTGATGATTATAGAAGAAATTGTACAGATTAATTTTTTTACATCAAAACTATTCGTTGTCCATTTCTGTCGACAGTGTTCAATAGAGAGAGAACAATTTTGCTTGTTGATCTGTTTCTCCTATGTAACGCTTGGATACGGGAGAGAAAAAGGGGTTAAGTATAAGATAGGCCACAACCCACAAGTAGTGACTTTTAAAATGGGTTTAAATCCGCGGACCTAAATGGGCTCAATGTACAAAAAATGAGAGAGAGAGAGAGAGAGAGAGAGAGAGAGAGAGAGAGAGAGAGAGAGCTGTCTCTTATACACATCTCAATAGGCCTTTGCACATACCTAAGGCTGGGTGTTCTTATTCGGTGGGGAACCTACAGCTGAAGAAAATGTTCAAGTGGCTTCAGGTGAGTCCTTATGCATGCTTGTCTATTCAGTTGCTACCTAGATATGAGTTTGCTTGGGACATCAAGATGCTATATTTACTTGAGTTTGCTGGATTGGTAACTTAATTATGCTCTCTGGTTAAGAGTCTAGCATAGTTTGTGATGTGTGTCATGTTTGTATTATTCCGAGATTAAGACATATATGGTCTGGCTTAAAGAAATATCATGTTTGAATTTGGCATGAAGTAGATTATATTGGGAATGTGAAAACCGAGAAAGGCGTGGAGCTTATGTCATTTTATGTATAGCTATGTCAAACCAGGAGCTTGTTGATGCTGGAATGAAAAGAATGGATGAGACGGATCAGGCCATTGAGCGCTCAAAACAGGTAAGTAGCAGAAAGAAGTGTGTTCCACTTAGCCGTTGTTACTATATGTCTATGGTAATATTCTTGGTCCTTTCAGGTTGTAGAACAAACACTCGAAGTTGGAACTCAAACTGCAGCTAACTTGAAGGGACAGGTAATGCAAAGCATCCTCCATCTCATACCTATTGATCTTATGGNAGAGAGAGAGGGAGAGGGAGAGGGAGAGGGAGGGAGAGAGAGAGGGAGAGGGAGAGGGAGAGGGAGAGGGAGGGAGAGAGAGGGAGAGAGGGAGAGAGGGAAAGAGAGAGAGAGAGAGAGTCATATTCAGTCGAATGCTTGTTTCCAATTCCAATTCCAATTCCAATTCCAATCCCATCTCTCTAGTTTCGTAATCCCAAAAACGATTTGGGAAAATCCTAATATCTAATTTCTAATTTCTAAAAAAAAAAAAATTATAATTTCTTCTCCAAATCGACATAACATATATTTACTTTAAACGTATTCCCGTTTTCAGTGACATAAAACCACATAACTATCGTAAACGTCATGCTGTTTCCAATCCCATCAAACGATGCGTTTCGTATTCTGTGAGGTTTCTCACAGCCGTTTTGTTTTGCCACGTCATCACTACACGGAGTTCCTGTATTGCGGGTGACTTCGTTGGTCTTGGACACGGCATATTACGATGATGCCATAAAACGGGTCGTGGCAGTCTCATAATCGACTCGGAGATTGGAGCCGACCCACGCACACGCCCGTTTGTCGAAGCGTTTGCGGCTGATCAGGACCCGTTTCTTCAACGCCTTCTCTTCTGCGTTTGTAAAATTGTCTTCTTACAAGGTGTTAACCGGGAATAATGGCGTGGTTAGAAGCGTGTGTGACAAGGTAGATTGATCTATATTATGACCAAATGTTAAATCAAGTGATGTTAATTATAATTAGTAAACAATAGCCTGAAGCGTATTATTGATACATTCATTGGCGGAGCTAGAATAATTTTTTACGATTAAAAAATTATTACTTTGCGCCAATTTAAAAAATATTGGCAATTCGATGGATCTTCATGAATACTTCTTACGGTTTCATTACTTCAAAGTTCAAAGGTAATCTCGCTTGGCACCAATTTTTATTATTTACCCTAGAATCTGAATTAATTCTCTCCTCAAGAATATGTAGATTACGATAATTAGATTAATAAAATCGTAACAGATTTTTTATTTTAAAAAAGAATCGACAACCAATGTTAAATCATATATACTTGAAATTTAATATTCTTTTTTTTTTTTGGGGGTATTAATGTTAAATATTTAATATTCTTCTTATTTGTGCTTTTTCTTTATTTATGAAAGATTAGTGTATGAAAAACGTTATTGATATAAAACAAATTTTATTAAGAAATATTCATATACTATTTATTGTTGGTTTTAATATTTTTTTAAGATTTAATATATTTTTTATTTTTTCTTAGTTAGTTTTTTTATGTTAATTTTCTTAAATTTTGTCTAGATATCAAGTTATTTTCTTTTTTTTAGTCTGTTTTTTTTTTAGTTTAAAATCATATTTAACATTTTATGTCTAATAATATAGTATAGATTAGACATAAAATGTTATATATATATAGTATAGATTTTGTTATAAAAATTGGTAGGAAAACAAAAAAAAAAAACATAAAAATGAGGCCCAGGAGTAGGCCCAATCGAATTGAGACATAGATCGTATATCTTATTGGTCCTTAAGAGATCAACGGTTTGTGTTTACTCTTGACTTTGGTATCGCGCGAGTGAGATTCCCTTGCTTTACAGAGCGTGGGTATAAAACACACGGAAGAAATAAAATTATTCTTATTCAAATACTGTGTATTCATGGGATTTTGTGATTTTTATTTTTTCTTTCATTTCCTAGTAATTTTATTTGACTTAATAATCGTGGAGCCCTAGCCTCCGTGGCTAATAGCGGAGGAATAATCATCGGAAAAGTCGAAGTTCTCGGAGGAAGAAGATTTCGATGGTACCACACACGACAATCCTAATTTTGACATTCACATGTTGAATTAGTGGAAATTAGGATTTTTGGGCTAATTCGGCTCCTGCAGATTTGGGCTGATCATGGAGCTAAGGTTAGTCGCTCTGTCGCGTTTTCTGAAGCATCTCCCTCGCAGTGGCCGAAGCAACACTGTCTCACGAGCTTAATTTTGGAAGGCGTGGGGTTCGGTGAGCGCTGATTTTTCTTAATCTCATTCGATCCCAACACTGTATGCATATTTGGATGCCTATTGATTGATTTGTCATGACATGTTCTCCTTCTGGGAAGAAGTGTAAGAAGCTCGCCGCAATATGTGAGGAGGAATACAACAAAAACCATGGAGAGTCCAAGGACAGAGATGGTGGGTCTGCGTTGGCTTCTGCTGACTCTGAGCTCTAGGGTCAGGCGGATTCCGTCCATCCTGGACGCTTCTCCTCCTCCTCCAAAGAAAAGGCGGCGTTTTAATAATCACGGGGGTAGGGAGTTCCAAGCTAGGGAGAGTGGTGAAGGAGGAGAATGGTGATTCGGATAACCCGGATTGTTGGAAATCCAGGTTGAGGTCAAGGAGGAACGTTGGTTTTCAAGCGAATGGGAGACAGACAGGTGTGGTAAAGGGGAAAAGAAAGCTCGTTGTTTTCGGAAGTCGTGCCAATGAGCTGAGAGACAAAGCAGCGTCAAGAGAAAGGGAAGGGGAAAGAGGAGCTCCTAATGGTGGGAAGCTGATGAAAACAAAAAGTCTGGTGGAAGTTAAAGAATGTGAAAGTTCGGAAGGTGGGGAAAATGAGTCAGATACCGGTAATGCTGAAGATGAGAGTGCTAGCGAGTCGGAGGAATCAATGCAGGCTTACAGTGAAGCTGGAGAGGAGGATGAGGAGGAGGAGAATGACTACCAAAAGATCAGTTGATTTAGATGATGCCGACGTTGATGGTACGGAGAGTGAGAGTGAGGATGGAACAGACCGCACTGAAAATGAGATTGAGGATAGTGATGAAGAGGGAGAAAGTGAGACACAAAGTAGTGCAGAGAAGACAGGAAGTGGGATTGAAGCTACTGTGGATGGAACGACAACTGATACTAATGTTAGAGTGGAAGCAGTGGAAAATGAGAGCGGGGAGCAAATGGAAGGATTGGAAACTGAGATTGAGATGGAAGTTGAAGGAATTGAGAATAAGGATGTGGGTGTAATGGTTTCTGAAAGTGGAACTGGCACTGGGGGATGCCAGGGGATGAGAGTGATTTTGCTGATAACGTTAAGACAAAAGAAGGAGATACTTTACATCCTGAAATACTGCAGAACGCTGGCATCGAGGTTAATGAGAGTTTGAAGCAGAATGATGACATCGGAGAGCAAGGTGTTTCTAAAACACCATCTACTGATAAGACCAAAAAACATGGTGACTTTCGTGATGGAAGGGGTGAAAGTGTGGAAAATGCTTGACGAGTTGCCTATTCAGAATGAAACTTGCAACAAGATAGTTGACTCAATTTGCACTTCATCGGATAGACTCGGTAAGCATCTCTTCAAGCAAGCCAGACGATGTGGTTTATGTGGAGTTGGCACTGACGGCAAGCACCCGAAGATACTGATACAAGATAATGGTGACAGTGATATAGAGGCACATAGCGGGTCTTCATCTTCAGAGGAGCCAAACTACGACACATTGGATGGTTTTGGCGATGATCCTGGGTGGCTTGGCGGTCTATTGGGCCCTATAAACGATCGTTATGGAGTTTCTGGAACGTGGGTTCATCAGCAATGTGCCGTATGAAGTCCTGAGGTAATGTGTGGTTCTGATTATATGACATAACACGCCTTTTGATTGCTTAGGTGCATTTACATGTGTTTATCACTTCATTATTATATGTTTCTTGGGTTCATTGACACACAAGGTGTGGCAGTAATAGTGTTTATCTCTCTTTCCAATTCTGTGTTTTTCTCTCGCTTAATCTTCAGTTGTTCTGTAATTTCTTGTTTGGTTCTCATTGTTGGTAAATATTAATATATCTCTGACATTGTGTATTTTTCTCAGTGCTGCTCTTAATGAAAAATCAAAGGCTTCAGTTGTCTTGTATACAAAAAGGCTTGTCAATTTTCTTGATGCTTTAGTTGTCTGTATTCCTTGATCTAAGCATACAAAGGTTCTCTACATTCGTTTTGTTTCATAAATTTAACTATGCTCTTACTGTCTTCTCATTAATTGTCTTTTCCTAAATCCTGTTTTCTGTAGACGTTAATATTCAGTACTTCCTGTACCGCAGGTTTACTTTGCTGGTGTAGGATCACCGTAAATTTCTGATTGCTTGCACAGACCATAGACATCATTTCCAACCCCATGGTCGTCAATGTCAAGTTAGAATGAAGAGGATGAAAGCCGAGAGGATGCGATTGGAGATGAGGGAGCACTCAAATGATGCCTGGCGTAAGGATGTGGAAGCGGAAGAAAAGTGGTGAAGATGAAGAATTTCTAAAACGTGAAAGCAAGAGACTACATCGAGATCTAGTAAGAGTTGCTCCCGAGTATATTGGAGGCTCTGATTCTGAGGGTGGAAAGGCATTTGAGGGATGGGACTCTGTTGCTGGGCTTGAGAGTGTGACTCAATGTGTGAAAGAGGTTGTTCTTACTATATCCAGAATTTTTTGATAACGTTGGATTCACACCTCCAAGGGGTATCCTCTTGCATGGACATCCTGGAACTGGAAAAACGCTTGTGGTTCGAGCGCTGATTGGTTCCCTTGCTCGTGGTAATAGATGGATTGCCTATTTTGCCCGGAAAGGGGCAGACTGTCTGGGAAAATACGTTGGTGATGCTGAGCGTCAGTTGAGGCTCTTATTTCAAGTCGCCGAAAAATGCCAACCATCTACCATATTTTTTTGATGAAATAGTTGGTCGCGCTCCCAAGCGGTCAAGGCAGCAAGATCAAACACACAGCTCCGTTGTATCCACTTTACTCGCTTTACTAGACGGCTTAAAGTCGCGTGGCTCAGTGGTGTATCCACTTTACTCGCTTTACTAGACGGCTTAAAGTCGCGTGGCTCAGCGGTGGTCATAGGTGCAACAAACTACCCTGATGCTATTGACCCAGCATTAAGGAGGCCGGCCTGGGAGGTTTGATAGGGTGATTTGTTTTCCACTACCATCGCTCGACGATAGGGCTGCTATCATCTCACTCCATACTAGGAAGTGGCCTAAACCAGTGTCTGGATTCTTGCTCAAGTGGATTGCTAAAGAAGCTGCCGGTTTTGCTGGTGCGGATATACAATCTCTCTGTACACAAGCTGCCATGATTGCCTTGAATAGGAGTTTTCCTTTGCAAGCATATTTGGCCGCTGCAGAGTTGGGAGTGTCTAGTAGTATTAGTGTTGCTCTTCCATCCTTCTCAGTTGAAGAAAGAGATTGGTTGGAAGCTTTATCCCGCTCCCCACCCCCATGCTCACGTAGAGGAGCAGGAAAAGCAGCTAGCGATATATTTTCTTCTCCTCTTCCTGTTTACTTGGTGCCTTCTTTATTACCACCACTGTGTTCTTTACTTGTTGCTTTTAATCTTGAAGAGCGCATCGGGCTACCACCTCTTCTTTCCAAAGCTGCGGTTGATTTCCAAAATGTGATCCGTTCTGCTTTGAGCGACAAGAATATTACTGGTGGTCTCATGTTGAGACTTGAGAGCCTTCTCCAGGAGGTAGATGTTGTAAAGGATATAGTTCAGAGGCTTTCTTATGCTGGGATACTGGATGGAGGATGTGACTTAGTTAGATCTGTTCCAAGCACCCCTGGTGCTGGCGACAGTAGTTTGCGCTTTGAGAGATTTGATATTGTCAACGCATGTAGGCTTTATTGACTTGTTCAATACTCAAATGCATTGTCGTGTTTTTTTTTTTTTTTTTTTGTTACTTAATATTTGTTACTTTTTCTCTTACCGGTGGATTGGATTACATGATTGTCATGGGAAACCGATCTTAACAACCTATATGAGTTATGTTCTTGATTATGAGAGATGCAATCTACATTGAAAGTATAAAATATAGTGTTTTATCTTTATGAGCTTGTTGAAGGCTTGCAGTAGCATTGGTATGATTCATGGAGGAAAGCAGATACAAGGTTTTCTGGTCAGGAGTGGGCTCCCTTGCCAAAGCTCTGCAACCATCACCGGTTCTCTCTCGTTGATTTGTATGTCAAAAGCTTTCGATCAAATCAAGGAATAGACAATGATCTCATGGGAGTTCATTGATTCTTGGATATGCTCAAGAGGGCGACTTTGTGGAAGCGATGGGTTTGATTGATAGTTTTGTTCTTTCTAGCATCATTGGAGTCTTTGCTGATTTTGCCCTCCTGCGGCAAGGAAAGCAAATGCAAGCACTCGCTGTTAAACTCCCATCCGGGTTAGAAGCGTCTATTGCAAATTCAGTGGTGGACATGTATCTCATGTGTGGGTTAGTTGATGAGGCTGAGAAATGCAATCGAGAGATGTGATCTCCTGTACGGTAACGATCACTGGCTATGGGAAGCATTGGCTTGGAGAAAAAGCAGTTGGTATTTTTAACAAAATGTTGAGACATAACATTGAGCCTGATGATGTGTGCTACTTAGCGGCACTCTCAGCTTGTAGCCATTCGTGTCTGATCAAAGAAGTCGAATAACTTTTTCCCAAGTTACTAGAGACACGAGGAATCAAATGCCGGTCTAAGCAAATGTCAGAATATGGCAAACACTTCTTAGCGGCTGTCGAGTACACGGGGACATCAAGCTATCAATCAATTAATGGGTAAGATTAAGTTAAAGTGTAATTAAGTTAAAACTCATTTTTAATTTTTAATGAAGTGTAATAATTCTTTGTTGATTGGAACTTAGGACGTAAGATGTGCCAAATTAAATAAAAATAACAAACATATCCCAAAAACATATCCGAAGGGTCCCAAAAAAGGGTCCCAAAATACAAATAGATAATCAAAAACATATCCGAAGGGTCCCAAAAACATATCCTAAGGGTCCCAAAATACAAATAGATAATCAAAACTAATCTGGAATGTTGTTCATGAGCGCCAACACCGCCGCGTCGAGACCTGCGACCTGGCCTTCGTCCAATTCCTCAACCTTGACTAAAGCCAAGCACTTGTAGAGTGAAACCATAGCCTCATGATTTCCATGATGGAAGTACTCCACAACTTGACCAACACTGGAAAAAAAAAAAAAAAAAAAAAAAAAAACAACCTGAGTTACCCTCCCTGAGATTCACAAAGATCTAAATAACCTAAAAAAAAAAACCCCCTAAATCTAAAACCTACAACCGAGCTACAGTACAGAAATCAAGGGACTGGATAAAAAAAAGAAACCTGGGATGTCCGTGCTCATATGCATTGACCAAGATACCCTCGGCAAGGCAGATTACGGCGGCATCGGCACCGCACTTCTGAGACAACTCGGTCACTTTTCTTCGGAGATCATGCCTACGTTTGCCATATGCGCTGCGACGTCGTGCATTGTTTTGAATATACTCCATTTGATCAAAGAGAGCACAGAAAGGTCGAGAGAAAAAGTAAATATGGAGAGGAGGAAGAATCTGGAAAGAGACGAATCAAGGAGCCGCAGCTAGAAAGAAGCCTGAAAGCATATGACAAATATTTGGGCTGGGCCAACGCACCCGGCCCATCTTCTTGTTGTGTGTTGTTTTCTTTTTTTCCCCAATAATGTCCGTCTTTAGTTGTTGTAATTAAAATATAAAAATAAGAGGTTGATTTTTTTTTTTTTTTTTATAAAAATAGGGTTTGGGAAAGGGGATCGTGAAGGATAAGGAAACGGAAGAGCGGGATTGGGAAACGGAAGCGCAAGACGAACAAGGCGAGAGAGATGCTCAAAACCAGGTAATCTCAGAGAAATATTCATATAAAAACGGTATTGATGTTTCTATAGCTTAGGGTTTGGATTCGTTGTTGTTTTACTTCTCAGGGCGTCGCTGTAAATCTGATTAGAGCAATTTTTATTATTTACCCTAGAATCTGAATTAGTTCTCTGTTAGAAGCTATTGTTGGGTTTGGATCCTAGAAAGATGATCTCCTCTTTAAGCCTGACTTATTTGTTCTTCTACAGATCTAAACAACGACAAAGGCTCCGAGATATACAAGTCATCAAAGAATTGGTATGTACACATGCACTCTTTTCTTTTCCAACCATGTTAAAATTGAGGGGAAAAAAAAACAATTTTTACAACCTTGTGTGTTCTTCTTGTGTTCTTGCAGCAGGAAGAAATCATGTTGTTACAGATTTTCAACGAGTGAGTATACGACTCCTTCCTGAAGCCAATTGTTTTTTCTTTTTCTTTTTCCCCTTTTTGGTTCTGTATTTCACCATTATTCCAGGAAATTGAATGGTGATGGTGTCTACGGTCGGAGCTACACGGAGCTGGACGAACTTGAAAGTATGTTACAGCAGGGGCTCCGCAGTGTGGAGGAGCAACAAAAAACGGTATTTCAAATCATCTTATCTTCCTGTCACACCCATTATATTTGATTATGCCTGGAATTCCTAAAACAATTTGTTTTTAATAACCCCCCTGTGTGTGTGTTTGTTTGTTTCAGGCGCACGATGAATTAACACACAGTCAGGTAGAGAAATTGTTTTAAGTTCAAAGTTTAACCCTTTTGTATATATCGGTTTTGACCTCTGAATACTCGTTTTCCCCCAATTAAGATAGCAGAGTCCGAAGTTATGGGGGACGATTGGGTTGACAAAAACGAGGATGAGGATTTCGCCTATCAAAATGTTCTGGCAAGGAGAAGAAAAGCTTTGAGGCACAAGGCTAGAGAACTCCGGCTCAGGTAAAAAAGTAGTTGATTTTTGTAGGCTTAGCTGTGATCATTTTCTCATCTTAATCATCCCTGAAATCATCATCTTCTGACTGACAATTTGTGATGGATACAGCCCTCTAGACAGCCAACAGGTGCATCACAATGGCCATGAAGTTCTGGTGCGTATGTGTGTATATGCCCATATTCACCCCTCCTGTCCTGTCTATGTTCTTGCCTCACATTGCGTTTCTCTGTCCTTTCAGATGAAAGTCATTGAGTCTTTGAAGAGCGACAAGGAGAGACTACGGCTTTGGAACCAGTATGCGAACCATATTTCCCTTTTAATTTTCTGCTCTCCAAAGTGTCTGTCTGTCTTCTCATGTTGGGATGCTTCCTTTTATGCTCATTATAGGAGAATGATTGGTAAAGAGCTCGACGGTATGGGTTACCACGAACTGGTGGTATTTAAGTCTGAGATACTGAATGGTTTGTTAAAGGTGAGGCAAGAGATGGTGAGAATCAAACGGACAAGGCAGGCCGAGGCCAACGGGGTAAATATCTATCCACCTGTGCATGGTATTGTAAAACCATCTCCTCTTTCTTCTTTTCTGACATTTTTCTTCTTCACCATATGTATTATCAAGGAATTAATCTCTCCCGGGACAGATGTGATCACCATCGCCAAACTTCCTCGTCACTTAGGTAGCAGCCTTCGCTTTTATTCTTACACGCTTCTTACCTTTTCCACTGAATCCTGATATATAAAGGTCAAATCTTGGCAGGTTCTCCTGATATATAAGGTCAAACCTGGCTGGTTCTTTGGGGATACAATTAGTCACGTGAAAGGGCATGTTAAGAGATCGAGAGAGTCTTGTTGTGACTAATCTACTTGCTGATTTTATGGTTTGTTCTGGCTAAATTAAGTATGCTCCTTTATTACTTTGTTTAAGTTTGTATTATGTCGACTTTTGTCGTAACCACTGCTTTCACATCCTTTGTCCTGCTTATCTATCTATTCAAATACTACAATGAATTGTTGCAACTGAGTATGATTGATTTTAAAAGGATGAATCGTAAACAATCATCAGTCTTTCGTTATGGATTATTGGTAATAATCATCATTACCAATATCTTGCATGTCTATTTATTATTTCAAATATCGATTGCAACAGTTTCAAAATCTATCAAAATGTAAAAAACTCTAAAAATAATATCATGTTTTGGTAATGCACATTTGAATAAATCTTCTTCGAGTTATCTTAAAACTAATTATAACCATGTACAACAAAAATGATGTATGTCTTATCACACATTGTTCTTTAGATATGTAGCTAAACCAATATTTTTTTTTTGGGTTGAAATGTTTCAGATTCCGGATTATACTTCTGCGAAAGCTGATTTTGGAACGGATATAGCCATTGGCACAAGAACAGAGCTTGATCCATCTGCATGGTGGCAACAGCATGGGATAATCTGTTTGGAGCTCCAGCGAGTAGCGGTTCGTATACTGAGCCACATTTGCTCCTCTGTTGGGTGTGAGCCTAAGTGGAGCGTGTACGACCAAGTCAACGGTCAATGCCAGAGCTGTTTTGGGAAAAATTCTAGGAAAGATCTCACTTACGTTCATTACAACTTGCGGCTCAGAGAGAATCAGCTGAAACGGTGGCTACACGATGATGGACCACCACCGGCTCTTAACTACGCCTTGCTCGATCGGTTGCTCCCGGACTGGCTCGTGACCTCCGAGAAGGACGAGGTACTTTTTGTCGCTAAACGCCAAATCCCAAAGGCTGATCAATATGATGGTGAATTGATGATTGATGACGTTTGTGTTTGTTTGCGAAGGAGGAGACTTTGCTAGGCGAAGACGGACCGGAGAACGAAGACCGTTACGAGGATGACGAAGAAGACGAGGAGGAAGAGAACGGCTACGTCGATTCTCTTAACGGTGGTGAAGACAATCTTGATGCTTACGACGATGATGATCTTAGCGACGACGATTAGTGTTTACTTTAATGCTAAGCTCCTACTAACAAGTAGCAAACAATGTGTATCTGAATTTGACCGTTTTATATAATTTAAAATTTGATAAATTTTGTTGGTTATGGTGGTAGTGGATAGACTAGCCAATAGGTGAGAATGAGATCATTTTTCTATTTATTCAAACAACGGATTTATATATATAATAGATATGGACCAAAAAGTTGGCGCTGCGCTGTCGTAAGCCCATTTTTTGTTATTTATTAACTACCGAATATCTGTCTTTATTTATTTATCAAATAATTAAAATCAAATAAATAGTGATATTTGAATAAAAAGTACTAAATTATTAAAATGAATAACAATTCACCTGACAGCTTCTTCTCTTTACCTTTTCCGTTGTTCGACGCCCTCTGTTTCGTCTTTTAGGCTTTCATTCTCCAAAGTCCTAACCCCAGATTTTATCTTTAATTTTTTTTTTTGAATTTCTATTTTTAGAGATTTACTTCAGTTTTTGTCAAACTAGGAGTTTTTTTTTTTGTCTGTTTGGGGGAAATTGGGATGTGGTGAAGCAGTTTTCGGAGCGGGAGATTTCTGTGTGTTTACTCTTTAGGGTTCGCCGGCTGTGGGGAAATTCCGGTTTGTTTTTCGTCGGAATTTGAATTTCTCCGGCGACATGGCTTCCAATCTTCCGATGAGCCCTCAATTAAAGCAGATCCATGGCGAAATCCGTGACCATTTCCGAGCCCTCGCGTATGCTTTCCCCTAACCGTTTCTCCGTTCTTCTTCTTATTCGATTTTCTCATTCTCTGTCGTGGTTACAAAGCACTGTGATATATTTTGGGGTATTGGAATTTTAAGTATCTGCCTCATTCTCGTCATCTCTCTATTATAAACAATCTCTAAGTAGAAATATCAGATGCTTTTGAGTATCACTGAATCTCATATGCGAGTAACTAAGATTTGGTGGTTAAAATCTGAGTGCTCAATGAGATTGACGACGTGTTTTGTTGATTATAACTTATAAGAGATGGATAGTTCCTCAGTGAAACGAAAGATTCACCAATATCTGTTTGCAGTAATGGTTTTCAGAGGTTGGATAAGATCAAGGATTCAAATAGACAAAGCAAGCAACTGGAGGAGCTTACAGAGAAGATGAGAGAGTGTAAAAGGTATGCTTGATTTTGCTTAAACCATCTTCTTAATGATTCGTTGCAACTAAGTTTGATAATTGGATTGTGCCGTTTGATAATTGTAATGCTCACTTCTTCTTTTTTTTGGGATGGATGAGATGATGTATAATGACTAGGAAATAGTACTGATGTGACAATATAAAGTTTCTCCCATGATTCAATAATCTGTATTATCTCATCTAATGAGTACTTCATGTCAGGTTGGTGAAGGAGTTCGACCGTGAACTCAAGGATGAGGAAGCTAGAAATTCTCCTGAAGTAAATAAGCAATTGAACGATGAGAAACAATCTATGGTGAGTTTTTTTTTTTTTTTTTTTTTCCTTCTTGACAAGTGTGTTGATTAAATATTTGTCGAGCCTATCATGTACCTTAAGTAAATGTATGACTGTTATTATTTACACCACATTAATCATATTCCAGTTTGGTCAATCTTTAGTTGCATTTGCAACCAAATGGATATCTAAAGGCAGATATTGAGTGCCATTGTGTGTCTGTCGCTCCCCTTTGCATCTTGAATCTGCCATCATTTTATTTGTATGTATTTGTTAACTTCTGCTTTTTAACTTTTCTCTTGTGTTTAATGTTACAGATCAAGGAACTCAATTCTTACGTTGCACTAAGAAAAACGTAAGTGCTTCTATCATTCTTCTTTATGAAGCAGATTATTTGAATCTTCATGCCTGCCCTTTTTGGGTTTAATTTCATATCGTTCCGTTTTGAGCGTATGTATGTAGGATTTCGTTTGGTTTTTATGTGTTCATACACGTTAATTTGGTCTATGATCTCAGGTATATGAGTACCCTTGGAAACAAGAAAGTTGAACTATTTGATATGGGAGCTGGAGTCAGTGGGGAACCTACAGCTGAAGAAAATGTTCAAGTGGCTTCAGGTGAGTCCTTATGCATGCGTGTCTATTCAGTTGCTACCTAGATATGAGTTTGCTTAGAACATCAAGATGCTATATTTACTTGAATTTGCTGGATTGGTAACTTATGCTCTCTGGTTAATAGTCTAGCATAATTTGTGATGTGTGTCATTAAGTTTCTGGCAGACAATAATATGGTACTAGAAATGTTACCGGCTGGCCTGGATGATATCCAACTTGTTGCTTGATAGTATTATTCCTAGATTAAGACATATATGGTCTGGCTTCATGTTTGAATTTGGCATGAAGTAGATTATTTTGGGAATGTGAAAACCGAGAAAGGCGTGGAGCTTATGTCATTTTATGTATAGCTATGTCAAACCAGGAGCTTGTTGATGCTGGAATGAAAAGAATGGATGAGACTGATCAGGCCATTGAGCGCTCAAATCAGGTAAGTAGCAGAAAGAAGTGTGTTCCACTTAGCCGTTGTTGCTATATGTCTATGGTAATATTCTTGGTCCTTTCAGGTTGTAGAACAAACACTCGAAGTTGGAACTCAAACTGCAGCTAACTTGAAGGGACAGGTAATGCAAAGCATCCTCCATCTCATACCTATTGATCTTATGGGTACAGTCTCACTCGATCAGCTTGGAAATATTGCAGACGGATCAAATGGGGCGCGTCGTTAACCACTTGGACACAATTCAGTTCTCAATCAAGAAGGCCTCCCAGCTTGTGAAAGAGATAGGGAGACAGGTTTGCAAGCTCATGTGGACATAGATTTCCCTTTTTTGCTTGACTGCAAAACCTGAATCTCTGTGTCTACGTATTTCAGGTGGCTACTGATAAATGCATAATGATGTTCCTGTTTCTCATTGTATGCGGTGTTATAGCCATTATCATAGTGAAGGTACTTTATTTTGCTCATTCCAATGAAAGTTGTGATTGCTCATTAGCAAAGTTGTAACTCTGTTGTTGTTGTTGTTGTTGTATAAACTCTCTTCAGGTCGTACACCCGAATAACAAAGACATTAGGGACATCCCAGGATTAGCTCCTCCTGCGCAAACGAGGAAGCTATTGTACTTGAGGAATCCAGAGTACATGGGAAAATAGAAATCTCTGACTGTATATTGATTCACGTGGAATAAGGAAATTGCATCTTGAGGTTCGATAATTTATCTTCTTTGCTTTTGCATTTGTTTACACTCCAGAGTACATGGATGATGAGTGAGAGAGAGAGAGAGAGAGAGAGGGTTTGGGCTTTTGTGTTCTTTGAGAGTTGCCGAGGCTTGGGGTTGTTTATGTTCATGTTCTTTTTTTTTTTCACCCAGTCATTTGAATCTGGGTTTTGATTGGAGGGTTTGTATATTTCATCTTTTGTTTGTCTTTTTGTTTTTCTTGTAGTAACCTATAGTTTCTTCTTTTGTATAAAATTCAGACCATGTTATACTCTCTCACGTTCTCATTAGTCGTTAGAAACTCCTTTTTTCGTTTATCTGTAGAAAATTTCAGGACAGCTGGAATTACTAGCAATTTTCATTCGACAATTTACTAGTTTTGACAGTCTATATGGTTTTCACTTTCTACAATAACCTTGTCAAAACGAAGAACGTGATAAAAGAGTTCTAACACATGCGTTACCACATTCTTTAGGTAATTATTGCAACTTTTTAGAGGCTTTAAGCTTCTGTTTGTATACATAAATTTCTAGGTGAGTTTACGCACAAGTAACAACGATCCTTTCGTAACTCTATTGTTATTGGAGAACCTTCTACTACTCTTAAGACCGAAATGTACCTTGAAGAGATTAATATTCAGCACCCAACCATCGGTTTCAAATTTTATGCTGGATACAACTGGTCAAATATAAACTTGGCGTAACCACCATGACGAGAAATCAATAATAATAACATACAAACCGAATTTGATAGATTTAAGAGATGATGCTCGGAAAGTCAGAACTCGTGGATTGGAACGAAATAGAATCCAGAGTCGAGTGATGATGAACTGATGATGGAAAAAAATAAATACCACAATTATATATAACTTATAACGTCAATTCACTACAAACGAATCTGTGACTTTAAAGTTTTTAAGCTAAATCATCGGTAATAATCTCCGCTATTCTATTTCTTAATAAAGTTGAAGAGAAACATTTTTCACCTTAGACACGAGGGCACACGGTCTAGGATGATGCTGCACCTTTTTTTTTGGTATTTTCCATTTTGCGCGACAAAAAAAAAAAAAAAAAAAAAAGAAACGGGAAGAAAATGCTTAAGAGTCTTAAGAGAATC
>JAHZTW010000001.1:197127738-197139408 GCA_020283515.1 Alliaria petiolata | reverse complement strand
GGTTGAAATGTTTCAGATTCCGGATTATACTTCTGCGAAAGCTGATTTTGGAACGGATATAGCCATTGGCACAAGAACAGAGCTTGATCCATCTGCATGGTGGCAACAGCATGGGATAAGCTGTTTGGAGCTCCAGCGAGTAGCGGTTCGGATACTGAGCCACACCTGCTCCTCTGTTGGGTGTGAGCCTAAGTGGAGCGTGTACGACCAAGTCAACGGTCAATGCCAGAGCCGTTTTGGGAAAAAGTCGAGGAAAGATCTCACTTACGTTCATTACAACTTGCGGCTCAGAGAGAAACAGCTGAAACGGAGGCTACACGATGATGGACCACCACCGGCTCTTAACCACGCCTTGCTCGATCGGTTGCTCCCGGACTGGCTCGTGACCTCCGAGAAGGACGAGGTACTTTTTGTCGCTAAACGCCAAATCCCAAAGGCTGATCAATATGATGGTGAATTGATGATTGATGACGTTTGTGTTTGTTTGCGAAGGAGGAGACTTTGCTAGGCGAAGACGGACCGGAGAACGAAGACCGTTACGAGGATGACGAAGAAGACGAGGAGGAAGAGAACGGCTACGTCGATTCTCTTAACGGTGGTGAAGACAATCTTGATGCTTACGACGATGATGATCTTAGCGACGACGATTAGTGTTTACTTTAATGCTAAGCTCCTACTAACAAGTAGCAAACAATGTGTATCTGAATTTGACCGTTTTATATAATTTAAAATTTGATAAATTTTGTTGGTTATGGTGGTAGTGGATAGACTAGCCAATAGGTGAGAATGAGATCATTTTTCTATTTATTCAAACAACGGATTTATATATATAATAGATATGGACCAAAAAGTTGGCGCTGCGCTGTCGTAAGCCCATTTTTTGTTATTTATTAACTACCGAATATCTGTCTTTATTTATTTATCAAATAATTAAAATCAAATAAATAGTGATATTTGAATAAAAAGTACTAAATTATTAAAATGAATAACAATTCACCTGACAGCTTCTTCTCTTTACCTTTTCCGTTGTTCGACGCCCTCTGTTTCGTCTTTTAGGCTTTCATTCTCCAAAGTCCTAACCCCAGATTTTATCTTTAATTTTATTTTTTGAATTTCTATTTTTGGAGATTTACTTCAGTTTTTGTCAAACTAGGAGTTTTTTTTTTGTCTGTTTGGGGGAAATTGGGATGTAGTGAAGCAGTTTTCGGAAGCGGGAGATTCCTGTGTTTTACTCTTTAGGGTTCGCCGGCTGAGGGGAAATTCCGGTTTGTTTTTCGTCGGAATTTGAATTTCTCCGGCGACATGGCTTCCAATCTTCCGATGAGCCCTCAATTAAAGCAGATCCATGGCGAAATCCGTGACCATTTCCGAGCCCTCGCGTATGCTTTCCCCTAACCGTTTCTCCGTTCTTCTTCTTATTCGATTTTCTCATTCTCTGTCGTGGTTACAAAGCACTGTGATATATTTTGGGGTATTGGAATTTTAAGTATCTGCCTCATTCTCGTCATCTCTCTATTATAAACAATCTCTAAGTAGAAATATCAGATGCTTTTGAGTATCACTGAATCTCATATGCGAGTAACTAAGATTTGGTGGTTAAAATCTGAGTGCTCAATGAGATTGACGACGTGTTTTGTTGATTATAACTTATAAGAGATGGATAGTTCCTCAGTGAAACGAAAGATTCACCAATATCTGTTTGCAGTAATGGTTTTCAGAGGTTGGATAAGATCAAGGATTCAAATAGACAAAGCAAGCAACTGGAGGAGCTTACAGAGAAGATGAGAGAGTGTAAAAGGTATGCTTGATTTTGCTTAAACCATCTTCTTAATGATTCGTTGCAACTAAGTTTGATAATTGGATTGTGCCGTTTGATAATTGTAATGCTCACTTCTTCTTTTTTTTGGGATGGATGAGATGATGTATAATGACTAGGAAATAGTACTGATGTGACAATATAAAGTTTCTCCCATGATTCAATAATCTGTATTATCTCATCTAATGAGTACTTCATGTCAGGTTGGTGAAGGAGTTCGACCGTGAACTCAAGGATGAGGAAGCTAGAAATTCTCCTGAAGTAAATAAGCAATTGAACGATGAGAAACAATCTATGGTGAGTTTTTTTTTTTTTTTTTTTTTCCTTCTTGACAAGTGTGTTGATTAAATATTTGTCGAGCCTATCATGTACCTTAAGTAAATGTATGACTGTTATTATTTACACCACATTAATCATATTCCAGTTTGGTCAATCTTTAGTTGCATTTGCAACCAAATGGATATCTAAAGGCAGATATTGAGTGCCATTGTGTGTCTGTCGCTCCCCTTTGCATCTTGAATCTGCCATCATTTTATTTGTATGTATTTGTTAACTTCTGCTTTTTAACTTTTCTCTTGTGTTTAATGTTACAGATCAAGGAACTCAATTCTTACGTTGCACTAAGAAAAACGTAAGTGCTTCTATCATTCTTCTTTATGAAGCAGATTATTTGAATCTCATGCCTCTCCTTTTTTGGGTTTGATTTCATATTGTTCCGTTTTGAGCGTATGTCTGTAGGATTTCGTTTGGTTTTTATGTGTTCATACATGTTAATTTGGTCTATGATCTCAGGTATATGAGTACCCTTGGAAACAAGAAAGTTGAACTATTTGATATGGGAGCTGGAGTCAGTGGGGAACCTACAGCTGAAGAAAATGTTCAAGTGGCTTCAGGTGAGTCCTTATGCATGCGTGTCTATTCAGTTGCTACCTAGATATGAGTTTGCTTAGAACATCAAGATGCTATATTTACTTGAATTTGCTGGATTGGTAACTTATGCTCTCTGGTTAATAGTCTAGCATAATTTGTGATGTGTGTCATTAAGTTTCTGGCAGACAATAATATGGTACTAGAAATGTTACCGGCTGGCCTGGATGATATCCAACTTGTTGCTTGATAGTATTATTCCGAGATTAAGACATATATGGTCTGGCTTCATGTTTGAATTTGGCATGAAGTAGATTATTTTGGGAATGTGAAAACCGAGAAAGGCGTGGAGCTTATGTCATTTTATGTATAGCTATGTCAAACCAGGAGCTTGTTGATGCTGGAATGAAAAGAATGGATGAGACTGATCAGGCCATTGAGCGCTCAAAACAGGTAAGTAGCAGAAAGAAGTGTGTTCCACTTAGCCGTTGTTGCTATATGTCTATGGTAATATTCTTGGTCCTTTCAGGTTGTAGAACAAACACTCGAAGTTGGAACTCAAACTGCAGCTAACTTGAAGGGACAGGTAATGCAAAGCATCCTCCATCTCATACCTATTGATCTTATGGGTACAGTCTCACTCGATCAGCTTGGAAATATTGCAGACGGATCAAATGGGGCGCGTCGTTAACCACTTGGACACAATTCAGTTCTCAATCAAGAAGGCCTCCCAGCTTGTGAAAGAGATAGGGAGACAGGTTTGCAAGCTCATGTGGACATAGATTTCCCTTTTTTGCTTGACTGCAAAACCTGAATCTCTGTGTCTACGTATTTCAGGTGGCTACTGATAAATGCATAATGATGTTCCTGTTTCTCATTGTATGCGGTGTTATAGCCATTATCATAGTGAAGGTACTTTATTTTGCTCATTCCAATGAAAGTTGTGATTGCTCATTAGCAAAGTTGTAACTCTGTTGTTGTTGTTGTTGTTGTATAAACTCTCTTCAGGTCGTACACCCGAATAACAAAGACATTAGGGACATCCCAGGATTAGCTCCTCCTGCGCAAACGAGGAAGCTATTGTACTTGAGGAATCCAGAGTACATGGGAAAATAGAAATCTCTGACTGTATATTGATTCACGTGGAATAAGGAAATTGCATCTTGAGGTTCGATAATTTATCTTCTTTGCTTTTGCATTTGTTTACACTCCAGAGTACATGGATGATGAGTGAGAGAGAGAGAGAGAGAGAGAGGGTTTGGGCTTTTGTGTTCTTTGAGAGTTGCCGAGGCTTGGGGTTGTTTATGTTCATGTTCTTTTTTTTTTTCACCCAGTCATTTGAATCTGGGTTTTGATTGGAGGGTTTGTATATTTCATCTTTTGTTTGTCTTTTTGTTTTTCTTGTAGTAACCTATAGTTTCTTCTTTTGTATAAAATTCAGACCATGTTATACTCTCTCACGTTCTCATTAGTCGTTAGAAACTCCTTTTTTCGTTTATCTGTAGAAAATTTCAGGACAGCTGGAATTACTAGCAATTTTCATTCGACAATTTACTAGTTTTGACAGTCTATATGGTTTTCACTTTCTACAATAACCTTGTCAAAACGAAGAACGTGATAAAAGAGTTCTAACACATGCGTTACCACATTCTTTAGGTAATTATTGCAACTTTTTAGAGGCTTTAAGCTTCTGTTTGTATACATAAATTTCTAGGTGAGTTTACGCACAAGTAACAACGATCCTTTCGTAACTCTATTGTTATTGGAGAACCTTCTACTACTCTTAAGACCGAAATGTACCTTGAAGAGATTAATATTCAGCACCCAACCATCGGTTTCAAATTTTATGCTGGATACAACTGGTCAAATATAAACTTGGCGTAACCACCATGACGAGAAATCAATAATAATAACATACAAACCGAATTTGATAGATTTAAGAGATGATGCTCGGAAAGTCAGAACTCGTGGATTGGAACGAAATAGAATCCAGAGTCGAGTGATGATGAACTGATGATGGAAAAAAATAAATACCACAATTATATATAACTTATAACGTCAATTCACTACAAACGAATCTGTGACTTTAAAGTTTTTAAGCTAAATCATCGGTAATAATCTCCGCTATTCTATTTCTTAATAAAGTTGAAGAGAGAAACATTTTTCACCTTAGACACGAGGGCACACGGTCTAGGATGATGCTGCACCTTTTTTTTTGGTATTTTCCATTTTGCGCGACAAAAAAAAAAAAAAAAAAATAGGAACTGGGAAGCAAAACCTCTAATATACGCTTTTTACCAGCAACTTAAACGGCGTGGTTTCCGAGCTGCGTCCGACCGATATGAGATAACCGAGATGTAATCAAAGGGGCTTCCTCGTCGTTTATCTCAGCTCCTACTCTTGGGATCTCTTTACCATCATCAGGATTGAATTTATCTGAAGACTTCTTCTCCATCTTCCACTCCTGTGTGGTAATGCTTGTGTTCATCAGTTTTTAGATTTACACAGACACAAAAAAAAAAAAAAAGGTAATTGGTTGCTAGAGATTCTTTTTGCCTTTCGAACCCTTTATGTCGGAAGCGTGATAACATTACTATGGGAGGCTATCGGGTTTCTTAACACGGTCTACATATTCATTGCACCTATTTATGGATTTTTGAAGGAATCTGAAACAAGCCTGAGATCAACCGGGTTCTTAATCTCTACCCAATAGAGAGAGTTAGGGGTCAAGAATATTTGACTGACCTTATTGATTCGATCTGGGAGACTCTCGGCACTTGATTGAGACGCCTTTACGTCCTTTACTTTTATGTAATTGTACATGACGACACCACATAGCGCTGTGCCAAACACATGACAAGAATAATTAGTTAAACGATGCATAGTGTGGGGAAACAGACAGTCATTACGGAGACAGACAAATGTTTACAGCAATTAAATTGTTCTGAAATGAAGGAAAATCTACCAACTGCGTATCCAGTGATGTTCAATCCAGTGATGGTGGACTCGGGAAAAATGACGGTGGAGAGGGCTATGAGAATCCAGTCTTTGAGAACACCAGCTACCCGGATGGTTACTGCACCTGTTCTCCCAATTACTAAGAATATGGAGAAATTCAAGGCAAGCGCACAGAGAGCATTGGAGAAAAAGATCCAGAAGTTGAATTGGATCTGTGAAACTTCCATCGTGGGTTTCTCCAATACATACCAAGGCAAAGCCAGAAAAACAAAACTGCACAAGATTTAAGCATAGCGTTTCAAGGAAAAGATTATGTGTAGTAGAGGAAATAGAACTTTACATCTAGGCTCTAGCAATAAATAATACATGACATTAAGAAAGAGAGAAAATCATGTTATGTGACAAACTAGATGGACAGGAACCAGAGCTTAGGTGATGAAATATCATATTCTAGAAACATAACTGTTTGAGCACTATCAGGATTTAGGAGTGAATACCTGCAGGGAGCTATGTAATATAAGCTGTTAATAGGGTTCAATGTCAACCCCTTCTTCTGGAGAAGAACTTGAGTTAGCACCAGTCTAAGAGCTTCAGCAAATATGCCTGTGACCTGATAGACCGTGCCAACTATATTGAAATGAATTTCCCCATAAGAAGATATCACAACTCCAACACTGACCAGCAACATGTTCAAGAACACGTCACACCTTGGTTTGTCAGTGCCGCAAATAACTGCCATGATAAATGTTGCTACTGGCACTGAAATTCAATAGTCATGTATTAATATGCTTTGTAAAATGAACAGAATGTCTATACTGAATTTATATTATGTAGCCACAATGTTAAGTCTCCACATACTTAGAGCTTTGAGCATCTGAATGAAGGCGACAGAAATGTGTAAATATGCAGTATTACCAAACCTGCACAAAGTAAAAATATAAGATAAAGAAGACTTAGTTTGGGAAGCATGTAAGACTAGAAAAGACCGATTTTGCATGAGCCTGATGGTCAAAAATTATAAAGTATCAAGAAGAAGAGCATCAAGAAACCAACTACGTTTACTGTCTATAGAACAGGAACTTACCATAGGCTTGATGCAAAGAATGCGCTTATAGGTACCACACATGTAGCATATCTGGACCCAAACTTTTTTTGTCAAAATGGAGAGATGGTGGAACTCATGTACAAGAGAAAGAAAAAAAGATGAAAAAATACCGAGTAAGCTGGCTTACATTTCAAATGTCATTTTAACTGGAGCTACAACCTACGACACAAAGGAAAAACAAATCACCACACTATCAAATGGAGTCTAAGGGTCCATTTAAGATAATTTATTTTTAAAAAGAACTCCGCATATGATTTGCGTAAGCATACTCCATTCAAATGGAGGAAAAAAAAAACACTCTAATGCAAGCAAGCATAACCTATAATGGAAGTGTATATGTTATTCTTTGAGTTTAGAATACCTTGAACACACGAATAAGAAGGAAGGCCACGAATCCAGAAAACCCCATATGGATCATTGTCAGCGTTATAGGAAGTGGAAAGTTGAAGTATTTTGGGGATAAAACCCACTGCAATAAAAAGCAATAAAAGGGACATGATTTAGAAGTCAGCCTCTACTGTAACAAAAACTAAAGCAATTATACAGCTATAGTTAGCCTTTGCTTATCTATCATCTGATGTTAACATCACAATACTATCATCCTTAAGTAGATGACAGAATACAATTCAAACATTAAATTCTTGTATCGGAGCAAATTTTGCAAACTACACATATCTTCGTAAGAATTAGATACGTTAATAAAGTATAAGAGCATTTGAATCACCTTGTTGTACAGAATAACTCCTGAAGAGAGTAGAATGTAGATCAGTAAGTAGATATAAGTTAGTACAAGCGTCTTGTTTATCATCTTCGCCATCTTCCGCGTTCCCCTCTCGTCAGAGCAAAAGCAGAAAATCGCTGTAGGCCAAAGTTCTTCGGTACTCAAATTTCCTCTCACTGCACCAATACCAAAATAGGAAGGTGTCCCGAAAAAACCAGGTGCAAAGTTTCCGTGGCCATTAAGTGAACCTAAAAACAAAGCAAAAGCTTTTGTCAGCCATTGCAGATACAACTGAGCATTCTAAGTTTCTGCGTGCCTCCTAATAAAGCAAGCAAAGCATCAAAGCCAAAGTTGAGAGAGCCCTGCTTCTAAAAACATGCAATTCGATTCACAACACCAAAAATTGCCAAAATTAATCACATGAGAAAAACAAATCAAATCGTACGACATGAAATTTAAAACTCCAAAACCTAAATCCACCAAGCGGAAGCAGGAGAAAAATCGAGAGATCACGATCAGAGAAAAAAAGCGAATTGGATCAGTCAGATCCGATAAGCAGGGAGTACACGAATTGAACAAAATGGAGAGAAGAACATACATTACTTCCTCGAGATCAAAAGCCGAGATCTGCAAATTATCAGCAAGGAAACAAACGAACAAATCTAGTTCAACGTAACAAAGCGATAGAATCAGATGAACACTATCGACAAATTCGGAAACTTATACCGAATTTGAAGATAAGACGACGACAAATTGGTCAGAGCTTCTATGGGAATCAACGAAACAGAGAGAAGGATTGATTAATGGAAAGAACGTAGAAGTTTGTGAGAAGTGGAGAGCTACAGTAGTTTAGTTGGAGAAGAGGGATTGGAACTTGAAAATTATTATATTTTCTTCCATAATAAAATAAAAAATAAAAACTTGGACGGAAATAATTAAATAAATTAAAACGGACGGCGGAGATGAATAGGCTAATCTGCAGAATGAATCAAACGGTTACGGCTCCATCTCAGTTTCACGGATGAGGAGAAGACCCGCCCGGAAAGTTATACAGTTTGGGCTTGTTGGGCCAAATTCACACCTACTCATCAATAGGCTTTATTGTAGGCCCAGTCATGCTCTGAATCCAAACAAGATGATAACGAGAGAAAAAAATCTGCAATATGCGCGATAATGATGGGAGTCTGTATAAATTGAGAGGGTTAGGGAAGTTTTATCATATTTAATTAAGAGCAAACATGAATGTGATATACTACTAACCAATTTATAATTGAAGGTCTTAATCTACTAATTGGTATTACTAACCAATTCTTGTCGGCAATAAGATATTGTTGTCAACTCATTTTCCTTTAACAAAAAAAAGAAAAGAGTTACCAATAAATTAACTTATCTATTAGATGTTAACACGCATTCAAAGTACGTACCCAATATAAAGTTACTCTAGGGCTAATCTAATTTCCAGCTAAAAATGTATGAATAATCGTGATTGGATATGAAAGTCAAAAACCAGCTCTGAGATTCAAGGTATAGTTAGTCGACATTGATGACAGTCTCATTTTGTTCCAAAATTTATAATAATAACGTAAGATTATCAATACAAATTATATAACATGTTACATAAAAAATCTACAAGAAAGAGACATGGTATACAATTTTCTTGGGCACCGACCGTGTACGTAGCAGCCGTTGTGTTTGTATCTAGGCGCATGGCCCGCTGATTATGTTACTATACACACGTATGACGTATCCTTTTTTATCCCGTTAAACTTTACATTACCGAAAGAAAGCTAATTAACGTCGTTGGTATGAACGTTTAAGGTAATGAGATGTTCATAAATCATAATTATTATACAAGTTGTGTCATAAACCTTTTATAATTGTCAATAATAAGATGTCATACAAAAGAATGGTTGGGTAATATATACATAGAAACCAAATACCTACTGTGTTATATGGATTGGATATAGTGTATGCGACTTAATTGATATAAGCTATTGTGTTTGTCAATTTGGATGATAACACATGACACTTGAATAAACTATTAAGATATGTGTCATGATAAAGTATATATTTATATGATAAAACTATGACTGATAATTATATTCACAATCACGGCACTATATTTTTTATGTAGCTTGTGATATTTTTCTTGAACAAAAATTTCAACATATATTGTTGTTTTGATTTGGATGCAATGCATGTGTAGTTTAGAGACAAAATAGAGCTTAAACAATCACTATAATCCTTGTTTCTATATAATTTTTTTATCATTGTTATTAAGACCCAAATATATTAATTTTGGACGATCTTGCATGCTAGTAGGACAGATTTGATGTAACCCAACAACTGCAAGACCATAATAAAATAATTAAACATCAACAAATTAAAAAAGGCATATAAAAATACATAAGAAAACTAAAGTTTCAAAGAAAAGAGAAGAAACGACGAATAAAAATAAAAAAACAAAAAGAGAAAGAGAGAGAGAAAGAACTCATATAAATATTCAAATAAAATATCAACAACACCAACTAAAACCCATTGTTAGTTAGCTTTTGGAGGCGGACACTAATCATGCAATTGTTTGTTACGCGTAGTCTAAATTATTGTTCTAATTCTACAACCAATCAGCTTGTTTTCCTTTTCTTAAGATAAAATACAATAATTCGAAATTATTAACTGTCATCGTGTATGTTACATGAGAAAGTGTATTTGATATACAGATTTTAGTACACATATTTAATTCCAAGATTTATCTTGGAGGGATATATATATATACACCATTCTATCATAGATCTAATACCAGTTTGTAATATAATACAAATTAGCCCTTTTGTCAAAAAAAAAAATATAATACAAATTGCAAGAATTAAGTTCAAAACGAAAACAAAACTTTTCTTTTTGTAGTAATTCCTAAAATGCCTGAATAGAAACTTTAAAACATTTTACTAATAAAAAAAACTAGTGTTTCAGAAAGTGATTTATACAATCACATGGATAGTCTTAAGTAATTATAAACGGTCTTAAACGATAGACAATCATAAACCATGACACTTATTTCCTAAATATTAGAATTAGCCGATTTTATTAAATGAACTTAAACTGTTTTAGGCAGTTTTATCTAGACTTGGAAATGGCCTTAAGATATTCTACGTATAAAAAAAAATCTGATAATAGATATATAGTAAATTATACTCATAGTTCTCAATCATAGTACTAACTATAATTTGTATATGAAAGCACTATGAAAGATTTGTTAAGAGTTGATGAAAATCGAAAGCATTTCAGGCCAAGAATATTTTAAATTTCATGCGAAATATAAATTGATTAGTTACAGAATAGATCTGTTATAAACACATTGATCGTTTGAAGGAGACGTAAAAAATCGTGTGAAGCAAACAAAATAATGGCTTGTAGTATAAAAGAGAATACAAAAATGAAGAAAAAGAGGTAGAGAATCATTTGTCCAGCTGGAGAATGATGATGAAGGTATGTCTCTTGTATTCCACGCAGCTAGACAAGCCTATTCTCAGGTTGACTTTTGTCAAGCACACGCTAAGGCAACATTATTACTGCTTTATCTGTCTTTTTTAATTTAACAATTTCTATATACAATAAGCGTGATTTGTTCTTTGATTTGTTTATATTCGTATATAATGCGACTCCTAAAAAAAACATCAAAAATTTGATTTTTTTTTTTTCATACCATATACTACGATGTTTTGATAGCACCGAAATCTGATATGATGTCTAGCACAAACATATTATTGTATGATATTAATTGATCACAAGTTCACAACAATGTTAAAATATTTAGTTGAGGTTCTAGAAGAAGATTTCATATTACTTTTGTTAAATGTTTAAGTTGTAGCTATTTTTTTCTCTCAACAACTCGAAACTCGCTATACGAGAACATATATATACAATGTATTCGATATTTCTTTTTGCGTCTTCTACAAGATATGTTTAATTAGTGACTCACATAAGTTGTAACACGAAACGATTTTTCCAACCCTAATACATTTGTTTGTTAGACGTCGTGAAAAAGAAAATAGTATTTTCGAAATATTCAGAGTGGAGTTATATGCAAGTAGTCTTGTCAGGAAAAAGATGTTAATCAGATAACTGTACGAACTAATTAGGTGAGCATAATGGCATAGGTATTGGCGTATTGCATTTGCATGCCAAGTTTTTTTTTTTTTTTTT
>JAHZTW010000001.1:197047063-197072552 GCA_020283515.1 Alliaria petiolata | reverse complement strand
TGAAGAAGCAATCGAGCAAGGAGACATCTGAGCCTATTTGGGGGAAGAAGAGCCATCGGGCTAATTACAGCGATTCAGCATCGAACGAGACCGAGTCAGCCGAGTTGACTCACGGCTCGGTCGTGGGTTTCGACGTGAGCGAGTTGGACCCGGAAAACTCGCTATCAGGGTTCATGGATCACGTCCCGATAAGCTTGAGGAGATGGGCTTGTTATCCAATGCTGCTCGGCCGAGTCCGGCGCAACTTCAAGCACGTAATGCTCGTCGACGCAAAGACCTCCTTGTTCCTCGGTGACCCGCTAACCCGGATTCGAAATCAGAGCCCCGACTCGGTCCTCTTCTTCTCTTCCTCCTCTAGACACGGTAACAAGAAAACACCCGAGATTAACCCGGCGGTTTTAATCGGCGGAGCGAAAGGAATCAGGAGATTATCGAGCTCGATGCACACTGAGATCGTGAGGGCAACGATGCTGCAGCACAAGAAGAAGAACTCGGTGTCGGAATCGGTCGTGCTGAGTCAACTCGTTGGGAATGTTCACATGACGAAGAATTTCGAAGTGGTTACGCCGAATGAGTCGGGGGTGATTCCAGAAGCGAGTTCACTCGCTGAGTTGAGGACGAGAAACTCGGCGGCTTCGTCGATAAAGAATCATGCTATCATACAACGCGGTAATAGTAATCATCCTGACATTATGGCGATTATTATGAAACGTATTTGTTCCTCTGAATTAGATTCTTCTGTCTATAGTTACTGTTAGCATTATTAATTTGGTAAAAAAAAAAAAAAAAAAAAAAAAAAAATAGGAACTGGGAAGCAAAACCTCTAATATACGCTTTTTACCAGCAACTTAAACGGCGTGGTTTCCGAGCTGCGTCCGACCGATATGAGATAACCGAGATGTAATCAAAGGGGCTTCCTCGTCGTTTATCTCAGCTCCTACTCTTGGGATCTCTTTACCATCATCAGGATTGAATTTATCTGAAGACTTCTTCTCCATCTTCCACTCCTGTGTGGTAATGCTTGTGTTCATCAGTTTTTAGATTTACACAGACACAAAAAAAAAAAAAAGGTAATTGGTTGCTAGAGATTCTTTTTGCCTTTCGAACCCTTTATGTCGGAAGCGTGATAACATTACTATGGGAGGCTATCGGGTTTCTTAACACGGTCTACATATTCATTGCACCTATTTATGGATTTTTGAAGGAATCTGAAACAAGCCTGAGATCAACCGGGTTCTTAATCTCTACCCAATAGAGAGAGTTAGGGGTCAAGAATATTTGACTGACCTTATTGATTCGATCTGGGAGACTCTCGGCACTTGATTGAGACGCCTTTACGTCCTTTACTTTTATGTAATTGTACATGACGACACCACATAGCGCTGTGCCAAACACATGACAAGAATAATTAGTTAAACGATGCATAGTGTGGGGAAACAGACAGTCATTACGGAGACAGACAAATGTTTACAGCAATTAAATTGTTCTGAAATGAAGGAAAATCTACCAACTGCGTATCCAGTGATGTTCAATCCAGTGATGGTGGACTCGGGAAAAATGACGGTGGAGAGGGCTATGAGAATCCAGTCTTTGAGAACACCAGCTACCCGGATGGTTACTGCACCTGTTCTCCCAATTACTAAGAATATGGAGAAATTCAAGGCAAGCGCACAGAGAGCATTGGAGAAAAAGATCCAGAAGTTGAATTGGATCTGTGAAACTTCCATCGTGGGTTTCTCCAATACATACCAAGGCAAAGCCAGAAAAACAAAACTGCACAAGATTTAAGCATAGCGTTTCAAGGAAAAGATTATGTGTAGTAGAGGAAATAGAACTTTACATCTAGGCTCTAGCAATAAATAATACATGACATTAAGAAAGAGAGAAAATCATGTTATGTGACAAACTAGATGGACAGGAACCAGAGCTTAGGTGATGAAATATCATATTCTAGAAACATAACTGTTTGAGCACTATCAGGATTTAGGAGTGAATACCTGCAGGGAGCTATGTAATATAAGCTGTTAATAGGGTTCAATGTCAACCCCTTCTTCTGGAGAAGAACTTGAGTTAGCACCAGTCTAAGAGCTTCAGCAAATATGCCTGTGACCTGATAGACCGTGCCAACTATATTGAAATGAATTTCCCCATAAGAAGATATCACAACTCCAACACTGACCAGCAACATGTTCAAGAACACGTCACACCTTGGTTTGTCAGTGCCGCAAATAACTGCCATGATAAATGTTGCTACTGGCACTGAAATTCAATAGTCATGTATTAATATGCTTTGTAAAATGAACAGAATGTCTATACTGAATTTATATTATGTAGCCACAATGTTAAGTCTCCACATACTTAGAGCTTTGAGCATCTGAATGAAGGCGACAGAAATGTGTAAATATGCAGTATTACCAAACCTGCACAAAGTAAAAATATAAGATAAAGAAGACTTAGTTTGGGAAGCATGTAAGACTAGAAAAGACCGATTTTGCATGAGCCTGATGGTCAAAAATTATAAAGTATCAAGAAGAAGAGCATCAAGAAACCAACTACGTTTACTGTCTATAGAACAGGAACTTACCATAGGCTTGATGCAAAGAATGCGCTTATAGGTACCACACATGTAGCATATCTGGACCCAAACTTTTTTTGTCAAAATGGAGAGATGGTGGAACTCATGTACAAGAGAAAGAAAAAAAGATGAAAAAATACCGAGTAAGCTGGCTTACATTTCAAATGTCATTTTAACTGGAGCTACAACCTACGACACAAAGGAAAAACAAATCACCACACTATCAAATGGAGTCTAAGGGTCCATTTAAGATAATTTATTTTTAAAAAGAACTCCGCATATGATTTGCGTAAGCATACTCCATTCAAATGGAGGAAAAAAAAAACACTCTAATGCAAGCAAGCATAACCTATAATGGAAGTGTATATGTTATTCTTTGAGTTTAGAATACCTTGAACACACGAATAAGAAGGAAGGCCACGAATCCAGAAAACCCCATATGGATCATTGTCAGCGTTATAGGAAGTGGAAAGTTGAAGTATTTTGGGGATAAAACCCACTGCAATAAAAAGCAATAAAAGGGACATGATTTAGAAGTCAGCCTCTACTGTAACAAAAACTAAAGCAATTATACAGCTATAGTTAGCCTTTGCTTATCTATCATCTGATGTTAACATCACAATACTATCATCCTTAAGTAGATGACAGAATACAATTCAAACATTAAATTCTTGTATCGGAGCAAATTTTGCAAACTACACATATCTTCGTAAGAATTAGATACGTTAATAAAGTATAAGAGCATTTGAATCACCTTGTTGTACAGAATAACTCCTGAAGAGAGTAGAATGTAGATCAGTAAGTAGATATAAGTTAGTACAAGCGTCTTGTTTATCATCTTCGCCATCTTCCGCGTTCCCCTCTCGTCAGAGCAAAAGCAGAAAATCGCTGTAGGCCAAAGTTCTTCGGTACTCAAATTTCCTCTCACTGCACCAATACCAAAATAGGAAGGTGTCCCGAAAAAACCAGGTGCAAAGTTTCCGTGGCCATTAAGTGAACCTAAAAACAAAGCAAAAGCTTTTGTCAGCCATTGCAGATACAACTGAGCATTCTAAGTTTCTGCGTGCCTCCTAATAAAGCAAGCAAAGCATCAAAGCCAAAGTTGAGAGAGCCCTGCTTCTAAAAACATGCAATTCGATTCACAACACCAAAAATTGCCAAAATTAATCACATGAGAAAAACAAATCAAATCGTACGACATGAAATTTAAAACTCCAAAACCTAAATCCACCAAGCGGAAGCAGGAGAAAAATCGAGAGATCACGATCAGAGAAAAAAAGCGAATTGGATCAGTCAGATCCGATAAGCAGGGAGTACACGAATTGAACAAAATGGAGAGAAGAACATACATTACTTCCTCGAGATCAAAAGCCGAGATCTGCAAATTATCAGCAAGGAAACAAACGAACAAATCTAGTTCAACGTAACAAAGCGATAGAATCAGATGAACACTATCGACAAATTCGGAAACTTATACCGAATTTGAAGATAAGACGACGACAAATTGGTCAGAGCTTCTATGGGAATCAACGAAACAGAGAGAAGGATTGATTAATGGAAAGAACGTAGAAGTTTGTGAGAAGTGGAGAGCTACAGTAGTTTAGTTGGAGAAGAGGGATTGGAACTTGAAAATTATTATATTTTCTTCCATAATAAAATAAAAAATAAAAACTTGGACGGAAATAATTAAATAAATTAAAACGGACGGCGGAGATGAATAGGCTAATCTGCAGAATGAATCAAACGGTTACGGCTCCATCTCAGTTTCACGGATGAGGAGAAGACCCGCCCGGAAAGTTATACAGTTTGGGCTTGTTGGGCCAAATTCACACCTACTCATCAATAGGCTTTATTGTAGGCCCAGTCATGCTCTGAATCCAAACAAGATGATAACGAGAGAAAAAAATCTGCAATATGCGCGATAATGATGGGAGTCTGTATAAATTGAGAGGGTTAGGGAAGTTTTATCATATTTAATTAAGAGCAAACATGAATGTGATATACTACTAACCAATTTATAATTGAAGGTCTTAATCTACTAATTGGTATTACTAACCAATTCTTGTCGGCAATAAGATATTGTTGTCAACTCATTTTCCTTTAACAAAAAAAAGAAAAGAGTTACCAATAAATTAACTTATCTATTAGATGTTAACACGCATTCAAAGTACGTACCCAATATAAAGTTACTCTAGGGCTAATCTAATTTCCAGCTAAAAATGTATGAATAATCGTGATTGGATATGAAAGTCAAAAACCAGCTCTGAGATTCAAGGTATAGTTAGTCGACATTGATGACAGTCTCATTTTGTTCCAAAATTTATAATAATAACGTAAGATTATCAATACAAATTATATAACATGTTACATAAAAAATCTACAAGAAAGAGACATGGTATACAATTTTCTTGGGCACCGACCGTGTACGTAGCAGCCGTTGTGTTTGTATCTAGGCGCATGGCCCGCTGATTATGTTACTATACACACGTATGACGTATCCTTTTTTATCCCGTTAAACTTTACATTACCGAAAGAAAGCTAATTAACGTCGTTGGTATGAACGTTTAAGGTAATGAGATGTTCATAAATCATAATTATTACAAGTTGTGTCATAAACCTTTTATAATTGTCAATAATAAGATGTCATACAAAAGAATGGTTGGGTAATATATACATAGAAACCAAATACCTACTGTGTTATATGGATTGGATATAGTGTATGCGACTTAATTGATATAAGCTATTGTGTTTGTCAATTTGGATGATAACACATGACACTTGAATAAACTATTAAGATATGTGTCATGATAAAGTATATATTTATATGATAAAACTATGACTGATAATTATATTCACAATCACGGCACTATATTTTTTATGTAGCTTGTGATATTTTTCTTGAACAAAAATTTCAACATATATTGTTGTTTTGATTTGGATGCAATGCATGTGTAGTTTAGAGACAAAATAGAGCTTAAACAATCACTATAATCCTTGTTTCTATATAATTTTTTTATCATTGTTATTAAGACCCAAATATATTAATTTTGGACGATCTTGCATGCTAGTAGGACAGATTTGATGTAACCCAACAACTGCAAGACCATAATAAAATAATTAAACATCAACAAATTAAAAAAGGCATATAAAAATACATAAGAAAACTAAAGTTTCAAAGAAAAGAGAAGAAACGACGAATAAAAATAAAAAAACAAAAAGAGAAAGAGAGAGAGAAAGAACTCATATAAATATTCAAATAAAATATCAACAACACCAACTAAAACCCATTGTTAGTTAGCTTTTGGAGGCGGACACTAATCATGCAATTGTTTGTTACGCGTAGTCTAAATTATTGTTCTAATTCTACAACCAATCAGCTTGTTTTCCTTTTCTTAAGATAAAATACAATAATTCGAAATTATTAACTGTCATCGTGTATGTTACATGAGAAAGTGTATTTGATATACAGATTTTAGTACACATATTTAATTCCAAGATTTATCTTGGAGGGATATATATATATACACCATTCTATCATAGATCTAATACCAGTTTGTAATATAATACAAATTAGCCCTTTTGTCAAAAAAAAAAATATAATACAAATTGCAAGAATTAAGTTCAAAACGAAAACAAAACTTTTCTTTTTGTAGTAATTCCTAAAATGCCTGAATAGAAACTTTAAAACATTTTACTAATAAAAAAAACTAGTGTTTCAGAAAGTGATTTATACAATCACATGGATAGTCTTAAGTAATTATAAACGGTCTTAAACGATAGACAATCATAAACCATGACACTTATTTCCTAAATATTAGAATTAGCCGATTTTATTAAATGAACTTAAACTGTTTTAGGCAGTTTTATCTAGACTTGGAAATGGCCTTAAGATATTCTACGTATAAAAAAAAATCTGATAATAGATATATAGTAAATTATACTCATAGTTCTCAATCATAGTACTAACTATAATTTGTATATGAAAGCACTATGAAAGATTTGTTAAGAGTTGATGAAAATCGAAAGCATTTCAGGCCAAGAATATTTTAAATTTCATGCGAAATATAAATTGATTAGTTACAGAATAGATCTGTTATAAACACATTGATCGTTTGAAGGAGACGTAAAAAATCGTGTGAAGCAAACAAAATAATGGCTTGTAGTATAAAAGAGAATACAAAAATGAAGAAAAAGAGGTAGAGAATCATTTGTCCAGCTGGAGAATGATGATGAAGGTATGTCTCTTGTATTCCACGCAGCTAGACAATTTTATTCTCAGGTTGACTTTTGTCAAGCACACGCTAAGGCAACATTATTACTGCTTTATCTGTCTTTTTTAATTTAACAATTTCTATATACAATAAGCGTGATTTGTTCTTTGATTTGTTTATATTCGTATATAATGCGACTCCTAAAAAAAACATCAAAAATTTGATTTTTTTTTTTTCATACCATATACTACGATGTTTTGATAGCACCGAAATCTGATATGATGTCTAGCACAAACATATTATTGTATGATATTAATTGATCACAAGTTCACAACAATGTTAAAATATTTAGTTGAGGTTCTAGAAGAAGATTTCATATTACTTTTGTTAAATGTTTAAGTTGTAGCTATTTTTTTCTCTCAACAACTCGAAACTCGCTATACGAGAACATATATATACAATGTATTCGATATTTCTTTTTGCGTCTTCTACAAGATATGTTTAATTAGTGACTCACATAAGTTGTAACACGAAACGATTTTTCCAACCCTAATACATTTGTTTGTTAGACGTCGTGAAAAAGAAAATAGTATTTTCGAAATATTCAGAGTGGAGTTATATGCAAGTAGTCTTGTCAGGAAAAAGATGTTAATCAGATAACTGTACGAACTAATTAGGTGAGCATAATGGCATAGGTATTGGCGTATTGCATTTGCATGCCAAGTTTTTTTTTTTTTTTGTTAATTTGATTTCAATTGCAATATATATCTTACATGACTAATTAACTAATTAATACACGAAAGAACATGGACCCACGTACGCATCTTCTAATTTTTAAATTGTTTTTTTTTTCAAATGATTTATGTCTTTTTTTTGTTTGTTCAACAAATGATTTATGTCTTCTTCTTCTTATTTTTTTCTAACAATTCAAAGAACTAAAATCCACGACTCTGAATTTCTGATTTTGCAGCCGCTCGTTTCCTTCATTTGTTTATTCCTTCAAATAAAATAATGTACTTCCTAATAAAAATATTGTTAGTTAATTTTTTTTTGTTAAAGGATTGTAGTTTTTCTAAAAATTAGGGTAACTAATTTTTGAAGTTTTCACCAATTTGTAATGAAAAACCAAAAATCACATTTTTGACGTTTCTCCAAAATTCTTTCAAACGTGATTTTTTTTTTTGTTAACTTGAGAAAGTTTGAGTGTATTACCCTAATCATTTTTTTTTAGCTCAGAACCAGCCTTTATTGATACCATTTTGACGTAAAGCATTCCTCCCATCAGAATTCGAATTAAGAGCACACCAGAACCGACTTTTTTTTTCTTTGTAATTATTTTTTTTTCTTTTTGAAAATATTATAATAACTATTGAAAAACCAAAAACTCAAAACTAAAAAAAACCAAAATCGAAAATCCAATAGCCAAAAGCCAAAAACCATTCTAAAAACTACAAACATTCATGGCCATAATTTTTAACTGATCAATAAATTTAATATATCATCAAAACAAAAAAATAGACATAAAAAATGCTTAGTGGAGAAGAATAAACGGAAAGGTGGTGATAATATAATGAAAAATTTATTACCTTAAAGAGTTAGGTGGAACGTCTAATTTAATAATGTTGACCAAATTGTCACATTAATTAGTAACACATTTGACAATACTTATTTAACAAATTAAACGATTAACATTTACTTTGAAAATCGTCGTCGCCAATCACGGCCTATAGCTTCGTCATCCTCCTATCATCATCATATCCTTATTTTTGTTCTTGTGTTTTTTTTTTCTTCTCAACAACTAAAGTATACATTTCATATGCAAACTTTATTTTTTTGAAAAAGGTTTACTTCATCTGCAAACTTTAAATAAAGTGCATATACTTCTAACATATAAGATGAGAGAAATCTGAGATAAACATTGCGTCAGATCATTCAAATACTTAAAACGGTTTTCTTTTTTTGTTTAAGGAAACGTAAAAGTTTAAGAGATACGTATATAGACATTTCAATCAATTAATTACCTTAGGTATTTGATGTAATAAATTGGGCTTATTATTTGGAAATATAGCAAAACTTTGTTTAGTAAAAGACTAAAGAGTTAATAGAGAAACTTACTTTAACCAAAAACAAATAAAAACCTCCATTAACATCATTACACAAAGAATTCTTTGCTAATAGGGAAAACAAAAATTAAATGAATAATTTAATTGCCGAAAGATGTAAAGTAAAAATAAATAAATGCAGTTTAGAAAGAAAAAAACTAATTAAACAGGAAAAGGACGAAAATAAAAAAAGCAAACACAGCCCACAAGCATAAAATATTCCAGAAGAAGAAACATCAAAGAAAGCTTCAAACTTCCTTCTCTGTTTCCCCCCCCCCCCATCTTTTTCTCCCCACCAATGGAAACCCTACAAAGATCTCTCTAAAGATTTCTGAAAATGGAGTAATAACCTCACTGATTGTCTTGTTTTTCGTTTTCTCTCTTCGTTTATGGGCTCCCTTTATTAACCCGAGCTCTAGTCTCCATCTTCAAACCGGAATTAGAAAGAAAGAACAAACAAAAAATAGAGAGGAAACTGGTTCGAATAGCAGGTATTGGGTTAATTAGGATTGAATGATCTTAGAGTTTATTTTGATTTTCTGGAGTTTCAAAGTTTCGATCTTTGTATGTGGGTTTCGTTGGAAGCTTAAAAGTTTCCTACTTTCTGCAATTTCGACTTTTCAGTTTCTTACAGTATTAATGCTTAAACAGTCTTTAGCTCATGGGATCGTCGGAATGTTTTCTTCGGTTTCAGATTATAAGTTTTGGGTGATTCACAAATTTGATATGATCATGGAACTTGTAATTTTTTTTTTACTTTTTAACAGCCCAATTCTTTGTTTATCTCAAGTCAACGGTATCAGATTTATATGTTCTTTGATTTCTCAGGATGAAATTTTAATTTCGTATACTCTGTTTATTTTTTATTTTTTGCTCTGTTTGATTCTCCTGCGTTTAGCTCCTTTTGTGACGAAGCTGATGTTATTGGATCATGATTTAGTTGTTGATCTTCTTCATGACTATCACAAATTTTCCAATGCTTCATTCAATATTTTTACAGAAAGATCCAAGAATTGACTTAATGCATCACCATTAGCTTCAATATATTATATATATTATTTCCCCCCTCCTGATCTATTAGGTTCTAGTTTGTATTTATTGTTCCCTCCACATTCAATCTTGATTACACTGATGACTCCATTTCAAAATCTGCAGGTACACACATACAAATATCTGTGAACTATAATGGCTTCTGAGCTGAAACAAACTCTAACCAAGAGATACGGTGCTCTTCAACTGTGGGAGATCATAGTGATTGCTCTGTTTGCAGCTTTCATAGTAATCCTCGGCATTTCAGTATGGCTCAGCTTCCGTAAAAAATCCAGAAGATGTAACTTTATACAGCTCCCCGTAACGCAAAGCCCTCGACTTCCCGAAGAAATCAAAGAAATAAGTGTTGATCATGTTTCATCTCACAGCAACGGTGCTTCTCATCAAACTCTAGATGAGAAATTCGGCGAGAGGGACATCGAGAATGGGAATAACTACTCTGGTTCTTTAGAGAAAAAGACCGCGGTTGCGGTTGCGGTCGGGTCACATTTGCCTCCTGCTACTCCTTCAGCAACAGCTCCTTCGCCTCTCTCGGGTCTTCCCGAGGGCTCTCACATTGGTTGGGGCCATTGGTTCACTCTCCGTGACCTTCAGCTCGCGACTAATCATTTCGCCAAGGAGAATATCATCGGTGATGGTGGCTATGGAGTTGTTTACCATGGAACTCTTACTAACAAAACCCCTGTGGCTGTCAAAAAGCTTCTCAACAATCCGTAAGATTTACAAATCTCATTTCTTGATCTGTTCAACGCTAATGATGATGATCTCTGAGATGAAATTATCGTTTTTTTTTTTTCGTTTTAGAGGGCAAGCCGATAAAGATTTCAGAGTTGAAGTGGAAGCTATAGGTCATGTCCGGCATAAGAACTTAGTTCGGCTTCTTGGGTATTGCGTTGAAGGAACACATAGGATGCTGGTTTATGAGTACATGAACAATGGGAACTTAGAGCAATGGCTTCACGGAGACATGAATCACCAAGGGCATCTCACGTGGGAGGCTCGGATCAAAGTTCTTGTCGGCACTGCAAAAGCGTAAAGCCCCTAATACCACATGATGGTTCTTGTCTCTTGAGGGGGGGAGTGTAAGCTCATGAGAATGTGTTTTGACTTGTTACTGCAATTTCATTTACACAGGCTGGCTTACCTTCATGAAGCTATTGAGCCGAAAGTGGTGCATCGAGACATAAAATCGAGCAATATACTGATGAATGACAACTTTGACGCCAAGTTATCTGATTTTGGTCTTGCAAAATTGCTTGGAGCTGATAAAAGTTACGTGAGTACTCGAGTTATGGGTACATTCGGGTGAGTTATAAAAACTCTAGCTTTTAACTTGGACCTTTTCGTAATCTCTCTCCATTGGTTATTTAAAGCATTCTTCTCTGTCCCGCTGATGAATGTTCAGATATGTCGCCCCTGAATACGCAAACTCTGGTCTCCTAAACGAGAAGAGCGACGTGTACAGCTTTGGTGTTGTTCTCTTGGAAGCTATTACTGGAAGGTACCCAGTGGATTATGCACGGCCTAAAGAAGAGGTAGTCAAGAGATTCATACACTCTGAAATCGAAGCAATAGATTGATCTTGATTCTTGAGACGTTTGTTTTAGGTGCATATGGTGGAGTGGTTAAAGCTGATGGTTCAACAGAAACAGTTTGAAGAAGTGGTGGATAAAGAGCTTGAGATCAAACCATCGAAGAGCGAACTTAAAAGAGCACTTTTGACAGCTTTGAGATGTGTTGATCCTGATGCAGACAAGAGGCCGAAGATGAGTCAAGTGGCTCGAATGCTTGAATCAGATGAATACCCTGTGATGCCTAGAGAGGTATCTAGAATGAGAGAACATTTCAAAAGAAAGAAACTGATCTTTAGTTGTTTTTGTGTGGAAAACTAGAGTGTTAATAATTGGGTTTTGATGAATGTTTTTATTAGGAACGAAGAAGAAGGAGAAGTCAGAACGCAGAGCTGCCTAGAGAAAGCACAGAGACAAATAAGGATGATATAATAACAGATGCAAGGATTTGAGTAACAGACAGAAGAAACAAACATGGACCCCTTTTTATGACGACTTTGGGGGTTGAAATGAGGAAAACATTTCAGATTCTTTGGTGATATTGTTTAGATTCTTTACTGTTTCTTTGGGTTAATTATGTGATATATATAGAGAGAGAAGAACAAGTTTCGTTTCTCTAATCTGGAGGAGGAGAGATCTTTTGTATAGCTTTGTTGTACCCTTATTTTTTTTTATTACATTCATACACACAGTCAGTTACAGACGGATACATATATCATACAAGATGTATCGTTTCTTCTTCTACCTTCGAAAATTTTATAAAGAAAGACTTGTCAACATGAGTTTCATCAAGAAGATTGTTTTTCAAAGCGCTCAAGAGAGCAGGAAGTCTTATGCAAGTAGGAGTGACATTAATACAGAGAATGCTTTCAATGATTTCATCCTATTAGGGAAGTGAAGCTCCAAGACACACAGATGAAGGAACTCAAAGTAAGAAGGCAAATGTTCTCTGATTGCAGAGTTTTTGTTGGAAGAAGCGTTTTACTGCAAAGACTATTTCGGTTAGTAACTCAATTCTGCTTCAAAACAAAATAACAATTGTCTCAAAAGAACAACAGAAAAGAAAACTAACAAAATGTTCTCTGATTCAACAACTAGCTGAAGATGATTAGCTTGTGACATGTAGGGAAAATCTTCTACTGAAGTTTAGAATTTGCAACCATTATGTAAATTTTCTTATTGTGGACTTTTGCACGTTTATCAAAATTAGCTTTAAGTCTGCTTCAAAACAAATCAATAATTGTCTCAAAAAGAACATCACAAAAGAAAACCAAGTAAGTAATACATTCAGATAATCTGTTTTTGTTTTTCCTTTTGCCGCCTCGTTTGAAGAAGCTGGGCGTCTTTAGAATCCATTTAAGTGACATCTTTTGTGAATATGTTAACAAAATGATACATTTTCTTAATTTTTACAAAAATGGCACAAAAACAGTATCGGTGGTATATATATTATCCTTTTCCTCGCATATTGTGAAATTAGTAGAAACTTAACTTACATCGCAGGCATGAGATAACATAAAAAAACAGAGCAACATTCGGGTTTCCCAGGTGAGGATTTCCAGTGTATGAGAGAAATAAAAAAGCCTATTTCACGAATTTACACAAATCGGATTCAAACAAAAACAAATGAAATGGTGATGATGAAGCGTGGAATCAGACCGGAGGATATCAATAAGGGTTGTTCCTGTGCGGAGTTTGAGGAGCAGAGCGAGGAGGATTGAGCAGAGGCTGAAGAGCCTTCACCACTATGCTCATGTTTGGCCTGAAGTCTGCCTCATATTGCACACACAGCGCAGCTACAGCAGCCAGCTGATCATTACCGTGTCATATAAGAGACAAAACCCAAAATCAGACTCGAATAATCATGTCCTGGTTTTTAGGATTTTCAATACTTAGGTTCTAATGTTAGAAAAGAGAATTTTGTATTTTTCAATCTAGGCCTATAATAGGGTGGAACACACCAAGAGGAAACAGAACCAGTTTCTAAGTCATGTCCTAGGTAAACCTTCGAGTATTGACAAGGTTATCGGAGGGGAAGTTACCTTGGCAACAGCTTTGGGAGGATAATCTCCGTTTAGTCTTGCATCAACGCACTGCTTCACCTTGTCTTCACTCAGTTTAGGGGTTGCCTGAGACACACAGACGCGTTTGCATTTTAATAATGGTTTTTGTTTCTAGGGAAAGTTCAGAGTATCCTAATCTCTCACAATCAAGCAAGATTGTGCACTAAGCATTACCCATGTCACGAGACTCTGCTGTCCTCGTGGTAAAGTATGATCAACTGGTTTACGACCTGTGAGGAGCTCTAGCAGAACAACGCCAAAACTATAGACATCACTCTTTGTGCTCAATGTTCCTGTCATTGCATACCTGAAATGCCGAACCCNAAGTATGGTCAACTGGTTTACGACCTGTGAGGAGCTCTAGCAGAACAACGCCAAAACTATAGACATCACTCTTTGTGCTCAATGTTCCTGTCATTGCATACCTGAAATGCCGAACCCCCAAAAAATATGTTTTTAAGACTCTAGTTTGGTCAATTAGAAGAGATGCAAGACATACAACAGCGTTAAGGTATATAACAAAATGATCATCAAAGCTTTAA
The DNA here is from genome assembly GCA_020283515.1 of Alliaria petiolata. Taxonomy (NCBI): domain Eukaryota; kingdom Viridiplantae; phylum Streptophyta; class Magnoliopsida; order Brassicales; family Brassicaceae; genus Alliaria; species Alliaria petiolata. The sequence goes on along the minus strand of JAHZTW010000001.1, from coordinate 197,058,438 downwards.
TCCAAGGAAAGACGTAGTGCCTCAAAACATTAGATAATGATTATCAAAAAGTCTCTGAGCAGGAGTTGATGAATGTAACCACATGGATTAGTCTGAACAAAAACAAATCAAAATATCACTGTTGAAGATGAAGGAAGCAAGTAAAGAGCTTACTCTGGAGCGTGGTAGCCAAAGGTTCCCAGGACACGAGTTGAGTGAAGGCGCGCAGCCATGTCAGGGGCTTGATTGGACAGATCGAAATCAGCAATCTTGGCAACATCATCGTCAAACAGAAGTACATTGCTGGATTTGATGTCTCTGTGGATAACATGAGGGTTTGCCTTCTCATGCAAGTACTCGAGCCCTCTAGCCGCACCAACAGCGATTTTGACTCTCTGGTGCCACGACAGAACAGGACCTGGCTGTGCTCCTTTCACACCTTTTCGACCTGCACCAAACAAATTCACCACATTTCATTAGCTTTTCCCTCCAAGTGGTGTGCATCCTCCTTTGATTATAGTTTCACATGTCCAATGTTTGTAAACATTAGCAACTTACCATGAAGAATATCATGAAGAGATCCATTAGGAGCATATTCATAAGCAAGAACACGGAGTGGGCCATCAACGCAATACCCCAGAAGCGCAACAACATTGTCTTGTCGCAATCTCGAAACCATCGACACCTGTTAAAGTTCTTTATGTCAGTAACAAAGCAACAACTCAACAGAGTGATTTCAAAAGTTAGCGATCAATTCTTTAAGGCCATTTCTATGAGATGAAGGCTCAACAAGAGTAGAATGATTAACTAAGTGTAGCATCTACCTGTGCGAGAAATTCTTGATCCGGTTGCTTACTAGAATCCAGTTTCTTAATAGCAGCTGCCTTGCCGGATTTAAGAACACCGTAGAAAACTCTTCCGTATGAGCCCTCACCGATCAAAGACTTTGAACCATAGTTATCGGTTATATCCTTCAGTTCATCTGCTTGAACAGCCGGCACAGCGATAGGCTGCATCTGAAGGACCGGAGGGTTCTTGGGTGGATCTGCCCTTTGATGATGACCTCCATTGTTGTAACCTTAGCAACAGTTGAAAAAGCTCTTTAACTTAGCCTTCAAAGGATGGACACTAAAGAGAGATACTTTATATGGTTGAATACAGGGTTAGGCTAAGGTACCTGTGTGCGCCGGCCTTGGTCCGGTTTCAGCAACTCTACGGAAATCCTCGCCACCGCAACAACCAAAGCAGCTCATTACGCTCTTCTCTCACACTACCTCACGAAACTGTATAAGTACATTCATAACGCGAAGCGCCAACAAACAGGTTTGCAAACGTCAGTAATGGTGTTGCAGAACAAGATCAACAGTAAGTGAAGAAATGAAAGGAGCCTTTGTTTTAGACTTCACATACGAAAAATTTAAGTGGCTAATTAACTTTTTTTTTTAAAAGGATGTCAAAAATATAAATTAAACCAAACTGTACGCACGAACATAGAAATGTTCAGACAAAGCCTCAAAGAAAAGTTTCCAATTATAGGGTTTAGGCAGCAACAGAGAGAGTAGTATCGATATCAAACAGAAACCGATTTTTTTACAAACAAAAAACAAAAAAAAAAAACAAATTTCGCATCATAAGAGTAAAATCGTTTTTGTTTATGATCAAGTATCATCATAACCGCATAATTCGATCGAAATCCATACACTAACAACCGAAACATTTGGTGACCTAGAATATCACAGGTCAACGATCGCAACCCTTAAAATGGATTTTAAACCAAAATAACTGTAAATAAACTCCGAGGAATCAGTTCATATCATCAGAATCGGCATGAAATCGAACCCTCTAGGTGGAAAAACAAAAAAAAAACCGATGAAAAATCGATGTAAGAACATAAAAGGAAAGACCCAAAAAGGGGAATTCACACGAGTTGCTCAGAAGAAGAAGAAGAAGAATAAGAAAGCATTCACCTTTTCCGAAAATCCCAAAAGAGGAATAGATGAGTCGAATCTCCGAAGCAGGAGGTTTGTTCTCTATCTTCTTCGTAGGGTTGGTGAAGCAGCTTACGCTTAAGAAGGCAGACTTTTCTTCCCGGCGGAAATTTACAGTAAATGATATATAGGGTGGAGCAGAGGCGCACGATAGCTACTTGTACTTGTAGTATAGTCTTCCCCTTGCCTGCAACTTGAATTATTTTACTTTTTCGTGTTTAGAGGTCAAAAGTCTTAATCTAATAATTAATTAGCCATTTGGTTAAATAATTAACTAATCGATAAATTTTGAAATAACAGCATAAAAATTTTCATTTTGTAATGTTTATACCTTGGATCATAGAATAGTTTTTTTTTTCTTTTTGCCGTTACCAAATAAATTTAGTATATCTTTGTTTGTACAATTTTGGTAAGTTTCGCATGGTACTGATCTTATACCTGAACGATGAAATTGTGTGAGAAAAAACAAAAATAGACGGCTTGTACTAATATGAAGATTATAAATAGTAAATGATGTCTGATGGGAATATAATAAAGTTGTAAGTTGTATAGGTCAAGATGTAAAGGGAGTCTCTTTTGACCATCAAAGGTGATTCGTGTTCTTTGTGATATTTGGTCGTCGGTCTACAAGTCAACAACCACCTCGAAGCTTTCGCGTCTGTCTCACCTCAGTTTCCACCATCTTTTCCTTTTCTTTTCTTTTGGTTTTTATTTACTTTCTTCAAGTAACAAAAAAAAAGAGTTCGAATCTTTATGCACGCGGCTTTGGCTTGTATATATTGTATGTGATTATTTCAGCAGTTTGTTAAAAGATCAAATATTTTTCAGAATATTATTGCAAAATGTAAATGTGTTTACCAAACACAAACATAACTTTTTCTTTTTCATTTGCATTTTGCATTTTGCATTTGCGTTAACGATTTACAAACAACATTTGGTGTTTTCGTGTAATGTTACGGTAAAAAAAAAAAAATAGAATCAAAATCTTTGTTGTAGAATTTGGAATTCTTTACCACTTAAACCAATGTCATTAAACAGATTTGAAAATATAACAGTATTGTAACAACATAAAACCAAACCCAACAATGACGATAATCCGGCTTACTTGAGCTGGACTGTCTGTTTGTGTACCCATCCATATAGGGGCCATGGCCATAAAGCAATAAAATGTTTACAAGATGGGTTCCATTCATCCCTTTTTTCAGATTTCATTACTCCATGACGAAGCCCAGATACTAAAAGCTCAATATTTCATTGATTTTGGGCCCTAATTGTTGGCCCGTATCGATATTTGGAGCCTAATAAGTAATAACTCAAATGTATTTTTTTTTTTTTGGGTAAGATAAAACTAGGGTCTTTTAGGTGAATATTCATATTGGGATATAAAATTAAGCTTATAGCTATAGGAAATTTGAAACATAGAAAGTAACTATAAATCCTAGCCTCTCTAATTTTTAGACGAAAATACCCTTAGTGACAAAACCGTTCGCTGAAAAAAGGAAAAGTCAAAAATTCTATACTATTTTTTTATTGTGAAGTAGTCTATTTTGTCATTGTCAAATAGTAAATATATTTATTATTCTATTCTATTTTTCAATACAATAATATAGAATGTTATTTCACATGTCGTGATTCTGTTATAGATAATACAACAATATATAATGCTAATAAACATTCATTTCAAGAACGAAAAAACAAAACCGCCGATCGCTATGCATAGATTAATTACGAAACATAAGAAATAATTTACATAGTTAAATTAACATTAACAAAATAATACATTACAAAACTTAACACAACCAATATAGTATAACATAGTTATCCAGTATAGAAAATAGTATAGTACAAAAGTTAACACCATCAATATAGTATAACTTAGCTAATCCCCCAGACGCATGAGTTTGGCTCCAGAGGCATCTCCTTTATCAAATCATATGCTTCTTGCAACTTGCAAGCGCTTCCAAGAAGGTTTACCATGCAAGAATTCCAGCAGATTAGGTTCCTCGTGTGCATCATATCAAAGACAATTTGAGACATGTTGATTCTTCCACATTTGGCATACATGTCAATCAGAGCGCTCCCTACATGAATATCATCGAAAAGTTGGATTCGTACTGCAAAGCCATGAACCGATCTCCCATGAACCAGAGCTGCTATATTCTTGCACGTTGGGAAGATTGAAGGAATTGTCACACGGTTTGGCTTCACCCCAGCAACCTGTAATTTTCTAAACAACAAAATAGTACAGAACAAAACTTAACACCATCTATATAGTATAACATTTGTAGAAATTCTGAGATAGAACAGTCAAATTCCATCAAATTCCCTTAGAATCAGAAGCAAAGCACATATAATTAATTCTTATGGAGGTAGTTAACAGAAAGTAAAGGTCAACAACATGATAGATAAAGGTAAGGTGAAGGTACTTTGTCGAAGCAATAATCCCAAATTCTCCATAAATTGGTACAAAAGTTCTAGGTAAGTACATACAGAAAATTAAAGTCCAAATCCACATCGGCAGAATTGCAATCATGCGTGTTTAATCGAATTCTCAAATAAACAATCGCGAAATAAGAAATTGATGAGGTTACCTTCATGATAAGGTTGGAATTGAAGCCGACCTCACTGATGTCAGGGATAAAGGGATCGACAAACGCCGGCCTGAGATATACGAGAGTGTTCGTCGACAATTGAAATCGAACTAACTCGGCTAACTGGGTTATCACCGCCAGCTCTGTCAGATTGAAGAAGAAGAAGGGGAACGTGCATCGTCGAAGGATCGGCGAGAGGTGAGGGATTTCGAAATTAGGGATAAGGCTTTGCAAGTTTGAGAGATTGTGGCTAGCTCTTTAGGAAAATAAATAAAAGGGTTTTTTGGGTAATATTGTAGTTTATACACAGAATATCGTAGCCATGGTTTGATATGGTCATAGACTTAATTTGAGGTTCCAATATAGCTATTGGACTTAATTTCCCATAAAACAATGTTTTTTTTTGATAAATTCAAATTATGCTATACTATATATCTAACTAATTACATTGTTACTACATACCTAACATATATTTGTGTTGTCTTATAAACGCTTAGGTCGTCTAAATTGCCTAAGTTTTGATTAAACATTAGCCATTGGATGGCCGTCAGTTAAACACTAATATGTTTGTGATTAAGGGGTTATTGGGAGATGAATTTTAAAGAATTTTTTAAAATTTTGAGATTTCATCATTATTGGTTTATAGATTCTTAAAATCCTAATATAATCCATTGTTATTGGTTTAAAGATTTTAAAATTATATGCAAAATCCTTTGTTATTCAAAAAGTTTGGTTTTTAAAGATTTTATGATTCTATTAAAATCTTGTGTTATTGGGACAAGTATTTTAAACATTTTAATTCATAAAACAAGATTTATCAAGACTTTCAAAATACTATCTATATAGCTTAGATTCTCAAAGTCATTAGAACAAAACTATTTTGATAAATTTTCTAAATACACAAATTCTTTTCAAATCTAACAAATTTTTTAACAAATTTAACAAATCTATTAACTCTTAAAATCAATCAAAATTTTATAAATCCATCTCCCAATAACCCCTAAGTATCTATTCTCAGGCTCAGTTAAGAAAGCTCACAAAAGAAAAGCTAATAAAAAACGATCGAAAATGAAAATGCTTTGTAGCTGATCAGAAAAATCGTTGGCAGGATGGCGCGTAACTGTTCAATTTTTCGTCTTGTCAGAACGGACAAGATCAAATTTAGACCATGGACCAGTGGTCTAATTTGACAACCTAGCCGACACTAGCAAAGGTGAGAAATAGAAGAATTCTATGTTGTCTTTTTGCCGGTGGGCCCAGTGGACCCATCACTAAAAGAGTAAAGAGACAGCCTGTGACTCTTGTGTATCTCTATTTCCACTCCCAACTGCCCCGTCCGGTTTCCCGGTATTTACGTTCCCGTTCCCACTCACCGACACTAAAACCCCTTCTCTCTTTACTTCTTCATGATCTACGACATTAATTACTTTTTTTTTTAAGATCATTAAATTAAATTGATTCACATGCTTCAAAATATGTAGCTATTAAATCTTGCAATATTAAATCTCTCCTTTTTTAAATGATTAAATTGATTTTCGATAACTATTACTATAATCGTGATTCGCGCGACCTATGCTGCTGTCTAGTTGTGTTACTTGCACGCGGTGGTCCAGTTAAGCAAATCCAACGGTTGACGTTAGCTTTCTTTTATGGATCTAATTCGAACCGTCGGATACATGGATCTCATTTTCTATGAACAGGGGAAGATGAAACTGGGAATGAATCTAGACGAAATTACGATCTTACACCTCTCCATGGCCTCGTATATATAAAGCTCCTCCTTCTCCTTCGTACTACCACCACCACATTTCTTTAGCTGCCTCTACTTACAATCTCTCTCTCTCTCTCGTTCTCCCTTTAGGTATGTAAATCTTTATCTTCGATTCATACTTTCTTACGTTTCTGCGTTTCTGTGTTTGTGATCGAATTTGAGCATTTCTGTCTAGTTCGACGAAGTTTAGGCTGTGGATTTCTAAGTTTTTTCTAGATCTGGTTATTGATTTTTCGATTCCAATTTGAATCAGCTGTTTATACTATTTTTCTCATTGATAAATTTTGGATTCTCTGCTAGGTTGTTCTTTTTTGAATCAGGCGGAAAATGGAATCATTTTTGTTCACCTCCGAGTCCGTCAACGAGGGGCATCCCGACAAGCTCTGCGATCAGATCTCCGACGCGATCCTCGACGCTTGCCTTGAGCAAGACCCCGAGAGCAAAGTCGCTTGCGAGACCTGTACCAAGACCAACATGGTCATGGTCTTCGGCGAAATCACCACCAAGGCTGACGTCGACTACGAGAAGATCGTCCGCAAAACTTGCCGCGATATCGGATTCGTCTCCGCCGACGTTGGCCTAGACGCCGACAACTGCAAGGTCCTCGTCAACATCGAGCAACAGAGCCCCGACATCGCACAAGGTGTCCACGGTCACCTCACCAAGAAACCAGAGGAGATCGGAGCCGGTGACCAAGGTCACATGTTCGGCTACGCCACCGACGAGACCCCCGAGCTCATGCCTCTCAGCCACGTCCTCGCCACTAAGCTCGGAGCCAAGCTCACTGAAGTTCGCAAGAACGGAACTTGCCCCTGGCTGAGACCAGACGGTAAGACGCAAGTCACCGTTGAGTACTTCAACGAGAACGGGGCTATGGTCCCTGTACGCGTCCACACTGTTTTGATCTCAACGCAGCACGACGAGACCGTGACCAACGACGAGATCGCAGCTGATCTCAAGGAGCACGTGATCAAGCCGGTTATCCCAGAGAAGTACCTTGACGAGAAGACCATCTTCCATCTCAACCCATCTGGTCGTTTTGTGATCGGAGGCCCTCACGGCGACGCGGGGCTTACCGGCCGTAAGATCATCATCGATACCTACGGTGGATGGGGTGCACACGGAGGTGGTGCTTTCTCCGGAAAGGACCCGACCAAGGTTGACAGGAGTGGTGCTTACATCGTTAGGCAAGCAGCTAAGAGCATTGTAGCCAGTGGGCTAGCGAGGCGGTGCATTGTGCAAGTCTCTTACGCCATTGGTGTCCCTGAGCCGTTGTCCGTCTTCGTGGACAGCTATGGAACCGGGACGATCCCAGACAAGGAGATTCTGGAGATTGTGAAGGAGAGTTTTGATTTCAGGCCAGGGATGATTTCGATCAACCTGGACTTGAAGAGAGGAGGTAACGGTAGGTTCTTGAAGACTGCTGCTTATGGCCATTTTGGGAGGGACGACGCCGATTTCACCTGGGAGGTTGTGAAGCCACTCAAGTCTAACAAGGTCCAAGCTTGAAACCTGAACCAATCTCAGGTTTCACTCCTGTCCAGATTCAGTCTCGCTCTCTATATTTTAGGCTCTTTCTGGGTTTTTTAGTTTCAAACTCTGAGATGGGTTAATTATTCTTTTTACTTTTGAACTTTGAAGAAAAAAAGTCTGAGCAATATTATATTATTTACTTATTATTGTTGTGGTAAGAAAAGTTAAAACCATATTTTGTATTTCTTGCTTCTCTTGAGAAGATAATTATATAAACAAAAGTATTCGATATTATCATCCTTTGCTTGTATTATCAATGTTTTGATTTAAAAGAATCCGACAACATTCTTTGACGAGTCTTAAACACAGAGCCAAGTAAAGACTTTGAGTGACAACAAGGTGAGATCAGAGTGCACTAGTGATTCCATGAACGCAGACATCAGCCTCAACGAGACAGACATCTTTGAGCAACAAGCCACTGTTTGGCTGGGTGAAATAAACCATCGATATATATTTCGCCCATCCATTTTCCAAGCTCGATCGACTGAACCATTTAGTAACTGTAAACCAGACACAAGTTAACAAGATCAAGAAGTGAAGGGACTTATACATTTCATACACGTATCAAGAAACTGAGTTTTTGGGGGGGGTGTTACCTTTCCCTGCGACGTGCCTGCCTTGAAGCTGATCAAATATTCGAATTGTAAACTCTGTAAATATCTTTGTACCGTCTGAAACGGTATCAGGATCTGCGAGGATCAGATAGACAGAAAGATGGGTCCCTGTGCCTTGCTTCGTTCCCGATGGATAAAACCGTATCTTCCTGCATGCGTTTAAACCATTTTCAAATCAGCTTACAGCAATAATTTATTACCTACGGGTTTTCGGGATTGTTACAAAATAAGTTGTTACCATTTCTTATCTCCAGCGAAGAAAGCATTCGAGTCATAGCTTTCTTTGTCTAAGTTTGGAGAAGTTCTCTATTTTCCAGACGTGCTTAGAGCTAGTAGCATCTTTAATCATTGATAAACATTCTCCTCTCCCACTTCTTCTCTCCTTGGAAACAAATACATCAGCTCCAAACATACATGTGTCTTCCATAAGGTAACCGTTTGACGCATCGAAGAAAGTACCCGTAGGGATGAATTTATCGAATCCCCATTCACGCTTGACCGTATGGAACCGTCTCTCTTTTCCTGCAACACGAAATGCATATTAGGATGAGAACAAAAAAGAAAAAACAGAGTAATTGAAGAAGTGAAACAAATGTACCTTGTAGAATCAAATAGTTATCTTTGTTTTGATCCAGCAAATACAGACGGAAAACAGCGGAAACCTCCCACCCCGGACCTAAGGAACTGGAGTCTGCCAGAGCCAAGTAAACAGAAACATGATCTTTCATATTCTTGATCTTGTTTCCATTTGGATACAGAACCAGTTTCCTGCAAACAAAACCACATATTCTGTTCAAAATAGTGAATTACTTTAGTTGTGTAACAATGTTGCCATACCATTTGTTATGTTATGTTATGATGATTAATCTTTTAATCAAAAAAGGAGAGAAGAAGACTAAAGCTGATGCCATACCATTTGTAGCCTCCCGCTTCAAAGCTCTCAGTTTCATACCTCTCTATAGCATGCTTTGTAAGGAGTGAGAAAGACTCTATCTTAACCATGTAATGCGTTGGCGGGGCATCAGAAATAGACTTTATAATCTCTGCAACGATTTCTCAATAAAGTTAACCTTTGAGAAAAGTTACCTTAATACTAATTGAAAAGGAAAATGAATTTAATCATATCAAAATGTGATGGAACATATTATATTCAAAGGTTGAAAGATCAGAGTTTGGAGGAAGTAAACAAGATCGCTGGTAAGTCCAGGTATTTAATCAGATAGGTAAGTGAAAATATAGAAGAGGAAGAGAGATGATACCATCATGATCACCCAAACTGGCCATGGTATGATATGCAGAAACCAGAAAAAGGAAACTAGTGAATATGTAGATGAGCATCAATCTGTTAACTTTCTATTTATATGTGAAATCAATAGATTGCATCTGAAAAAACAAAAAACTTTGTTTAGGATCAAACATTTATACTTTGCTTGAAAGGATTTTACCTTTTCCATGGATGAAGACTTATTCCCCCGTGAGGTTGCAGAACCAAAAAGCAAGAATATGCATTAACTTAGCAAGCAGATACTGAAAAACACGTAAGAGAAGGGAGACAACAAGCATCATTTGAATGAAGACCATGAAGAAGAATTAATACTTGTTAAAATTTTATTCCTTATCAGATATTAAAGATTCTTTCTCTCATTCACGACTCACCATTTGATCGTCTCACAACCTTTACTGTAAGATATGTGTTTCAATCATCTCTATACAATATCTGGAGGGAACGGAATAGACGCCGGCACGGTGAAGACCCGCTTCCTCCCCCACGTATGATAAAGCTCATCGACAAGACTCTCCGCAACCGTTTTAGTTCCATCCGGATCATAGGAGATCACACCTATGAAGAAGGTTTGGGGAGGTGGTTCGCTGCTCAAACTCAATCATAGCAGCCGATCAAGCTCTGTTTCTATGTTTATGAGTTTTTTTTTTTCCAAGCTCTGTTTATTGAAGTTTTCATGATTTCAAATTATCTACAAAACTGAAGCAGTAATTGTAAAAGAGTTTTTTTTGGTGTGAATAAATTTAACATTCATTTCAAAAAAATATATATCAATGGAGAGAAACAATACTAAGAGACTTACTTATAAAAAAAATACTAAAGAGTATTAAACAAACAATCAAGCCAGACGTTTTGAAAAGTCACTTACTATTTTATTTCTGGTCTGATAAAGACTTGAGAGAAATTATACAGTGACACGCAACAACCTGAGAAATTTATCAACAGATGCGTAATAATCGGAAAGTCGTCTATTTCATGCCTGAATTATATGCAGATGTTAAATGCATACATGAACTATACTATTGTGCTAATTTATACCTCAAGTTAATAAAAAAATTAAATTTCATACTTAATCTTCAATTTTTGTGCTTAATCATACAACCGAATTTACGGTGTTAACGAACTGTTATCTCTTGTCGACGTAGATGTCATGTATGATACGATATAGTCTGATATGAAATGAAGATCCATTGTCAAATACCAAATTGACGCCGTTTTGTGCAAAACACACTCTTAAGTCAAAAAACGACATCGTTTTATTATGTGTCTTTTCTTCTTCTTCTAACTCTCGAAGCTCTCAACGAGACAAATAGTATTTGGGGATTGTACGCAAATCGGCGAGTTGTACTCACTCTCCTTCTGGTTATCGAACTCTGCTTACAATTACCTCTTCGTCTCCTTCATCCATATGCTCAAAGCCCTAAGGTCACTTGCCATTTACTCGATCGAAGTTTTGCTGAAGAAAGAGAATTTCAAATCTAAGACCATGACAAACATACTCTTGATCTACTTCAGTGTAGCGATCGTTGCTTACGACGAGGCAAAATTAGATGGAAAACAAATGAGACTCAAGATTGAGATCTTGTTTCGTCGAGAGCGTCAAGAGTTTGAAGAAGA